>JAVJAQ010003655.1:0-579290 GCA_032362365.1 Zygogramma bicolorata
AATATATCGTAATGCCATTTGTTGAGTTTCTCGAGCATTTGCTGGGCAAGGATAATTTATTAGTTTGCGCAGGAAACTCAATTCGAAACGAGAGCGTGCCCAAGTTTCGACATACCCATTCAAACACATAGTCCCTTTTGAAAGGACGATGTAAACATACGCATTCTGAACAAAATCAGCCAATACGAATGTATGAAGACACGAAATCCCAGTGGTGACTAATACTGTCACGCAGTCGGTGAAATAAGTTTTAAAGTTACTTTTTCGCCTGTTTTTTGGCGGTATTACGTTTCAGTTCGTAATAGATAATTGGATATAATTTTTGTGACTGTTACACATACATTTTAAGATTTTTCACGCAGACAAAGATTCGACTGAAAAGTAGTTACAAGGATGAATTATTTTCCCGAATCCCAGCTATATAAGAGACGAAGCAAAAGTTTAGCGATCGTTTGCAACAAAAGTTTACGAAAATATGGAAGGTGCACATGGAGTTGATCAAAATCTATGGGTATAGGGTGGAAATAAGAGGAATTATTTGCTGATTGCATATATATCATCATGCAAAATGCTTGTCGCCTTTATAAAAGCAATGACGGCAGACAAAGGAATTACAGCAATAACAATTTTTTCAGTAACTTGTGAATTAACTTTTGAATATCCGAAACTATTTGATCAGTTCTCTATCTGAACTTTTAACCTGAAAATGGAAAGTTACGCTCAAATTTTTTGTATACGGCTTTCTCCGAAATAACAGAAAAACTATATCACGAAAAACCCAGTGTCGTGCAAAAACGATGTGACCCGAAGCTATGATATTTTTTCGACACCTGGCCATTTTTATAGTTGGGATTTCAACAAATAATATCCCTTATAGCTTTTTGTAATTGATTTCGTTCATTCATCAGTTTTACAGCGCTCCGAAGCTGACCGTATTCTCAAATACTCCTTAGGATACATATGTGTGCAAATTGTTTTTGCGCTTCATTTGCCAAACTATCCATACTACAGAAAATGCATAGGGACATCTTTTGTTGAAAACTGAATTTTGTCCACCTTTATTTCTTCTAATTTTCATTGTAAATCGGAAATAAAAAAGTTATGAACGAAAATAGTTGAAAATTCTGGAACAAATTTTCTTTTCGGAGCAGTAATTTTTTCTCTAGTCATTTCGCAATAGAAAGACATCAGAACATTTTTATAGAGTGGGTGTCAACTAATAAGTTCAACTATGAATTTTTGTGATTTCATTTAATTTATTGGAGTTTTACAGCGCTCCGTAGTACATATGTGTGCAAATGGCATTTGCGCTTTATCTATTTATCCTACAGAAAATTCATGGCAATATTGTTTGTTGCAAATTGAATTTTCCGAAACTTCAATCCGTTTACTCTTTATCGTAAAATCGACGAGCAAAATTATGAACGAAAATATTGAAAAACATCGTAATACATTTTCTTTTCAGCTGTATACTTTTTTTTCTAGTCATTTTACAATAAAATGACATGATCCCATTTTTAAAAAGAGAATTTCAACGAATAATTTTCACTATAGATTTTAATTTCGTTCATTAGTCTTTTACAGCGCTCCGGATTTGACCGTAATCTCAAAATGAATGCTTTTAAGGATTATAGGCTTAATTTTCTATTACATGCAATATTTACAGTAACCTCCGGAACAGTTCGTAATGTTTTTTCATTATCCGCATCGTTTTTTGCGATGGCTCGATCAAGCAAGGTTTTTACTGCTTTCGCCTTTACACTTCTTATTTCAATTTTCCCTATGAGTCTCTTACGAATAAATTATCATGATTGGATATTAAAATGTGCACGCTTGAGGAAGTCAAAATGCTTATCACAAAATCAAAAATCCTGCCCGCAGAACTCAAAACCGTACCCGCAAGACTCAAAATACTTTTCAGAAGAATGAGAATGAAATGGTTATAAAAAACTAAGCCTAGTGCTTCGAAACTGTAATGAATGATTGAAACTATGAAATTGTTAAGTGGAAATTATTCGGCAAAAACCCCCTCTATTAAAATTTTTTTATGTCATTATATTGTGAAATGACTAGAGAAAAAATTATTCCGCCAAAAAAAAAATTGTTACCAAATTTTGGAATTTTCGTTCATTACTTTGTTATTTTCGATTTTATTGTAAAGAGTTGTGGAGTATTTAACTTGCAACAAAAAATATTGTCATAAATTTTCTGTAGGATAAATAGATGAAGCGTGAAAACAATTTGGCACACCTATGTATCCTAAAGGAGTATTTGAGAATACGGTTAACTTCGGAGCGCTGTATAACTCTATAATAAATAAACGAAATTACAAAAGCCATAGTGGAAATTATTTGTCAAAACCTCTTCTATAAAAATGTTCTGAATTCTTATCTTGTAAAATGAAAAGATAAAAAATTATTGCGCCGAAAAGAGGATTTGTTAAAAAAATTTCAACTATTTTCGTTGATAATTATGTTATTTTTCATTTCACGATGGAAAGTATTGATAATCAAGTTGTAGAGAATTCAATTTTCAACAGAGAAGTCCCTATGAATTTTCTGTAGGAAGAATAGTTTGGCAGATAAAGTGCGAAAACCATTTGCACCCTTTTTTCAAAATGGCGGCCGCAGGACAAGGGTTGCAACCCCACAAACTTGAATTCAAGCTCAAACCTATTCTCCCTAAACAAAAAAATAAAATTGCCTCCTCTCAGAAACTCCCGCTCAAGCCTTGAAAATGTAACATTTCAATGGCTTGGATCAGGGATGGCCAACTTCTTTTACTCGGAGGGCCACTTCAATACTTTCACTAAAAGCGGGGGCCGCACAGAAGTAAAGGCAAATTTAGGCTATTACATTTTTAAACGAATGCAATGAAAAATACTTTTATTTTTAAATATAAGCCAAACATTTTATATAAACTTGAAAAAAATCAAAATGGCATATACCTAAGTTATATTAAAAAAGTATGAATTTCTTCGAGGTTTTCTGCAATTTAACTTTGACTGAAAAAAGTTCATTAATGAGAACACCAAGGACGGCGCATTCATTCACCAGTTCATTGAAATCAATTTGTATTGAGGTGGTAGCCACCTTTAGCAGATCTTGGAGATGGTTTTCTGTCAGTCTGTTTCGATGGGTTGACTTGATAAACTTTATGATGGAAAAGGTGCTCTCATAAATGTACGTGCTTCCGAACATTGAAACAATTTTCAGAGCGAAGTCACGCAGTTTCGGATACTTTACCTCAGGCAGCCTACTCCAGAACTCAACACTCCGGTCTTTTCTGAAAAAGTGGGTCGCTTTGCCAGTCACAGAGCTCCAACTGTATGTCGTCATCTTGCTGAGAAATGTCACATGTCATGGGATTGTTAAATAAAGAAAGATGTGGTCGCAGCTCATTAAAATCCAAAAACCGTTGATTGAGTGTCTCCAAAAGCATATTCAATTTCGGTAGGCAAAAACTGAAATCACAAGTTGGAAATTCTTCCACTATTTCTTTGCACGATGGAAAATGAGCTAGATTAGCTTTTTCCAGGCTTGATTTGAATACTTTTAGTTTATTTAAAAATCCATCTAAGTGCCCAACTAATTCAGGTATTGTTTGACTTCGACCTTGTAACTTCAAGTTAAGTTCATTCATGTGGTGAATTACGTCTGTCAAGAAAGCCATAGTGAACAAAAACTTAGAATCTAGTAGCTTTTCTTGCATCTCCAAAGAGATAAGTGTGTTGATATATGCACTGAGAAACTCAGCTACCTCTTTTCTCAAGGCAAAGTAACGTTTCAAGCAGTTCCCTTTACTTAGCCAGCGTACTTCTGTAAAGAGTGTCAAATCTCAATACTCTGCTTCTATAGTCGGGCTGTTCAAAAGATAGAATTCAAGGACGCGTGAACAGTGAATGCCTGCATAGCCACGCCTTCTTAACTGAAATAAATGAAGAACTGTTTACACTGTACTGTACTCATTTGTGCTTCGTATTTACGTGTGTTACGTTAATTAAATAATATAGATGGAAACACTCTTTCACCTCCAAGAAAAAAATAAAAAAAAGACATTTAACTGTAGAGGAAAAAGGTGTAATAATGAACACTTATAAAAAAGCATCTCAAGAGTTGATGGGAGGACGACGCGGTGACGTTTTTGTTGAGTGGTGTAAATCGGACTTGTAACATTGGGGAGAGAAACATTCAAAGAGTGCGTGCCGTTCACGTGATCATTCTATCTTTTCAGCGGCTACACTAAAGTTATGAATTTTGTGTGAGTCGAAGACCTCCTTTAATCATATCAACACATTTCATGACTGTTTTCATCGTGTCATTTATTTTGTAGATTGCCATAGCGACGCACGTTGCACATCAAAACTCTCATTATGATTAGAGTGCTATCCTAGTATATTACGTAACGAGGAGGATAAGTAGCCTATTACGCACGAAAAATTGTGAGCAAGACGCGTCAGCTGAGTGCGGTATTCGCGCAAATGGTGCTGTGTACTGTCCCTTTTTTAATCCCACCATGCTTGTGCGGTAATTTCTTCAATGATCGACGAGACTCTGAATGGCAGCAGGTAGGTGAAATAATTGTTCGTTGATTCATGGATATAACTAGATATAGTACCAACACGCAAACTATTGAACAGTCAATTTCGTAAAAATATCATGTTTAATTTCATTTCACAAAGAATTTGGAGCAGAATTTGGCACTCATTTTATTTCGGAACTCGGTGGAAGGGATTAATGGAATTTTACCGTTCATGCATATCAGATGTAATTTTCTAGGGTTTTTCTGTTCGTGTAAACGTGAACATCAAAGAAAACATCTGCAATATATAATTATTCGTGTTTTATTCAAATAAGTTTAAATTCATCATCATCATTTGAAATTATCATAATCATGTTCATCCTGTTCCCGCACACAAGCCGTATAACAGAATTTTCTGTTATTACGACATACTGGTCCACACTTCAGGGAACTGCATTTTGGACAAGGCAAAAAGCATCCTTTGCAGGTAATATCGACGCAGTCACACAAATCCAAACCGCTTCGAATCAGTACCCCATCTTTAGTATATAACGGATTCTTTCTTTTTCGACCTCGTTGTGGCTTCTCATAATTCATTCTGGAACTATACTAGATAACTAGGCTTGAGTCGACTAAGATGTCTAGAGAGTCGAACCTTGATTTGACAGAAGCTTGACAAATGATGTGACTGGTGACCTGGCAGTGTTTTTTTAATAAGGCTCAGTTGATACGAACGATATGAAGAAACGCCATTCTTCAAGGCAAAAAGTAAAATCCGATTCATGCAAACGTACACCAATTAAGGTAGAAAGTGGACTATTGAATTTATTTTGCTGGACCAGGGGCAGGGTAAAAGTCTTTCATCCCCACAACCCAGCCTTCTGGAATTTTTTATTACTACTCAAGTTTTTCTATGCGTAACTCTTGATTCGCGTGGATAATTCGATACACATCATCGAGACCTCTCTGGAAGATTCTTCATAGGCGCACGCAAGTATAAAAGGGGTACACTTCATCGCGGTAGGGAGTTCATCAGTTTTTTAGCAGAGTTTTAGTACAGTGCTTTGGATAGTTGAGCTGAGCAATTCAAGTGGTTGTATTGTATTGTGATTAAGAGTTGTAATAAAAGAAGTGACGTGTTGTTTGGAGTTTTAATAAACGAACCCAAGGAAATATCGTAACAATATTCAATCATATCCTCCCAACTAGAAATTTGTTGAAAACACCGTCAGCCGATCAAAAAATGCTGAATAAAGAACAACAACAAAGTCGCATTTGTTTCTACATTGTTCATCCAACAGATAACAGGTTTAACGTTCTGATATAATATGGAATTTCACATATAAGTAATGATTTTAACATGCTTCAAAGATATAACATTTTTTTTCGCTGGTAGAAGATTTCCCCTTTTGTCTTCATCGGAATCAGTTCCACCCTGTAACTGATAGAGCGAGAACCGGAAACGTGATGATTGATGATTGATGATTGTTTTCCAGAAGAATGGATCAGTAACATTGGATTATTTTTCAAGCTGCCGAAACAGCTTGTTGTAGTTGTAGCTATATCGGCTAATTTTCCTATGATTCTGAAAGAAATATAATCAAACCTTGGTCAAATGTCCATATAGTTGCGATCACTGACAAAAGATAAAACACCATGTAAGTACTTGTTCAAAAGTCCGATGGCATAGATGAAGAACAGTAACAAGTAAGAACTTCTGTTTCATTCTTTAGGGAGTAAAATAAGAACTTCTCATCATAAAATAGACAACGATCAAGATGAACGACTCATTTTAAATATTTCCCTCATATATAAAATATCCCATAGGAGCAATGCAATTATCGAAAACTCACAGCGGTAATTGCATTGTATCGAAAACTTACAGCGGTAATTGCATTGTATCGAAAACTTACAGCGGTAATTGCATTGTATCAAGTCACCATAACAATACATTGAAACCGTATCGTCAGACGTCAGTAAACAACACAAATGAATGTCAGATAGACTTCAAAAGTAGAAAAACATTTCGCGTTTAGGTGAGTACTCCATACAATCTATAGAGGAAAGTATAAATGAACAAAAAAAAACATTTCCTTTATAATTTCTTTATTCGTGAAATATTCCAATGAATTACATTCGTGCATAAAAATGACCAGATAATTTTGCATTCAAGCGTGATATCTTATACAAATTGTGTTCGTTTATTTTCATATTTTGTAAAAGAGCCCTCGTTCTTCGGACTCGGGCACTTTCGCCAAAATATGAAAATAAACTTGCAATTTTTAGATATCACGCTTTCTTGCAAAATTACCGGTAATTTTTATGCACTCGTGCAATTATAATCGAAAATGTTCTTAGAGTACGACGCCAAGATAAGAATACCTTTCTGAGAATGTAACCTGTGGAACTTCATGGACAAAAAAGCATATTTCACACATTGCCTTTGTGCGACGAATCTTTCACAGTCACATCAGAAGGGAAAGCTGGGGCTGAGAGTTTGGTATTGAACGGAATGTTGTTTCAAGATTGGAGTCGTCGGGTAATTTTCCACATATTCGTGAGCTCGAAAAAAATTCCGGAAATAAAAGTACTAGTGGGATTACAAGTGGAAATGAGAATCGAATCGGTCAAAATCTTCTTGGATCAGAATGAAATCATAAAATTCAAACAAATTGAGATATCATGGATCACATATAGAAATTCTTGGTACGAAACTGTAGTATGTTTTTCCGAAGTTCTGGGTAGATGTGAGGAAATGAGGTCTCAGACTGAAGGCTTTCCATATTTCCTGGCATCAGAGTCCAGAATTCAAAAATAACACCAAATACTCTTTTTCTCATTTGGTTCACACGGAATAATTGAGTTAATTTTCACCTTACAGCACAGCCTGTATATTATCTCTTGTCACATAGAAGTGTGTCAATTGGTATAGTACCGATAGTACCGATTTACAGTTGTCACTGTTCATTGAGGAGCCATTCAAAACTGAAAACTATCAGTGTTTTTTAATGGAGCATGATATTGGAAAATTTGAAGCAACTATCTGGGAAATAGTAGTAGCTGCTACCGTAGTTCATTGCTTGGCCCTTTTTATGGTGATTCATATCCGAAAATACAATATATACAAGACAATCTGTCCGTTCTCTAGATACTTCTTGCATTGCAAATATGTAAGTAGGAATTGTATGTATCGTTCTCATTCGAAAAATCAAATTGGGGAGGAATCAAATGCTGTTTTTATCTGCAAGAGAAACCATTCTGTGTATCTGAAATTTCACAACTGACTTGTAATAAATACATAAGTGACTGAACACAATATTTTCGAAATACTGATTAATCAGCTTTGTTATTGTTGAGTGAGCGGTTCTTCGAGGATCACACCAGGCGCGTATACAGCTCAAGTTTATAGGGCGGGTTATCACTGAGAAAATTATGCGTTTCCACCATTTTATCAAAACACAAATGCATATTGGCCTTTACAAACTTACTTTTTAAATTATGAGGAAACTGTGGAATAAAAACGTCAAATTTGTTTAATCTTCATTTTTTTCATAAATAAAATCGGAAAGTAGAGAAAACAATAATTTTCGATGAAAATAAACTTCAGACTTCAGATATAATTAACATTTGCCTAGACAACGTGAGTAAAAATAAACCGTTATAATGATATTCGTTCATGTATTTATCATACTACATATCAATATGAGTAGAATTAAAAGTATATACTTATTGAACACAAGATAATGCAACAGAACAATAAATAAATTTAAATTTAGGTTCATCAATTTCTCCCGAAATAGGTACCAGAGACTTTATAATCTTCTGAGATATTCTATAATTATGAATTTAAATACTGGATTCAATTCTGCGATCTTACAGGGATATAGGGAGTAAAGGTGAAATAAAATTGTGATTGATTTTTCATTATATTGGTAATTACCCCCTTTACCACACCTTGTATACGCGCCTGGATCACACATGAAACGCCCATGGTACTCTTGAATCGGTCATTGCATAGAGGTTACCTCTGTTAACTGCCCGTTGGATAACTTCAGATGCTGAACAACCTATACATGGCGTTAACAAATATGGTTAGGAATTATAATCAAGAATAAGCAGTACCTATCGTGTCCATTATTAGAAAGGCGTCTGAGTATTGTGTGTATTATTCGAATAAAGAATATTTAATTCAACTCATAATAGAAGTGATTATTCGTTTAGCAAGCAGAACTGAGTTTCAAAACAAAATTTTTGGGACATATATTCGGAACCGTTGATCTACCTTTATTTGGAAGTTGTGACCCTTCGAGGGGCAAAGAATGGCATATATTCTACTTTTTTTTTCTCTGGAACTTCCGGTTGATTCCGTCTGGACTCGTTTCCCTGTCGACGTTTCGGCTCCCACTTTGGAGCCATTATCAAGACTTGAAGCCGGGCTCTTTAATCCCCAACTTTCATAGTGACAAAGTGAAGACTTGGGTTGTATGGATGGAGGTATGGTATTTATTGCTATATATGAGAACCGACGGTATTTGAAATGTTATCAGACTGGGGGAAGATGTAATTATAAAGGATTTGCTCGATGGGGCGGTAATGGTTTCCAGGAATTGGGAAGTATTTGTGAGTCGTCTCGTTTATTAAGGCATTCAGGACGTTATATATATATATATATATATATATATATATATATATATATATATATATATATATATATATATATATATATATATGTATATATATCTATAATGTGGCAATGGTTTTCGTGTAGTTGAAGTCAATTTTGTGTCCAGTTTCGTGGTGTTGTTTGAAGAGAGTTGTCCAAATTATGTACTGCAAGTTCGTCTTCGTAAGAACTGTTTGATACTCATCTGTCTCTCCTATGTATATTCTTGGTCAGTCCATGACCAATCCTATATTTCTATGTACCTACTATATGGCAACCGGGAATAGAATGTGTTTTACAGAGTGGGGCCGTGGTCGCAGTGAATTTATCATCGTAGTATTCGTAGTGGCAACGGCATTTGTACATTAGTTATATCCCGATAATTGAATTTTTCGTGATATATGTTGATTAGTGGTGTTCTGAATATGTTTTACTGGTGATGTCATGATATTTAGTTCTCAATTCGACTCAGAATTTGGGGTGCCCCTTGTATGCCTTGCAATGTTGTGTAATGTGGATTGCGCGAATAACGTTCCTTATGATCGGTGCCAAAAATCGCACGTTGAAAGGTAAGACCCCTTTGAACATTAGCTGATACAATTTTTGATTTGGAAAGATTACTGTTCGTAGAGGAAATATATTCGTTTAGGTTAGTAGGGGCCGCGAAGTACATTGCTTTGATAAGGAAAGAATAATCACAGGATTATGTGGCCTTCTATGGGGTCCCTTCTTCAGTGTGTTGATGTTGGCGAATTGAGTCTAACGTCATACTGAGTCGAGGGCAGTGGCGGATCCAGGTGAATATTCAGGGGATGATTGAAAAAGAAATAGATTTTCTGTGAGGATATTTCTCATTGGTTGGAGAAGATATAAAAATGAAATAAAAATGACACATGAGAGATGGAATAATTTAAAAAACATAACATAATCAATCAGAGAAGGAGAATATACAGTTTATCTGACCTAACTTGACACGGTCGTAATTGGTTCCACATCCGGTTGCGCACTAAACTTACTGTAGATTTCAAATGGCTGCTCGTCCCGCTCGTCCCAAATGCGTCATTATTTCTGTGCCAAGGGACAAGCTATATTGTGGAATATTTTTGTGAAGTCTGGGGCTTGAGGTGAAGTGCCCCCTTTAGTGGACGTATGCAGTTTTTGTATGACTGATGAAACAACTAAAGAGCTGGAGATTTTTCATTCATGTATATGTTTATATTCGTGATCATTTATTGTTTTGTGAGGTCTGTACCTCGGTCTGTACCATGGGTAATAGGAGAAGGTTTTCTAGGCCCACAGCACTTAACGTCATTGCTCTCTCATGTTAATTTCATTGACTTTGGCTATTGCTAAGTTCCACCAATTACAGTCACATTCATATAACAAAATTAATAGAAAAGAAAAAAGAAGTCGATTTTTCTTACGGCGTTCTAGGGAAGTGGATCCGTAAGCATCATCAGCAGGATGAATTGCCTCATTTTGAAAGGAATCTAGTAGCTTCATTGTATGTTTTGGTGCGAAACCACATGCATGGGTGTAGTCAAGATCTCAATAGAATCTATTTCTATAGGGTTTGAAAGTTGTCGAGGGGGAGTAAAAAGTAGTCAGAGATGAGGGGTGTAGTTATCAGTTGGGACTATGAAGTACAGGGACTAATCCAATTTTTTTCCCAGAGATTTGAATGTATTTCCCCGCCCCCTTTTCAATCTTGTAAGAGTACAGTACACAAAAACAGTTTCCTACTTTCTAAATCATCAGGAGATGGCAGATTGTAAAATATTTCTTGACATGAAACAGAAAACCAAGCCTTTGTGAAAAACACTTTTATAGCAATAAATCCCCATGAGAGAGTATTGCTGATTTCAATAACAAGCATCGAGATGAATGACTTCGTAGAAACAGGTAATCCTGACATCAAAATACATCTCCGGCATGGAGACTTGCTCGGATTTTGCTGACCCAATAGCAATTTCTGCTTGGAGAAGCAATTGTAACGCAAAACAGGTGTCTCAGTTTTATTTTATTAATATTATTGATATTATTTTTATTTATTTTAGACATTTACAATGAAAAATATATCGAAGATGAACGGAGGTCCGATTCTTCGTAGATAGAGAATAATAATGGTTTGTCACTAAGTGGATGAGGTTTATTGGTACTTTCAAGGTAAGAACCCGAAAATGGGGTTGGAGAATTTGAGTTAAGCTAGGTAACTTTATAATAATTGGAGAGAGAAGTTGATGGAGGTTATGATTAACATTTTTGCAGATCATGTGAGATTTAGTGTAAACGAGATGATACAGAAATATGTTCCATATTATATTGTTACGATTTCTCCCTTGGAAAATCTTACTTCTGACACCGCTGTTACAATACTCCTTGGGTTCGTCGATTAAAACACCAAACAACACTAAACTTCTTTTATTATAACTCGCTATCACAATACAATACAACACAATCACTTAAATCGCTCTGATAACTTTCCAATGCTCGGCACTAAACTCTCTGTACTAAAAATTCTGCTTTCGCACAAAGCTCTGCTTCACTTAGATCTCAACAATTCTCGTCACTTAGCTCTGAATACAACATCCCCTCTCGCGGCGAAGCCTGCCGTATATATATCTGCGTGCCAATCGAGAATCGTCGAGAGAAGCCCCGATGACGCGTCTCGAATTCTCTAGGCGGCATTACGGTTTCTAGGAAAATGACGTCCGCTACTACGCGATTCCCTAACTGCGTTTACGATCTGGTCAGGACCGGCGCTAGGACGTAACATTATCCCCCTCTCAATTTTGATCGTCCCGATCAAACAATATCTCTTCATTCCCATTGTTACATTTTAGTCTCTTCAGGTGTACGACTTTCATTTTTGTTCTAGGCTTGCGTTGAACACTGTACACCACATCATTCATCCTACGACGGGGGGTATTCAGCCACACTCGATCTTCATCTTGAAATCTGCCAGTATTTGTCTTCCGATTGTACCGCGCCTTCCTCCAGTCAATACGCTCTGGCATCTCTTGTTGTTTACTGAATGGAACACTTCTTGATGGTTGTTGAATCGATTGGACTTGGCCAATGTTTACTTTCTGTTTGACCAAGTCGGCCCTTCCAGTTGCTTTCATCTCGGAGATGTCACTTGTACCTCCAACGCGACACCTGGCGGCTCTTACAAGGATGGCTTTTTCTGACTTCACCCGGACTTGTTCGGAATCCGATGGCTGCACGCTGCATTCAGGGACATTATTCTCTGTGACACGAGCTACTTCCTTCGACAATGCAGGGATTCTCGCAGTTTTCAATAATCGCAGTTTGGCAGGTTTCGTCCTTTCCGTTGGAGTTGTAAAGACAAATTCTTCTTCTCCGAACCTTATGATCTTTTGCTCATTGTCGAATGAAATTCCATGGCCACTGATCAAGTCCATTCCGAGTATGACTTCATCTTCTATATCTGCGACGTAAACCGTACCTGTGATAGTGAGTCGCCCAAGAATCAACGTTATTTCAGCCTCTCCTCGAATAGGTGCGTTCTCACCAGTGACTGTCCGAATCACGACGTTGGATGAAATAGGCTTTACGTTTCCAGGCCGAAGTATGTCGCTGCGTACCAAGGAAACTGCAGCACCGGTGTCTATGGTGCATATTACATCCATTTTATTCAATTTCCCTGGAATAGTGAGGCTCTCAGTTGTTCTCTTTAGCCTGTTAACACAGATGACCCTCAGTGACCTTGACCTCGCAGGTGATTGCGAACTTAGCGGCGTCCTTGCAGGTGAGATGGATTTTGGTGGCATTCTCACCTTGCAGTCTTTTATGAAATGCCCCGGCCTTCTACAGCTATAGCAAATCCTCTGCGGCAGTTTAACCCAACAGTCTTTTACAAGATGTCCTAGTTTTCCACATCTATAGCACGTTCTCTTCTTCTGGGTGCTCATTCCACTTATCAACGATTTGATCTCCTCCAGAACTTTCTCAAATGAACCACTCGTAGCGCCAGATCTATGTTCGGGATCGTCAATTGTTACCGTTCGCACTTTCGGCCTCGAGGTGTTGAAGGCCGCCTCCACTTCCAAAGAGCGAACCAAGGCATCGCTACTCCTTTTGAAACTTGTGAGTCGCAGAGTTCTTTGGATTTCTGGGTCTCTGAGTCCGTCAATAAATATCTGCACAGCCAACTGCTCCTTGAAATCTCCTGGCGCATCTGGGTACGCCAGCTGGATTAGGCGTCGAACATCTGCCTCAAATTCTTGCAGACTCTCACCTGATTTTTGTGTGCGAGTCTTCATTTGGGCCCGGTACAGCTGTTCTCGGTGTTGATCGCCATACCTCAACTCTAGTGCAGAAATCAGGTTCTCATATTGCTTCTGCTGTTCTATGGGTATCGTTTGTAATATACCCAAAGCTGGCCCTCTCAAAGCTACTATGAGTGCCGTAGCTTTTTCTTCTTCGTCCCATCCATTAGTCTCTGCCGCAGCCTCAAACTGTTTGCGATACATAGCCCAAGACGACTGTCCGTCAAAAGTCGGTGGTTTTACGGAAATTGTTGATGTGGCAACCCTGTCTCGCCGATCCTGATTCTTGAGAAGAACTATCTGCTTTTCTAGATCTTTCATTTCATTTCTCAACTCATTTTTCATCTCCTCTCGCATTATATGCACTTCCCTTCTGACATCGTCGTAGATTTTCTTGACGTTTTCCTTCAGTTCTCCTTTTACAATTTCTTTCACTTTTTCCAGATCTTCTTTCAGTTCTTTCATTCGTACTTCGGTTTTGTCGAAGAACTTGTCCTGATGTTCTGGAACCTTCTGGAAGTCTGCTTTCCGTTGTTTTTCGATCTGCTCTAATTCATTCTTTTGTTGTTTTAGAATTTTCTGGTGGTCTTCTCGTTCTTTTCTCTGTTCTTCGAGAATTTTCTGGAGTGCTTCTTTCCGTTCTTTCTTTTCATTATCGAGAATTTTCTGGAGTGCTTCTTTCCGTTCTTTCTTTTCATTATCGAGAATTTTCTGGAGTCTTTCTTCTCGTTCTTTCTTTACTTTTTCTCGTTCTTTTATTTCATCTTGCCGCCGCTTTTCTTCTAATTCTTTTTTCTCCTGTCGTCTCTTTTCTTTTAGTTCTTTCTCCTCCAGCCGTAGTTTTTCTTCCTCCCGTCGTCGCTTTTGTTGTAATTCTTTTTCCTCTTGCCGTCGCTTTTCCTCTTCTTGTTTTTCCAGCTGCCGTCGCTTTTCCTCTTCTTGTTTTTCCAACTGCCGCCGCTTTTCATCTTCCTGCCATCGTCTTTCATAATCCTCAAATAGATTTCGGATACGTTGCTTCATGTCCTCCATCGTATCGTATGACATACTCATATTCACCATAAATTGTTTTTATTTACCAGCAAAAATTCCACTTCCGACACCACTGTTACGATATATCCCTGGAAAATCTTACTTCTGACACTGCTGTTACAATACTCCTTGGGTTCGTCGATTAAAACACCAAACAACACTAAACTTCTTTTATTATAACTCGCTATCACAATACAATACAACACAATCACTTAAATCGCTCTGATAACTTTCCAATGCTCGGCACTAAACTCTCTGTACTAAAAATTCTGCTTTCGCACAAAGCTCTGCTTCACTTAGATCTCAACAATTCTCGTCACTTAGCTCTGAATACAACATCCCCTCTCGCGGCGAAGCCTGCCGTATATATATCTGCGTGCCAATCGAGAATCGTCGAGAGAAGCCCCGATGACGCGTCTCGAATTCTCTAGGCGGCATTACGGTTTCTAGGAAAATGACGTCCGCTACTACGCGATTCCCTAACTGCGTTTACGATCTGGTCAGGACCGGCGCTAGGACGTAACAATATCATGCACTAAAGATAAGTATCAGGTTGAATTTGTTTCTTCATTTCGGGAATGAAATCCAAGTAGCAATGCAGACAATAAAAAACTTATTTACCTTTTTTGTTTGTTGATCCTTAGAGCCATTTTCTCACTCAAGATTTTCATCAATTTTATTTATTGATATTCTCAAATGACATTGAATTAGAAGAATTGCATTATGTTCTATTAGCTGATCCGTTCCCACTTCGTTGGGCGTAAATTTTTTTGGTGATGCAATTAAATTGTGTATTTCTTTCTGAGTTCTACCTTCTGAGCGCACTCGAAAATGTTATGAACCTTTTTTTTATCCCAATGGACGATAAATTTTAATAGAATACGAAAAACGTCTAACAAGTCTCCCATCAATTCTCCTTAAGAATATTTATGCAAAATTTTAAGTAGATTGGACCTAGGGATCACGTTATCCCATACAAACTTAGACTCCGTTTTTCACCCCCTTAAGGGTGATATGTCTTATCGGGTGCCTACGTCATACGACGAACACACCCCCAAGATTCAGATCTCTACGATCAGTGGTTTGGGCTGTGACCCCCAAAGTAACTTTCCGCACCCCTTTTCAACCCCGTTAGGCGATTAATTTCAATAAAATACGAAACTGAGGAAACTTCATTTGCTAACATTAACTCACAAAGTAGTAACAACTTCTATTCCAACATACCTGGCTGCCAAGTTAATCACCTTCCGTAATTATAACACTTCAAGAACACGAAACAAAAACACCATGGTCATACCCAAATTCACAACCAGTTTACTACAATTCTTTACCTATGAATTTTCGGAACTATAATATAATGTATGGCTGAAATGCTCCTATTCGATATACTCCTGATTGTGCATGTTCAATTGATTGATTATTTCTCTCGTGTATAGCTATGAGATAGTGATGAAAGTGGTATTTAATGTTCCTTTCTATATATTGTTAACATTCTTTCTTTGTCCCTCTTTTTCAAGAGTTAAGTTGTAAAACAGCATTAGCTGACACTTCGCCCATTCATCTATGTCACAAAATATAAAAATGTATGAGCCTATATTTTTTGCAAGATGAATAAAGACGATTTATTATTATTATTATTAAACACGTCTTCCATCTATTCAGCTGAAGAACGTTTCTGCAAAATTTGAAGTAGATTGGACCAAGGCATCACGTTGTTTCCATAGAAACTTTGCCCCCGTTTTTCAACCCCCTCGGGGTGGAATTTCGAAAATCCTCTTCTTATCGGATGTCTACGTCATACAAAGAACACAACCTCCAAGTTTCATATCTCTACGATCAGCGGTTGTGTAGTGATTCAAATATCAAAGTTAGCCAAATAGTTCCACGATCTAACTGATAGGGACCAACCGAGGGACCAACTCTATAAAGAACCGTTCAGTCAGCGAACACCGTTGAAACATCACATCTCGTCCGATTTTCTCAGAATTGGTTTACATATGATTATTTCTGAGAATTTTTGTTGAAACATAATGAAATATAGAACGAAATTCAGAAATGAACCTGTTTTTATTATAAGTATAGATATATAAAAATGGATTCGAATATAATACAACCCTTATTTCCAAGAATATTGAATTGAAAATTCAATTCAACTGTTACTATGAAACGAGAGTTAGTCCAACAAGAATGGTAGTGGTCCACGCACTTCAAATATCTCGCTTCTTCTTAGTTCTGACAAAAGATCAGGCCCGCCCCTGATAATATTTTTCCCAGCACGTCTGTTGTGTGAAATTATCTCTCTTGCAGCCACTTTTTTTGGGTTTTACTTCCCCAAAGAAACTCGAATCACATTCGGAGACGCAACCAAAACTTTTGAAGATGATGACTGGCCTTTATGACAGTTTTACATATAACACGATGCGGAATACATTAGAGAGAGAGAGTGAGAGGATATGCACATTGAAATTATATTGTGAAGGTTAGAATGATAATTCTATTAAGCATTCCAGATACTTAGCAAATGACGAAATGAACCAATACGGCGGCATCTGTCCTCCAGAAACTTTCGTTTGTTTTTCTCAAAAAAGTGTAATTTCCATAGTAACTCTGCCACCAGACATCACGTGATCTGGTATGACTGATAATCGAATTACTCTATCCTTCTTTACCTTTCTTTATCTGCTACATCGAAGAAGGAATTCGCTTGAAGGTTATACTTGAAGTATTCTATCTTGCTCATTCCGCAGTTCTCTTTCTCTCTCTCTTAGGGCCAGTCCATTACTTGTAATGTCTATATAAGAATATAAACTGCCTTTCAGATATCAGGTCCGCCTGCGACATATAAGGAGCACTGCTTCGATGAAGAGATTTATGGAAATGATTTTGAAATTATTAAAAATAAAATGGGCGCTGATTCGATTTTCACGCGGTGTTCTTTGTACATTACAGGGCTCCCCTTTCGTGTGGATCTGCATATAAAAAAATATCCTGTCGAAATCATCAATTTTCATTGTGTCAATTACAAAACTCAATATTGTTTTCATTACTCTTAGCAGTGTTATTTTACAATGATTTAATAGTATTCCAAATCATTCTAGGAGTGGCATAGGTAAATTCATTTTGGTAGTATTAAAATATCAATTTCCTGAGTTTATTTCAGTAACCTGTTGAAATAAAATCTTTGATATCTTTGAAATCTTTGCATGTAATACACTGAAATAGATCATTTTTTTTTGTAAAAATAATTGTCACGCTCTTTCAATAATTTTGCTACTTCACCATTGAACTATGAACTCGATTCTTTTTTTTTCTTTATTATTTTTGTAAACATTTTTCAGGAGTCTAGTAATTTTTGATAAGCTTCTCCAGAGTTTTGATGAAGACATATGGTATCATTCAAATCAATTCAACTTTGAGTTTGGCAATATCGAACTGATTCGTTTCAATTTGTTCAGGTTTATGCCTAGTGGAACCGATATTTTTATTTATATAGGTGAAATACATTTTGTGATCACTTTGGTATGTATTTGTGATGAAAAGGTCTATTACTTTCTTTGAATTCGTAAGAAAATGATCGATTAATGTTGAACTATTTTTGACTTCTCTTGTTGGAATATTATTATTGTTTGGAAAATGTTACTGGACGAGTAGATGTCAGTTAATTGGTTTCGTTAATATTCGATGATGAATCCGAATTCATATCACCGAAAACAAAAATGTCAGAGTTATTATTATTCGAGAAATCAAGGGTTTCATCCATGAAATTCAGAAAGAGTTGTTTATTCATTTTGGGTGGTCAATATAAGCCACGAAGTATTTTTCCTTATGAATGTCAACGGGTTCTGTTAAATTTTTTCAACTTCGAATTTGAGGGTATGTTCAATCAAAATACCTACACCGCCGCCAGGTTTCAGTTATGACAATTATATTCATCTTGAATTCATTGATCATTGCCAGTTATTGTCTGTAAGTGACGATGATTCACAAATTTCCACTTTATTATCAGTTGCTATAATTATTTTTTGTGAATTATGTTGTCTTTTCAGCGAGAAATGAAAAATAAACCAGAAACAAATTCCATTTTATTGGGCTTAACTTCATACCTGAGTACAATATTTCAAAATTAAAGATTCGAACTATATACTTGAATTGTCTTATACCCTAATGACTACAAATAACACTAATCAAACAAACGATCGAAATACAACTTGCATATTAAAAAAATGAATTGATAAACAGTTACTCAAACTATAACGATGAAATGTGAGCCAAGCGAGTAAGTTAGTCCAACAGGAATGGGCGTCGCCTAGGATGTTCCAATATTGCTCTTTTTCTCATTTCAGTTAATAAATCGGACCCACCTCTGACAATATTTCTCTCAGCGCGCTTGTAAAATGCAATTTTGTCCCTCGCTTCATCTTCGAAATACTTCAAAGCATCCGGGTTCATTTTGAGAAACTCCTCCATTTTCTTCGTACTGATTGCAAAAATTTCACAAGTCTCTACAGCAACATGAGAATAAATATTTCTCGAGTTGGGCGACGTCCAATAAGAAATTAGGCCAAAGTGTTCTCCATCTTCAATATGTGCTATTTCTTGATCGTCCTTGTTCAAAACAGCTACGGTCCCATAACAAATGAAATAAATTTTGTCTATCAATGAATCCTTTCTTGATATTACGTCGTTAGCTAAATAAATGGCAACCTCTCTGTGCTCGAATAAGTCTTTGAACTGAGTTCTCGAAATCAACCGGAACACTTCTATTTTTTGAAACAGTTTTCTGGCGCTAAATAAAAAAATCTCGGTAGTCATGAATTCATCCAAGTCGGAATATATTTGGCCCTCGTTGAAATGGTTCTTCATAAACTTGCGTTCGTAGTAGTTTACTAACTTTTTTCGGAGATCGATCGGTAAATTTTTGGATTTCATCAAGGCATTCAAATGACTCAGATATCGTTCATATTCACTTTCAGAACTACTGGTAACTCCAAACACTCGAAGGATATCAGCAATCAAGAATAAGGTGTATAATCGTCCCGTGAACATGAATATGCATAAAAAAACTTGTTCGAGGGGAATACGAATATCGACTGCATAATCAACAGCGAAAAAATGGCACATAACAATAAGATAACATTCGATATACATGGAGAAACGAGATGAGGACCGTTTTCTAACAATCTCTACCAACGATCCCTCAGGTATTTCATCATAAAACCAGAAAGGAATACTATAAATCAAACATGTAAAAATATGAATTAGGTAAACCAGCAGAAAAGAGTGGAAGGCGACAACATATAATGTTTTCTTGGCAGTGTAATATAAAATAAGGTTTTTCCAACTCTTCAGGAATGATTTGAACCGGACTAGATAGGCAATCAAGGGTGCTACAATCAGAATGTTGTCATATTCCCAGGATAGCAAGACACTCCTGTGTGTACCATTTATCAAAAAAGAATGAATTATTACAGCGAGATCGAAGAAGAAGTAGGTTTTCAGATAATTTTTAGCAATTTTTTTTGGTTCCATAACAATTTTCTTCATGTTACAAATGGCAAGACCAGTGAAAAATGTAGATATTACCAAGATTATTTGAAAAAAATCGATAAGGTAAGTTGGATGTTTGATATATACAGAACGAATTCTGTATGAAATTGTATAAAAAACTGGTACAGCAAAAAACCTCCACAGCCAAACAACGAAAAACAGCCAATCCAAAAAATAACTCAACTTACTGAAAGGGTGAATGATATAAAAATATGGGCCCATGACATGTCTCTTCGTTTCGATTCTCATAGGAGACTGTAGACCGGCAAAAAATCCTCTGCATTTTCTGTTTTTCATATCCACAGTTATGAATTTCTGTAGTCTTCTGGCAACTTTTTTGCCTAAGTTTGCGTTTGGTTGAAGAGGTGGCAATACATTCTTCAAATTGTTATCCGGAAGTCTGCAATGATGTTTCATTATGCTCCATGAATGTTTGATGGCAAACTTAAATTTTACTTGCGTGCAGAGCGCATATGAATAATACAGCCAAGGCCGAGAACGACGCTAACCTCCAATGTTGCTTCAAGCCAACGTGCACTATGATTTTTGACAGTTGCCGTCCATCATACCTTAGGGTGGATTTCCACTTGGGCGTATAGCATATCCTAACTATGAGTACTATGACCAATCCTATATCCTTATGTACCTACTATATTGAATGTGTTTTGATAAGACCGTCGACAGTGTATGTTTTTTGCAGAGTGGCCGTGGTCGCAGTGAATTTAACATCTTAGGGGCAACGGTTTTTATACATTGGTTATATCCCGATAATTATATATGTAGATTAGTGGTATTTTGAATATGTTTTACTGGTGATGCCATGATATTTACTTTTCAATTCGACTGACGAATTGGGGTGTATATTCTTTAGTGTGTTGATGTTGGCGAATTGAGTCTATCGTCATACTGAGTCGAGGGCAGAGGCGGTTTTAGGAATATATTTAGGGGGAATAATGGAGAAATGAAGAAATATTCTCTCGTATATTTTTTATTGGTTGAAAAAGAGATAAGAACGAATACAAAATGCCTCATAGGAGATGGGAAAATTCTGAAAAATGATAATAGAATCAATGAAGGAAGGAGAATGTACTGTGGAATATTTTTGTGAAGTTTGGGGCTTGAGGGTAAATGTCCCCCGCACCCCCTTTGGAACCGCCACTGTTCATGGGACCTGTTTGTACATTTTCGAGGAGACGGATGTCGTGGGGATGAGATTGAAAATCAACAACCTTATTTTCGAGTACTGAACGTGAATGCAGTTTTTGTATGAAACAACTAAACATCTGGAGATTATTTATTAATGTATGTGTTTATTTCGGTAATCATTCCTCATGTTTTGTGAGTTTTGTACCTTGATTGATATATAAGAAAAGCTTCTCGAAGTCCACTGTACTTAGGCAACAGTAGCGTCATAGCTCTCTCCCGCCAATCTCGTTGGCTTTGTCTATTGCTAAGTAAGCAACTAGTTCCATCAAATACAGTAACATTCATAAAATAAATCAATAGAAAAGAAATGAGTCGTCGATTTTTTTAAGATGTTCTAGGGAAGTGAATCTATCATAGTGGGGGATATCGATATTGAAAAGGAATCATACGTACTCCACTCTTCTGAGTGTTAAATTAGGAAAATTCCCATTATCTGTGGTGAATAACATTATATAGAATTCAGACTAGTTATAAGTTTCATTACTGACACTCGGTAGAACTTGCAAAAAAAAGTATTTCGAATCTTTCATGCGTAGGGAACCATAATATGAATGCTATAGTTCGATAGGGACAGAAGATTCGAATAGTATATTGTACAATAAGTGAGAAAAACGAAATATTTCTCACGAGCAAAATCAAGCGAGTTACACTGTACTTTTTCTACGGTTGCGTTGTTTTCATGTATTTATACATATTTAATAATACTTCTATGTCATTAACTCATTTTTATATTTCATTCAAAATAGTAATTAACAGTTATATTTGAACATTTGAACATTCGGTAATTGAAATATTAGCTGCGGTCGAAGTTGAAATTGATGGGGAAACGTACTCAGCTTCCACTATATATTTGAAATTTTCATTTTTAGCTATGGAGTTGTCGATATAAGATTTAGCAACATCGTTGGATTTCCAATCCTCATGCCGTTTTAAAGTTAAAGATGCGCCCATGCATCAACTAAAAGCATCGCAGATGACCTTCGGAAACAGTGGCCAGTATATAATTCAAGGTTCGGTGATTGCAAAAATTTCGCTATTTCTTTCGCCATGATGCCAAATTTATTTATCCCCACAGGCTGTTTCGTACATTTGATATTTCTGTAATAAAAAAAAGTGTTTCATTTGTGCATGGTAGAAGCTTCACATAAGTATTTTTTGTAAATTTGGTAGAATTCTCCTGTGACTGTGAAATTTCTACGAACCTTGATTTTAGTATCGGGTAATTTCTTAAAAGAGCCGAATCAAGATCTTCCATGTCAATAATTTTGAATTTTCGAAGTTCATCAGAACGGCATGCTCCTGTAAGGCCAAAGCTAAAGCAGCCTGAAATCAAAACCAAACATACATTTTTCGATAATAATTTAAAAATTTTCAATTCATACCTTTATCAGCAATACTTTCCATCAGGTGCATCTTTTGAAAATAGTTGAATTTATTCAGAAGTTAATATTTTTGACTGTGTCGGAGCATATTTCTATGATTTGCGTTTCAAAAATTCACGTAGTGATATATCAACACAGTTTTTAATAATTAAGGTACTCCTCAGCACTGGACCATGATGTTGATGATGTCAATCTTCTTGACAACTCTTCAAAATAAACTTACAAGGTATTTTCGGAACACGAATTTACCTTGACTTTCATTTTTCAGTGCATAAAGTTTCTGTAAGCGATTTCATATTCTTCTCATGATATGCTTGGTAGCAAATTATTGCAAACATCTATTGCTTTTTGAACAATTTCTGGAGGTGTATTTTTCAACTCTAATTCTTCGTATTCTATTATATTCAATACTTAATAATTCTGGACTGTTTATACTATAACAATCAACAATGAAACTATTCTCGTTGGGTAAGTTGACAGCAATAATCATGCAGTGCTTCGGTTTTGTTGTTTTGGCAACGCCAACAATGGGCTACTTGGATATTGCACGCGAATTGTCGGCGTAGCGTTAGCGTTGTCAACATGGAGATCGTGTCATATCAATCTGACATGTAACAATTCATGACTGACTTGGGTTACCGTGATAACAGTGAGAAATTATTTCTCACTGTAATGGCGGATATTTCTCACTGCGTGAGAAATCTTTCGTTTTGTACGAAAGCGATGAGAGAAGTGGCACATTGTATATCATTTTTATCTCAAGTCCTGCCTGGTAATATTGATGCCAGGTTCAGATACTGTTTGAATCCATTATTTTGTGATGGATAGATTGTTTCTTCGTAGTTTTTTTGGATCCCCACTTTCCACAATCTGAAAAGAATGAATATTGGAATCTATACACGAGTGTAGAGGGTACATGGAAACTACGGGTAGATGGTACTATAGTGGGGCCGTTCAAAAGATAGAATTCACGGACGCGTGAACAGCGAATGCCTTCATCTATATATAGCCTGGGCGGCGTACGATGCCACGCCTTCTAAACTGACATGAATGAAGAACTGTTCACACTGTACTGTACTCATTTGTGCTTCGTATTTACGTGTGTTACGTTAATTCAATAACGTGATCATTCTATCTTTTCAGCGGCCACACTATAGTGATTTCGTTTCCAAGTCATGTCTTTTCTTCCATTTTTTTTACGGATGTCGTGAATCACACATTTTCTTGATTACTTATACATAATACCAAAAGATGGCAATCAATTCAGAAATAAAAAAGGAATTTTTTGTTAATGTAGTAGATCATCGACATCATTCATGTTTTGAAGATTATTTTAATGTCTTGAATAACATTTCCTTCATGAACTTTCATCGTCAGCTTTTGAAGCTTCATTATATTTCTTTCAACAGTTCAGTCAAACTGTCAGACATATCACTGCAACTATTTTTTTCTTTAGAGTAGGAAACTTTGTCGTGCATTGTCAAGTAAACGGAGATATCGACATTAAACTGTAGATGGCGTAACAAAAACGCTTTCAATCCGTTTCACACAGGCATTGAATAATTAAATCTCTATAAACAATAGTAGTATATGCATTTTAGGGGTGTAAATTCGATTTCGGTAGATAATGAAAAATCTAAAACTTTGTCATGAATCAATATTGATCATTACTTCAAAATCATCGAGAAAAACCGTTTATTTGGTCTTTAATTTATAACTATCGCGAAAGCCACTGGCCTACTGGAAATTTGTAGATGAGTCGGTTGTTCTACATTATTCCAGTCTTATTGTAAGTGATATATCATTCAAATTCTCCTCAGTTGTATTGAAGATGCCTAATTTTGAATGTGCAGCTGCTCCTGGAAAAAATACTCATTGGAATATTGTGAAGAAAACTGGTGGTTGATCTCTCAAAACACTACACTATATAAATCTATTTCGATGAAGTAAAAAAAAACTGGGAAATTTTTCTTGCTATTCAATGCGAAAGAATGTTCGTGAATGCCAATAACTTCCAAGAGAAGGCCGGGGTTCGAATCCTCGCCGGGCCACCGTGCTGGGTAATAGCACGTTGAAAGGTAAGGCCTCGTTGATCCAAGTTTCGACTTCTGAGGGTTGACGTTCGTCAGCTGGTTAACGAAAACGAACAATTTTCGAACTGTGTGCCAGGTAAACATTTTGATGTTAGCCTGAAAATTCATCAAGTTGAAGATAACACTTTATAAAACAGTAAAAACATCAATAGATAAAGATATAAAAAACTTCATATTTCCAACAAAAATTATCGTGTTCCTAAATTACTTCATCTCATTTTATGAGTGGTCTATTATTGTTTTTATTATTTTTTGGATGGTCGCATTGAATTTTTCTACTGATTTTTGTGCGATCGAGAAAAAATGACACTGATAATCATAACAAATAAGATGTGTTTTTATATCGCGATAAATAAATTTGAATAGCCTTGTAATGAGCCATCCTTCATGAGAAGTGTGATCGGATGTATGAATTTTGAAATTGCTCTTTACAGGACAGTTTGACGATGGATTTCTGAAGGCTGAAAAATATGACCGGTGCAATTTTTTCGGTTAAACGAAAGGGCTGCAGCTCTATAGCCCCCCTAGGTGCGCTAATGACGCCTTTTGAATATATACATGTACCGTAGTTTCAACAAATCATATGTGCAAAGCCTAAAAGTACGTACTAGCTGTGATACCTAGGCAATATGGAATATGTGTCTCGAGATAAATTGTGCATTGTGACACAATATAAACAACAGAACGTTTCAGTCTTTCCAGTTCAACTTCCTTTTTCAGAAGTGGCATCCAACATTGATCTATATTCAATGAACACGTACTTTTTTATTTCCGTCCAATGACATGGAGGTGGCCTCTTCGAGTTTACCCTTTGTTCCATCCTGTTCTGTCATGAATGAATATTATATATAATATATTATTCCATTCAACCATGTGTGTACCATTTGCTGATAATGTCTTCAGCTGGTTTAGACTATTTCTCAAGTTGTTTTTATGCTCAGCTAAATTTACTTGTGACAGAAGATAATGAAACAGAAAGAAAATTCCAAAAAGCTACTTGTATTTTGTTGAACGAAAATGAAGATACTGCTACTGGTACATTGACCATGAATTAATGGGGAGTTGAAATACAAAAATTCGGTCCGAAGAAGGTTGTCAAAATCAGCACTCGGTAGAAATATTGATGAATTGGTCATACCCTGTAATATTCAGTCAACATGTTCATGTTCCACCTTCCTTTTCCCTTTAATCTTTGAGTCTTTGTGGAATCACCCACTGTTTTCCATTTACAATTCTTAGATGAAACTTGATATAGGAATGCATGAAATGGGACTTTATTATCGTCATATTAACACTCAAATCATGCAAAATACGATTGACACTATTGTGCTGTTGCCTGTTCGAAGCGAGCTACTTCGGATTTATTCTAGTTTTTCAATATTACAATCTCACAGTATCTTCCTCATCTGAGGGCCAACTAAAACGCCTTCTTGAATCTTTGGGTACGATAACTGCGTAAATTCATCAAATAATTATCCGAAACAGAGACCGTTTTTTGAGTAGTGAATTTACACATCCATAGTCCCTAATTGAAGTGGAGGTGACAGTATTTTAGACTGACCGATCAACTACAATAGTTTCAATCGGACAGCTGGGTGCGGCTCTCTTGTGACCCAATTTACACACAAAGCAAGAGTACTAAGAAATTTGATAAGGGAAAAGAATCAAATATGTTACATGGAAATTTTGAATATTTTTTCATATCTGAATACTTGATACCTAGCAAAATAACCATCGCAGACCTGTGTTATTTTTACGTCCACATTGACTAGACTCTAGACCGTTGGAAAATTTCAATAACTGTGTGTGCTTGTCAATTTGGCGTGAGTTCACATGATCCACCAAACTTTCAAAACATGCCATCAATAGTAGATTGTACCACGAGTCAATCATAATAGTCATTATTGCGAGTAGTATACTCTACTTTATTTGCGACTAATTTATTTATCATAAATAAATGATTCTTCAGTTTCATTCATCTCAATACAAAAACACAAACACTATAGGTATACGCGTTTGACACTGACACTTTGGAGTTTGGTTATATCATTTCCATGGTAATAGTCAATTCGAGAAATTTTGTGATAGGACTACAAGAGTTAATGAAGACTATTACTATCAATCTCGTAATATATAGCATTGTACTGCAGAAACAATAAGCATAATACTTACATTCTGTATTTGTCGTAAATAAAGGTTTCATTGTAGCGCTCGGTTTCAACTGAACACACACTTGTAAGGTCAGCAATCAAGCTTTATTTTTTAGTATCGACGTGAATTGCGAATGATCAACCGGTCGAACTGTTCTTCGTTTCGGCGAGTATTTACTATGATAGGTACTTTTTGACTTCTCTGTGAAGTGCTGTTTTGTGTTTTTGGGAGGAGAATTACGCAGAGAGTGAATAAAACGTGAGGGATTGGGAATTTTCCTATGGAAAAGAGTGCAATTGTTTGTGAATTCAGGATAATGACAGTGCTCGTAAGTTGAGCTATAATTTGTGATATTTGTGCAGGACTAATCATGACAGAAATCTTGATGTTCTTGAGATGTCTGAACTCTTGTAACTCAACTTTATTTTCATGTTTATTCTCTCCATGAAAGAATGAAGGACTTCTGAGATTCATGAAATGGAATCTGCGTTGAAGTTTCTAATTTAAGTGGAACTTCATTCTGCTTCACCTTTTAAGAAAAAAAAATGGCCAGAGGGGTCGGTGCGACTCGATTCAGGTTCGTCTCCCACCGTAGGGGCGTCCTTAAATATTATTAATGTGTTGTATGAATCAGCCATTTGTCGATAGATGTGTAGGTGGAACCGAGGGTACCAAATAAAACGACAGAGAACAAAAAAAAAATTGTATTTATAGAATTCTTTCTTCGTACGGTCAAAAATATATCGGTGGAACGTCTCGACTTTTGGAAGTGCGAAAGAGTGATCAAACCTTACCAGATCAACCAACACAACCATTACCCAATTAAATTGAAATTGAAACCTTGGATCACACAAGCTGTCATAACTTTGATAAAAAAAGGGATAATCCTAAGTAAAAATTACTCAAAAAGCATTCAGATGAACTCGAAAAACAATATAAAGAGTACAGTATTAAATTACATTCTTAAAAAAGATATATCTGGAAAAAACTCATAAATTCAGAAAACGCCATAAACGAAGGTACCGTAATAACAGACAGCAAAGGAAAAGCAAATGCATTCAATAAGATTTTTGTGAAGCAGAGTATTGATATGCAAAAAAATTTTAAAAAAAACAACGCTTAGCGACACGTTTTTCGATAACAGAACAAAAACTTCGTTTATATTTTGTGAACACGTATCATATAAGGAAATCACCATTCTAATATCAAATTAAAAAAAAACTGTTCTCCCGGAGGAGATGAAATTTCAACGAAAACAATCGAAAATATTCATTATCATATTTCTACTCCATTAGTACATCATAAATCTATCTTTCTCCCTATACAATAGAAACAATAAATAGTCACAGCAATTCTCAAATGTGGAAAACAGCGAGATGTCTCGAATTATAAACCCATTTCAGTGATAAATAATTTTGCCTAAGTATTCGAATACGCACCGAAGAATGGATTAACTAATGTTTTCAGTAGGCACAACATAATAAGTGAAAGACAATTTGGATTTGTTGCAAATTCGACTACAGAAAAATATGTTCTTGACTTTCTACAAAATACCGTCGAAGCCATGAATGAGTTCAAGAAATGCCCTGCAGTGCTTCTTGTCCTAGCCAAGGCTTTTGACACTGTCTCACATAACAAACTACTTATGAAGCTAAATGACTATGGTATTCGAGGTTCAGCTCTGACTCTTAGAGAATTATCTAACCAATAGACCTCAGACTGTAAAAATTGGCCAAGAAAACAGCACCGCATCAGCAAACTTTTTTATGGACAAGTTTGAACCGTGGGCCTAAGAACAAGCGATCTTGAAACCATACTGCTGGCTGCGGTACGTTGATGTAACGTTCGTGATGTAGCAGCATGGAGTAGAACAACTGAAGGTATTCCTCCCATATCTGGAATTTCTCAACGCCAAAATCCAATCCACAATAGGATAGGAAACCCAAGGGATAGTTTTTTCATGGATGTGATAGTGAACAGACGTGAAAATGCGACACTGGTATATAAAGTTCACAAATAGCACACACACACAGATTTATACCTGAAAAAAAACACCAACCAGCAGAAGATAGGGGTAATCAACACAAAACCTCTCCGAGGAACTTGACCACCTGAAAGAAGCGTTGAAAGGGAATGGGTATAGCGAAGCCGAATTCAAACCGGCAATGAGACCCAAGAGAGATAACGCGAAGGAAACTACTGTAGATATGCCCGCTATTGAAAATATACATAAGAAGTGTGGCAGATCGGATAGGACGACTGTCGAAGAAACACGATATAAAATCGATACTGTACCAACACGAACCGTTATAGAAAATCTAAGGTCAGCTAAAGATTCAAGAGAGCCGTGGGTAAGACCAGGTGTGTCCCGGATTCCATTTAGCTGTGGATTAGTTTACATGGGAATCACCAGAAGAAGCGTCAAGACACGGCTCTCTGAACACACGAGAAATTGTCGCCTAGGGCAAACAGACAAGCCGGCAGTAGCAGAACACGCATTTAGATTTCACCTGAATAAACTAAAAATTGTTCTTAATTGTTCTGAAATTGTTCGTACCGTTAACCGGCTGACGAACGTCAACCCTCAGAAGTCGGAACTTGTGCGAGCAATGGATCAACGAGGCCTTACCTTTTAACGTGCGATTACCCAGCACGGTGGCCCGGCGAGGATTCGAACCCCGGCCTTCCGCTTGATAGGCAGATATGCTAACCACTACACTACCGAGACCACAAACTCCTGAATATATTACCAAACAATGTCTGAATGTGTGAAAATGAAAGGTTTTTTCAAAAATTCTGTAATCAAGGGTCAATATTGTCATTCATCAGGCACTTAGAATATAATAAGTGATCCAAGTTGATACTTTCACAAGTTACTGGAAGGGTATGCCAATATAGGTAGGTACTACAATTTGGCCAATAAAACGATTCGGGAGTCGGAAGTTCTACCTTCTGCACGGATAATAAGTATATCAGTATCAGATTAATAATATACTCCAAAGTCAGATAATACCTCTCTTAACGAACATTGAAAAATCTCGATGAATAATTCTGAAACGAAGAGAAAAGAAGAAAATCATGTTTTTTTACGTTCCAAAATTTTTCATAAATCCTAAACTGGATATTTTTTCAAGAAAACCTATCTAATTTTTTTTTAATTACTTTTTTATAATAGTGAATAAGTTACTTAAGGGTTTTTCTGGCGTTGAGTGGTAGGTTTTCAAAATGAAAGATTTTTATTCAGTTCACATCGAATATAGAAGACTCAATAGAGTCAAAAAGTACAGTGTCCTACTGTCAAAAATGACCATTATTTTCTCGAATTATCCCAGGTTAACATCACATTTCTCGCTCATTGTATGATACACGCACTTTTTCAAGTTGACACTCAGAATTTCTGGTTAGAGCGCTATTTTCTGAACACCAGTTTTCCTTTTCCTAGAGATTAATTACCCTAACACCAAACTGATATTTTTGCACTCGACGCGCGTTTCGCTAACAAGGTTAGCATCTTCAGCAGAAGAAAATTGATACTTATTGAGTATACAGTTTTTCCATCCACTGTTGGAGAACCTAATTGAATATTGACTCATGTTTGAATATTTCTAGTCCCGTAAAGTTTCGGCATAGATGTAATCATAGCATAAGGAGTTAGTAGTACCATTATTGAACGGATAATTGCCAATTTGAACTGACATATGACATTGAATCCGATATCGAACAACATTCGCATTTCTCTGGAGCCAGTCATCATTACATCGTTCGAGGAATTCCTTTTAGAGTTACGTGGATGCATTCGTTAAATCGTTATAGGTATATTCTTGAAAGAGTTTCACAACTTAGTTGGACAATTTGACGAATAAGGCATGTGGATCGTCGATAATATATTCAGGTGATCTTTCAATTTTATCGTTTTTATGCGTTCGAGTTTCGCTTTACTGGTGACAAAACGAATAGGCCAGTTTTCCTCAGAGATATAGTAGTGGAAAGAGAGATAGGATGGAAATTAGTCGAAATCATGTGTTCAAATTTTATTCTGTGGGTTCTCGGAAGAACATTCATACCACTGAGTGTACTGAATGAACTAGGAAATTAGTGATAGAATTTTATTTACCGTACCGGAAAGTGCTTCATTTCTCTCAAGAAAAATCTAACTGACTGTTGCTAGGTTTGTATACTTTTCCAATCACAAACTTAACAAAAAAATTATACAATGAATAATAGTTAATTTCAATACATTTTTATGTCCTCCACAAATCTACCAGTAAACAGCACTATTATTATTTTTTGTGAATTGTGGATTCTTCGATGTTAAACATCGCTTCCATTTAGCTTGGTTTGCGTTTGACATCATCTAATCAACTGAACTTTTATGTGACTACCGAATCACGTCGACTAGAGGAAACAGTTTTACTATAACCTGTCAAGCACGAGGTCAAGCATTAGTCACCCAAATCAATCTATTTTGAACTCAATATGAATCAAAATCTCTTCCCCCTCAAACACTCTTTCGACTGCATTCAGAGGGCAGAGCCTAGCGTATGCTGAAGACAGCTGAAGTTCTTGAATGCTAGTGTTACGCTAGGCGACTCACTGATACTTCGGTAGCGCAATTGCTACTTCAACGTTATACGGCGGAGAAGAAAGTGAATGGGGTTTTTAAATGGGTTTACCGTTAACCAGCTGATTGCCCCATCACAAACATCAACCATCATAAGTCGAAGCTTGTGCGCATGGATTAACGTCTGAATCCCAATATGGCGGGAATTCGAACCATTCAGAGATGGTCAGTTCAACCCTCGCATTGGCCAGTCTTTTTTTCACATAATTTTTCGATTAATATCTGTGGTAGAGTAGAGGATGAATTCTGAGAATGAATCCCGCATTTTCATCGGCAAATATGCTCTCGACTTGGTCGACATAAGAAGGATATCCTTGGTGCGATTATCAACTACTATGTACTAGGTGAAGTACCCTAGCTTATGTGGAGGAATCTCAAAGCGCCCAATGAGACCTGAGTCTGGATAACCCTCCGAACACTCCCAGACGTTTCACATTCAGTCAAATCTTCTGACCATAATAACTCAGTTGGAGAAGTGCTTTGACTATGTGTTTGTTCAGTTTGGGGCCTGGGTTGTTGAATTCTCTTATTCGATTGAATGATCCGTAACTTGAGAACTATTGAGTTGAAGAAGAATCTCAAAAATGCGTTCGGAGACTTGTCTCTCTTCTATAGATACTTTCACAGTCAGAATTCCACTTGGCAAGTCTGTATTACCTCATTCTGAGACACTTTCTCCCAATAGCCACGTTGTAGTTCTGAATGAGCTCATTCCGACCTGCACCTAGTTTCCATCTGCTGAGTCGGAATTCTGGCTCAGGATCTCGAAATGAGCTAATTCCGACTATCAAATGGAAATTTCGACTGAAATTTTGGAAACAGCAAATACAAAAACATGGCCGCGGTTGCTGATTCCGAGAATGTAGTTAACGATCTCTGTCAACATTATCTGTATTTCTCCTTTGTTTATTGGCCGTTGCTGAATTTATTTTTGCACCAGAACTGATAACTGATTGGCTTCGAGTGTATATATACACACTTTTGTCGCTACACATGAAAATACACATTTGCTTGAATTTGGTTGACAATATTCTTTGTTGAATGGTAATGGTTCGGTGTAGTGCAACAATTGAAGCTGCTTAAGAAGCACATAATCAGAAAATTCGTACAAAACTTGTTGAAGGTCCAAACGGTTCTCGTTCGTTTTGGTCATTTGCTAAAGCTGTCGCCAAAAATTTCACTTTTAGTTTATTTCCCCCTTTAACCAAAGAAGATGGATCACAAGCCACCACTGCCCAACAAAAAGCCAATTTATTTGCAAATATGGTTGCTGGAAATTCTACTCTGGACTCATCGGGGAAAGATCCCCCGAATATCACGCCTGTCGACAGTCATATACCTGAGATAATTTTTCATCAACAAACTATAAGAAATATTTTGATGGACCTGGAGACGAATGAGGCTTGCGGATCTGATGGAATCCCAGCAATTGTTCTGAAAGTATGACACCAGTACTTTGCGAATTATTCAACCTTTCATATAACCTGGGGTTTTTTCCTGAGACCTGGAGGACAGCAAGAGTTCAGCCAGTTCCTAAAAAGGGGAAGAAAACTTTACCTTGTAATTATAGACCAATTGCATGGCTTTCTATCATTTCCAAAGTCATGGAAAAAGCAATCAATATGAAGCTTATCAAATATCTAGAAAAATCAGGAATAATTAATGATCGACAATACGAATTTCGCCATCGAAGATCAACTAGTGACTTATTGGCTTATGTTTCTCATATTTGGCAGCAATCAATCGAGAAATTCGGAGAAACGATAGCTGTTGCACTCGATATTTCGAAAGCGTTTGATCGAGTTTGGCATCGGGGTCTCCTTTCTAAACTGCCGCCTTATGGTTTGCCTCCTCAGTTGTGTGCTTTGTTGAAGAGTTTCTTGTCTGATAGGTCTCTGTATGTGGTTGTTGATGGAGTATCATCTGATACTCTCCCAATAAATGCAGGTGTTCCACAGGGTTCAGTTCTAGCGCCTACTTTGTTTCTGCTTCATATCAATGATTTGCTCGAGAAAACATCTTGTTCAGTATATAGTTGCATGTCTCTCCTCAAGAAAAGCTGATCTATCATCATCAAATATCCAGATGTCAGGAGTAACTATTCCTACAAAATCAAATATCTCGATGTTAGGAATTACGATCGGTGATAGTCTCTCATGGGAAAACCATGTGAGATCGATCGCTAAAAGTACTTCCCAGGAACTTGGATTTCTATTTCATGCAAAGAAATACTTCACTCTCGTCAGCTTCTACTGATCTACAAGGCTCAGATACGACCTGTCATGGAATACAGTTCTCATGTGTGGAGTTCGGTACCAAAACATTCATTGAGGCTTCTCGATTCCATTCAGAGAAAGGCAATTCGTCTTGTTGGAGATTCTTCGCTCACAGACTCGCTCACTTCATTGGAACATCGTAGAAGGGTCGGAGACTTGTCTCTCTTCTATAGATACTTTCACGGTCGATGCTCTTCCGAATTGTTATCAATCGTTCCCCGCTTGGCAATATCTACACGGATGACTTGACGACTACAGAATTCCCACCCTGTTGTTTTTGATATAGTTTGCTAATATAAATATGGAAAATTTGTAAATCGTAAAGTAAGAACTTTTATTGACAATTGGATAACTTGTTGACAAAATTCTCTTTTTTTATAATAATAATTTTCTATGGAAACATTCGTCACCTATATATTATAAAGTCTACAAAATTTATAACTGAAACGAAACATAGGAACTATTTCCAACACACCCCTTTGTTGTGAATTTGGAAACCTGTCGAACCTCTCTTGCTCAGGGATCTTTTTTCAATAGAACAGCTAAGGTCTGGAACTCCTTGCCAAGACAGGTTTTTCCTGAGGCTTACAAACTTCAGAAATTCAAAGTAAATGTTAATTCGTATCTCCTGTCCCTTGATTCACGCGGTGTTCTTTGAACATCACGGGGCTTTCCTTTCGTGTGAATCTGCATATAAAAAAAAAATTCCATTGTCTATATTATTAACTCTGATGAAACCCGTTATGAAAATACAAATCGAATGTGAAAATCAAATCCCAAACGAAAGGTTGAAATGGATTTTTTGGTCAATAATGAAATTAAGGAATGATTGATCAAAAAAATAATGTTGGTAGAGAAAATCGAGATATCGAATATGAAATATTAGTAAAAAAAATTAAAATAAAGAGATACATGAAATAAGTTTGTGACAAGGAAATTGAGGAATCGAATGTGATATACAAGTCAAAAAATGTAAATGAAGAAATAAATGAAATATTATTAATAAATGTTGAAACCAATTTTCAAGTTGAGTGTACTTACGACGTTTCGATTGCTGATTTCCGCAATCGTCTTCGGGTGATGACTGACTGACCACACCTCGAAATATTGTCAGTCATCACCCGAAGACGATGGCGGATATCAGCTATCGAAAATTCGTGAGTACTCTAATATTTCATTTATTTCTCCATTTACATTTTTTGACTGTATTTCACATTCGATACTTCAATTGTCTTGTCACAATAATATTTCATTTATTTCTTTATTCAATTTTTTTTTCACTGATATTTCATATACGATATCTCGATTTTCTCTGATCAATCAATCCTTGATTTCATTATTGACCAGAAATTACAGTTCAACCTTCGTTTTGGATTCGATTTTCTTCCTTGATTTGACTACATAGATGGTAGCCTTTAAAGCTTAAATACTGATAAGACAAAATTTATTACATTTAGTGCTGATATTAGAGATCAACCAGATTATGACAAAATTACAATTGAAAAAAAACTGTGACCATATACATTGTACATGCCGAACTATAAAAAAAATTGATAAAATTAAATATCTGGGTGTAATCTTAGACCAACACCTACGATGGTCTGAGCATTTATCATATACAATTATGAGACTTCGCAAACTCATACGTGAATTCTATCAGCTGAGAAATATTTTAAGTATAAAAACCATTGTGATGGTGTATAATGCACTAGCAGAGTCCATTATACGATACTGTGTCTTTATTTGGGGGGGGGGGGCATACAAAACAGCCTTAAGTGCTCTAGAAATTACTCAAAACACAATCATAAAGATTATACTTGAAAAAGAAAAATTATTTTCCACAAATGAATTATATCGTGAAGCTAACTTACTAAATCTCAAACAAATTTATATATACCAATGTATTCTATGGATGATGAAAACCAAAACCTATACTTGTCATTCCTACAACACGAGATCTGTCTCTAATAAACTTGTGTCTGTTCCATTTTACACAAAGTCTCTACCACGAAGATTCATTACCTATTTTGACCCAAAACTTCTAAACATGGTTCCAGAATATATACGAAAAATCAAATCAAAAGTTAAACTCTCTATTGAATTGAAAAAATTCGTTGAAGTGAACTATGTGAAGCTGAAAAACATTGTTCACTAACATATATGTAACGCCTTAAATGTCTCGGTTACTGTATAAAACATGTCGTTTTCACCGCACATACATAGAATTGAAACCAATAATCTTCTCTCTCTCTTTCTCACTCCACTATCGCAATTTTTTTCTTCTCTTTTGATTGTGACTACCAACCAATCTCATTTTAAAGGTTGGTATTTTTTTGAATTTATTGAAGTTTTTTGTTTTGTAAAATGACTGTCTAGCACGGGACGAGTTGTAATACAAGCCATAGGCTTAGACAACTCGCCTAGTGCGACAAAATCTTGTAAACATGTCTGTCTGAATAAATATATCATATCAATATATCATTTGCGTTTTCATTATTTTGTTCTTGAAAACAGGTTTCAATAGAGTTAATGATACAGACAATGGAAGTCCAAACCATTACCTTTCACATGAAAATACAGTTTCGCACAAAGACATTGTGTTCCTCGGCGTGGGTCTCATTGAGAATGCAACTACCATCCATCGATTTTGGATCACGTATCGTATTTCTTTTTTCACATCCCTTTTCACTCACGACACTACGTTTCGCCGGTATATATTCACGAGGAATTTCTCCAACAGAATTTGAATAGATAAATATCTGCATATTCAATTTGGAGTGGAAAAAAAGTCCCACAAAAAAGACGACGTAACTGGAAACCATAAAGATAAAACGAGCCATTCATTTCTATCCCGACTTTTGAAGGTTGACGAGGTTAACTGAGATGTATTATACGATGCTGGTTGGCAAGAAATACATGACAGATGGAAAATGAAATCCCCATCGAAAAAATCACGTAAAACCTCGAATTTATTGAATTCGTTTTTCTTTCTTTCGACCAACAAAGAAATGAAGTATTTCGGCGTGGATTTTATTCCTCCATATTCGGAACGAACGTCTATTGCTTTTTGTCGTCTCATTTTGCCTGTAAAGAAAAGGTGACGGTATGGATTTGACTATATAGGCGTTGAATATTTTATTTTGGAATACTTTTTATTGCGCATAAAAGTCTCGAGAAAAAACTGTCATAAACGCTGAGAATGGAACTTTTGGCGTAGAAGTTGAAACTTTTTGTAGAGATCAATTTCCCCAACAACATTATTTGCACTCGACGTGCGTACAAATACAATCTCTACAAAAAAATTTCCAGTTATCATTATTCGTAATTCATCTATTCATTTCACATTCTTTCGATCTTTTGAGTTTTTGTTCTCACAGTACATACAGTACGTACTGTGAGAACGAGAACGTCCGTTACCACATAGACTCTGATAAGCAAATAATATACAGTTGCCTGTAAGATCTTCTCATATTAGGGTTTACTAAACCGTGCGGTTAATATGTGAAGATCTCACAGGCAACTGTATATTATTTGTTTAATATGGATTTTCATCAAGTAACGGCCACTTTCATTCAGACTCTGATAATGCCTACCACAGCTGTAGGCGAAATGTCAGGAGTATAAACCTGTGGACCACGGGAACAAACCCGAAAAACACCCCAGAAGCAGATCCCTCTAGCCGTGAATGTTTACGTTTTTTGAGGATTCACTATAATTAATTATTCAGGCAATGAAAGTTAAAACCAATACCACTCTACAAGGAACATTGTCAATCTGATTTTGTATCTCGCACAGCTATCAAGATATAAAATATATGCGTTATTGGTCGATTCACCGTTGTAATAACCACCTAGTGAAAATATACATCGAGAGTACAGAATAGTAATTTACGTCATAAGTCCGGGAAACGCATTTTTACAGTACGAGTCGAAATGTAATTGTAATGTAATTTTGAGACGAGTTACTGTAAAAGTTTCCCGGTCGTATGTCGTAATGCGTTTTATTTCATACTGCAGACACTAAATCTCACATTGATAAAACAAAAATTGAAAATATGATCATCCATGATGGAAACGCTAGTTTCTAAGGTTACTGTTTCTGGTGTTTGTTTTGTTGACTTTTGTGAAACGAAATGTCAACAATATTTTTTGGCAAAGGTAATAATTTCAGATGTACATTTCAATATTTACTGACAATTTTGTGTTCTTGTTAGATTGTTGGTTTAATCGCCGTCGCTGGTGGTTGTCGCCGCGAAGAGATATATGAAATGTCTTTGGATGACATCCAGGAAACTTCTACACAATTGGTAATCACAATCCCTTTCTCAAAAACGAACCAAAGAAGAGTATTTACGGTCATTGATAAAATGGACGGCATAAGTGTGTTGGTACTGTTCCGAAGATACGTTGCCTTGCGGCCCAAAGGTTTAGGTCACAACAAATTGTTCGTAGGATACCGTAATGGCAAGTGCATTACCCAGCGCGTTGGAATTCGCACAGTCGGTGCAGTTCCCAAGGAAATAGCGGAATTTCTGGGATTAACAAATCCCGAGTTGTACACCGGCCATAGTTTTCGCCGCACATCGGCGACTTTACTAGCAAATGCGGGAGCGCAATTTTCCGTTCTCAAAAGACATGGAGGATAGAAGAGTTCCTCTGTGGCAGGAAAGTATATTGAGGATTCGTTGGAAGGAGAGAACAAAGTGGCTAAAATGATCCAGGGAGGAGAAAGTTTTGTGCAAGTCTTAACTGAGAAATCTAAAGAAATTATTAGTACAAGTGCTTGCTCGAGTTCAACTCTCCACGATGGTTTACCGAAAGTTGAAATAACTGGGAATACAGATTGCACAATTCATGTTACTTTTAATATTTAGATTGTCTTTAATTACATGTTTATTAATTTTGTATTGTTTTCACAATAAATTGTTTGATTCTTGCCCCATTTCATTAGAGACCGGTAAAAAATTTTCCGGACTCGATACCGTAAAGTCTCATTTACCGGACTAAAATCGTTGACTTAAACATGGCTGTTACGATGCAGTATGAAATAAAAAATATAACAATTGTCTGTGTAACTTCCAACGCTTTTTAACAACTAGGACCTCACGACCTCACACCAGTTTTCTGAAATGAACCTTTACCGGTATCATGTGGTTTTATCAATTATACTTTGTTCAACCATCCTTTGCCGTTACGTCATAATCAGTGACGTATTCTGCTGTTTAACGTTTGTCTCATATTAGTTGAACGTTATTTTACACTCAACCTCAAAATTATTATTAGTATGTACCTACCTGCAGAATACATCGCATACACTTGTGCTCTTATTGCATGTTGATGTATGATATAAATCGATGATCCTCGAGCAGAAACATCTATGGCATGAACTTTGATTCTGTAGTCTTTATCTGTTTCCATTCCACTAGTAGCTAGTCTTGAACAGTTCTAATAGATATTTCTAGAGCATCAGCAACACGCTATATAATTTTATAAAACCAAATCAATAAAAACTTACATTTTGCATAACATAGGTAGATACATGCGTTGTAGACTGCATTTAACGGTAAAAGCGGCACTCCAGCATCTCTTTCTCTTGAAAAGTAGTCAATCAACTTCAAAATTGAGCTTTGCTCTTTCTCATTATACCGGAAAGACATTTTGACAATGGAAAATTAACTGAAAAGGCGAAAATGACCAAAAATACAGAACAAATCAAACTATGATAACTGAACTGTCAAAAATGACAAATAAAATTCACGATTAAATGAGACATACGTTAATGACGTCATAATTCCGTCTCATCTATTTCATGAATGAGGGATAAAGTTGGACAACGTATGACGTAACGGCAAAGGATGGTTGTATAAAGTATACATCGTTAGAGACGCCACCTGTTAGATATTACTAACGTCAGGTGATTTGATGTTAATTGTTTTTCCTCAAAGATATGGGTTCCACTTCCAGTTGAATTCGAGTTCTCCTATTGTCTAAAGGCGCAGATGAAACTTTGTGAATTACCGAAAAATAAAACATATTATGGGATCTATCAATGAATGTTTACATATCATTATCTCAATGGATTTGAAGCATAAGTCATGTTTCAAAATTACTCTTACCAGAATTTGTATCCCGATGTGTATAATACAAATGAGAAGGCAAAGGGCGATGCTTTCCCTTGGTTCAGATGTGAAGAATCTTCAGTGAAGCAGGCCTTACTCCTCACATCTACACCTTTCACCCGCTTCGATCTATTTTTTTTTAAATATTCCCGTTTCACATGAAAAAAACTCCATTTTGAGGTTTCCTGTCGCTCTGGTAAGGAAATTGGAAGTGCATATTCAACCAACCAGTTGTCAAACAATGCTTTTTGATCTGAGCAGTCAAAAATATGATCAAAATATAATGTCATATATTTAGAAAGATCTGAATCAAATGAAAAAAATTCAAGTATGTGGCATTTGGCCAGTATTCTGAACAAATAATACAGGCTGGAGCTAGGTCAGCGTCCAAAAGTAAAAGTATAACCTGTCAACTGACTCTACATTTCTCAGACAATTTGGACGAACTCTGTAACTTGCGAGTCCGTTGCGAGTGCCATCTGAACTAATTGAATGAAAAACAACATGAAGCCTATTACCATAGTAGGCATGTGTCGTCACTTTTAACCCAAACTCTTATGGATATAAGGGCCAGTTTCAATATGGTGTGGAATCAAAACTACGGATTTGATAGAGAATACATGCGAATTCTGAAGCTCAATCCGAACCTATAAAATGGCCCTAAGTGTCTACACCAGGGATTTTGGGCATATTAACCTCTAGGTTGACCAGTGACGTTTGCAAACAATGGCAATAATGCTTTGATTGGGAGTTTCATGTAGTTTTTCTATTTGCAAAGCCTATTTGGAACACAAAACTTATCGAAATTAAACTTGCAAGTATTCATTCATTCTTCATTACATTAAGAACACTCTACAAACTCCGCAGAAGTAAATTTATTTCTCGAGGAAATTGTTTACTATTTTGAGAAGCTTTAGCAGCTTTCCGAACAGTGAAACTATCTCGCCTGATTGCATCGAATTCTTCTCGTCTGTCGTCACTTTTAACCCAAACTCTTATGGATATAAGGGCCAGTTTTAATATGGTGTGGAATCAAAACTACGGATTTGATAGAGAATACATGCGAATTCTGAAGCTCAATCCGAACCTATAAAATGGCCCTAAGTGTCTACACCAGGGATTTTGGGCATATTAACCTCTACGTTGACGTAGTGACGTTTGCAAACAATGGCAATAATGCTTTGATTGGGAGTTTCATGTAGTTTTTCTATTTGCAAAGCCTATTTGGAACACAAAAATTATCGAAATTAAACTTGCAAGTATTCATTCATTCTTCATTACATTAAGAACACTCTACAAACTCCGCAGAAGTAAATTTATTTCTCGAGGAAATTGTTTACTATTTTTAGAAGCTTTAGCAGCTTTCCGAACAGTGAAACTATCTCGCCTGATTGCATCGAATTCTTCTCGTCTGTCGTCACTTTTAACCCAAACTCTTATGGATATAAGGGCCAGTTTTAATATGGTGTGGAATCAAAACTACGGATTTGATAGAGAATACATGCGAATTCTGAAGCTCAAACCGAACCTATAAAATGGCTTTAAGTGTCTACACCAGGGATTTTGGGCATATTAACCTCTACGTTGACCAGTGACGTTTGCAAACAATGGCAATAATGCTTTGGTTGGGAGTTTCATGTAGTTTTTCTATTTGCAAAGCCAATTTGGAACACAAAACCTATCGAAATTAGACTTGCAAGTGTTCTCCATTACATTACGAACACTCTACAAACTCCGCAGAAGTGAATTTATTCCTCAAGGTAATTGTTTACTATTTTTAGTAGCTTTAGCAGCTTTCCGAACAGTGAAACTATCTCCACTTGATTGCATCGAATTCTTCTCGTCTAGCGTTCTGCGAGTTCGTACAACGCGGGTAATTTCAGCGGAATGCAAGCGAGATTTTGGAGAAACTAACATCTAATCGATTTCGTGACTAGAACAAAGCTTGTTATCGCCGACGACGCCTATGAGGCCAATCAACTCCTCTTCGAAACTCCTTCCGAACGGATTTCGAAACCGCTTTCGCGCTGAATTTCGATGAGATTATTCCCCGAAAATGACGACACATTCTATTGACCGACCGACGCGACGATCCGGTTATAATAATAGATCTTGGACTGAGTAGACGGATGATACAGTGAAGAAATATGTTTTGAGGAACTTCTTCTTCGAATCAATAGAAATATGGATAATACCAAACAATAGCCAATGTTAACTGAGTGAAGCCGAATATTTCCATCGTATGTTAAAAATCCCATATGAAGCGGGACATTTTCGATCAATTACAGCGATAAATTCCCGGCGGGACATTTTCGGGCTGGTAAATACCCGGTAGGTATCGAAAAATAACCGCTCTGTCCGTGTATCTATAGTAACGATTGTTAAAATGTACATCTGAAAATAAACTCATGCAGTTTTTAGACAACATGCTTTTATGGAAAATTTTCGGTAATTTTGAAGCAATTATTTAATTACTCCCGATAATATCTCTGTTGCAGTCCCACAATCTGGTTTCTTTCATCCAATGTGCATGCGCGATTTTTTGATTGTGTTATTTTAATGTCAAAATATAAAATAAAATCATGAAGATTTCAAGAATATTGGATTTATCAACAAATGTAGCAGTACGAAAAATTCAAAGTGCATTTTGGTTTCCCAGGAGGTTTGAAAAGTTTCCCTAATGATTGAAGGACTAAATGAGTTCCATGTTATTGCATATATTAACTTTGATGTGGAATGCTATATGTAGTGTCAAACCGAAAATAATACAAACTCTCGAGACCAAGTTTTCATCAAGTACGAATAGGAGAATGAACAACTGTAGGAAGATGGTTGCTGATTAAAGAAGGAAAAAATACCTCCAGTAAAATTGAATTGCATGAACTAGAAAAACACCATGAACTAACTATTATGAAATATAAAAATCCAACAGTAGAAAAGACTGAACGAAAGAAATATAACTGAACAGGAAACTTAACGAACTCCAACACATTAATCAAATTAAACTAATGATTTAGACAACGAAGGAAATAAAGAAAAAGAAATGCTCCGAAGAATATTTTCAACAACTGTCATCAATTCCTGATAGAATGAAGGAATCAGTCGTAACTCCGATCTTTAAAGCTGGAAGCAGGCACTTAACTACAAACTACAGACCCATACTGGTTATAAACAACTCTGCTGAACTATTGAAGAGAAGAATGTATAAAAAATAAGATTGCTTTGAAAAATCACAACGTATTATCACCTTGCCTGTTTGGTTTCAGGGAAAACATGTCCGCTGAAAACGCAGTTTTTTTTTATCTTGTAATGATGTGATTAATGATATCGATAAAAACAAAAAGTGTTTAACTGTGTTCTTAGACTTAGCGAAGGCATTCGACACGGTTTACACAATATTCTGTTCAAACGAATGAAAAGTGTGGGCATCAGACCGAACCTGCTAATTGATTTTCTATATGGGTCCTATGCAGAAAGTTAGGATAAAATATGCTTTCACTGCCAATCACCATAGGTGTCCTCCAGGGTACAGTCAAGGGTATAATTTTGTTTCTCATTTATATCAATAGTCCATACAACCTTAAAAATACCGGAAGAATTTCAGTTTCATCTGCTGATGATACAGCGGTAGTGTTTTCAGGTGACACATGGGATATCACTTATTCAAAGGTTAAAAGAGGCATGAGAAATATCCACTCTTGGCTGAACGCTAGTCTTCTAGGCCTCAATGTTGAAAAATCAAAATTTATAACTTATTCATCAAGTAGTAGATATCAATCGATGAAAAAAAAATTCTTACACTCTTTTAATGTTCATATGGACACACGCAATCTTACCTCTTGAATTGATTGATATGGTTAGTAAAAAAGTTCACAGTATTTGTTGAAAAAAAAGCAGTTTGAGTTCACCACCAATTCCAAGTAAATAACTACGTAGTTTCCAGCGAACCCGCTTTTTCACAATTCACTTCGTGCAACGTTATTTGCTGATTTCCTCCCTTCTGATACAGACCATCCCGCTTTTTGGGGTAAACTTCCGTAATTTCACTCACGTTTGCTGTTCATTAAATATAATTATTCAGGAACAAAATCTACTTTCATAAATATCTGCTTCAAACGAAAATAATATCCACTGATGAGGAAATTCGGTCTTTAATCGAAATTTGATATTTCCCGCAGTCTCGACAATAAGGTCGAAAATGTATGGAATCGAATAACTCGAATGCAAAATTTTGAGGTGACGCGCCTTGTCCAGTTTATTTTTTCCTGTGAGCGCGTGGTGTATTGAAAATTTGTTATGGGACGAGCACGAAATATTACACATTTCTCACGGGTATAACTTGCTGTGAGTCATACGAGAGGGAAATGAGTATTCCGTGCAATTTGCTTGCTATATTTTTTCTACGAATATTGTTAAACCAGGGCGACGAATGCATTTTTTGAAATATCAGGTGTGGATAGATATTGTTATACCCATAATGTTTCTGAAAAACTCTGACTTTGGCTGAAGAGTCATATTTCGATAAGGAGGCTGTCGAAAATATGATCGAATTATTGTATCAATGATACTGAGCCTGCTGGTGATGATCATTACTATATAAAAACACTCTTTTTTCTTCAACCTTCAGACAAAACAGAACTTTTTGATATTATCAAATCTATATCGTCTAAGAACTCTAGCGGCATAGATGAATTGCCTCGCAGAGTCTTGTTAAATGTTTCTGAACTAATCATCGAACCACTTACATACCTACTTAACTTATCTTTCCTCGAGTGCTCATTTCCCTCGTGTCTCAAACATGCTATTGTGGTTCCTGTTCCCAAGAAAAATGAAAAACACTTAATCTCCAACTACAAAGATATTGCATTGTTGTCTTTATTTTCAAAATTTTTCGAAAAATCCTATCTCAACAGACTTGTATCCTTCTGTAAAAAGTATAACCTACTAGCTTAAAGCCAGTATGGATTCTAATCTGGTTTATCAACGCAAAATGCTATTCTTTCACTGGTCAATCAGGTTATATCCATATTTGAAAATGGCGAAAAAAAATCAATTAGTATTCTGTTTGATTTGTCTCGTGCATTTGATACCATCAATCATCAACTTCTCCTCGATAAACTTTATGACATTGGAGTTCGCAGCCAAAGTCTCAAATGGATTGAGACTGATCTGACTGGCAGATCACAACCTGTGAAGGTTAGGCTCGAATCGGGAATATATCAACAGGGTAGTGTACTGGGTCCTACTCTCTTTCTCATATTCGTCAACGACATCTCCAATATTAATCAGCAGCATTGTACTGTGGAGTTTGCTGATGACACGTCCTTCATATTGAATTCTTCTTCTTCTGGAGGGTTGTCTGAGCTGATATTGCAGTTGCGAATATGCCTAATTACTGCGCCAGAAATGGCCTTGTACTAAATAGCAATAAATCTAATACAATTGTTTTCTCGCCTAGAGAAATGGACTGCAGTAAATTGGTTAGACCTAATACTAAATCTATGGTACAAAGAAAGTCAGTCAAATTCTTAGGGTTGAACATTGACTCCCAATTATCTTGGGATGATCATATTGACTCTTTTTTTATTAAATTATCCATGCGTTGTTTCGTCATTTGGAATCTCAGGAATTCTGTTCCCATAAATATTTTATCAAGTTACTACTATGCCTATGTCTCAAGTCTAACTTATTGCTTAGTCTGCTTATGGTAACTGCAGCAGATTGAATGATCTGTTGATTGCTCGAAAAAAGATACTAAGAACCATGTGTTTTGAAAAATATGGTATATTTTGTAAGTGATTATTTACTGAATTACAAATTCTAACTGTGATATCCATGTATATTTTGATTTGTGTCACTCACGTTAGGAATCATAACCATGAGTTTCAGCAAAGGGATACTATCCGCACTGCCGCTGGTTATACTCTTAGACAGAATTATAATCTGATAGTTCCTGTACACAAGTTAAAATCTGTATCAAATGGACTTCATATTATGTGCATAAAACTGTTTAATGAACTTCCAATATACATTAAGAAAAATTCTAATCACATAAATTTCAAAAATAGCGTTAAATGTATTCTCGTTAAAAATGCATTCAATTCATTTGACGAATATTTCCAAACTGATCTAGCTGCTTGAAATCACTACTGGTTGCTTGCACACTATTCTACTGTTAATATAATATTTTTTTATAATTGTTCTATATGCTTATATCCTACATCCACTATTGAATTATTTTTTTATGTAGTTCCAATATATTTTTTTCTTTTTTCACATGTATATTGTTATGGACTCGATCATCATCCTGTATTGAAGATTCAGAGTTGATTTGTTTTATGTAGTTATTAATGTTCATCTTTCATTTTGCCAGTTGTTAGAAAAAAAATAAGAAAGTCCAAAAGTAAAAACTTCATTTCGCCAAGAATAAGTGTTTTGCCCAAACATATATCTCATATTTTATCACTTGATTTCCAACCCCAATCTTTACTTCTATATGTGACGATTTCTATGCTTGTGATAAAGTCTTAGGAAAATAAAGTATTGTATTGTATTCATGCAAAGCACCTCATGCCGGCCGTTGGTAAAGTTTCATACTTAAAAATCATTTCAATAATGTATATGATTTATTTGAACACTCGTAGAGTCACGTAGGAGTCAATAATAAACAATTTCAAAATGAATAGAGAATGAGGTGTGGAATGAAAATGTCTCAGTGTCATACGTAATAACTTCATTGATTGTATTTGGGATAATATCGCAGTTGAGATATTAGGATTTTTCCTCCACCCCCAGTTGAATGTACGAGTATTTACTTCACCTAACACAATGAAAAGGGGGTTTCAATGTTGAATCTGTACATGAAAATTATTTTCATTCACATATACGAAAATACAAATACAAATTGGGAGACCTTTGATTCAGTTCTCTCCTACACCAATGGTTTCATTTTCTTCATAACTCATTATTATATGACTTTGATTTTTTCCTCTATACCTATGTGGATAATTAAATCGGCAATTCACAATTTCTTATAATCTTTGAACGCAAAATGTCTTTTCTCTCTGCTTACTATCCTAGTTTGTTTGTCCTTCATTCTGCATCAACTAGCACGCATCCATTGTGACTGAAACTGAGCTTTCTCGCAAACACAAATTACTTGTAGAAGCTCAAAAGCTCGAGCAAGAACAAGGGCTTCTTCAGCGACGGCTCTGTATGTAAATGAATTTCTATTGGGGGCTGCATTGTCGGGATTTTAATATCATCGAGGTTGTGTACTGCGATATGGGACGTTGTAGATCAAATTAACTGCTCTTTGAAGTGTGGAAGTGTTTAGATTGCAATTAGGGGTGGGTTGCCGCTTGTTTGGAAGTATGTAGTGGAATGTGCGGTGACAAGCTCCTCTCTGTAGGTGGTTGTTCATTCATCTGTGTATCATCATTGTCAATTTGCTGGAACAACATAAAGCTCTATTGTTGCACAATATCGTTCTGAAAGGTTTGCGTTTGTTCATGAGTTTGGTCTTTTTGTGAAACAATGTTAAAGACTGATTATTCATTTGATTGAAATGCTCATCATGAACATTTGGGGTGACAAATCAGCTATCTGTTTCCAGGAAATGAGAGAGGTTTTTTGCCTGTAAGCAACGATCTTAACAACATTTACATGTACGTTGGAGTTCATATTTACATTTACAATCACATCAACATTTACAATCACTTCCACAATGACATCAACATTTATTAAATTTCCCCTATATCTCTTCTCTCTTTAATGTATTTCGCATCATGCTATGCGGAAAACTGTCATTATGGCGAGTCCATTATTTGTAATGACTATGGTGCTATTCCATCGAACAAAAATTTCAAGTGAAATATTGGACTATTGGACTGGAGTCATAAGACGACAGACGAGACAAGTTTGAAAGATGATGCAGTTTTTTGGATTTGGTCTGAGTGTTCGGTTGTTGAAAGAAACAAGCCACATGGACAAAGAACCTTCTCACCACAACAAACCATTTGCTGATGGTATTGCAATTTAGTGCATGTTTCAAACCAAATGAGTGTCGGATATTTCTCTTGGGAGCGTCAAGCTACCGTCAGTTTCTAAAAGGTAACCACTGCAATTTCACCTAACCAAATTTTGAATAGAATAGTAGTAACTAGGTCCATATAATATTGCTTCGGAGTTGAATGGAGAAAGCAATTGAAATACCTCACCGAAGAACACTCTCCCCAATTGTTCCATTAGAGACGACGAGAAAGTTATTATAATTATATGAGAAATTTAGAACAGCAGAGTTGTTTATCGAAAGTAATCTTTCTGCTTAACGTGTTTGTATCAAATGTTTGTCTAATGAATAAAGAAACTGTTTCACAAAAATGTTTTTTGTTCGTAGATTTTTGGGTTATCAAACTACCACAATCTGAAAGTATGAGAAATTGATCTTCAAAATCTATACAAATGTGAAAGAGCGGATTTCTAATCTACCCCAAGAAGTTGCAGCGTTAATTGATAACAATTTCATCTAAAAGAAAAACGTCCCATTGGTCAGCAACTAATCGTGCTTGAATAGGCTTCCGCGGTCGGATATGTGCTGACTGGAACTTCCGATTGAACCGCGTTTCGAGAAAGCAACTGAAATACCTCACTGAAAAACAATCTCCCTAATTGTTCCATTAGAGATGACGAGAAAGTTATTATAATTATATGAGAAATTTAGAACAGCAGAGTTGTTTTTCTTATTCTTTCTGCTTAACATTTACTGAAGATATACATGAGAATTTTTGAAAATTCAATACTCCTTCGAAAGCAGAATATAAAACAGCATGCACTCACATCGAAACATTCTGAAAGAGAAAAATGTGGCTTGAACAACATATTCAATCGTAGACAATTTTGTATCGCGAATAGAAAATAGTGAGGAAAAATTTGTGAAAGAAGCCGAAATAAAGTTGAGTGCTTTCATCGTTGAACACAATATATCATTTATATCAATGGACCATCATGATGACCTTATTGAAAAAATATTAGTCTATGAGCCAGTGACAGTTTGGCGTGATCATTTAGTTAAGGCCTATAAAAATTTATAACGAATTGCCGAATGAGTTTAGAGTTAATAATTATAACAAATGTAAGAAAGATATCTCAAAATGGATAAGGGAAACCAATTTCTTTATTGAATATATTACATAATAAAATATTTATTTTGTACTAAAAAATAATTTCTATGTAATTCTAATACAATATTTAAAAACCTATATGTTATGACATTACCTTACCGAGTCTTTATAAATGTTAAAGGGTGCACTCACAGCATTGTAAATGCCATTGTGCAAGAAGAAATGAGCAGATTGAGGGTGGATAATGTTAGATACTTAACTTAATATACCTACTTAATAGTTAACTACTACTCCTAAAAATTACCTATTAGGAATTTTGTTATTCGTTTTTTCTTTTTTCTTTTTGTTCGCGCATCTTTTTATTATTTAGTTGGGGCTTGTATTTTTCTCAGCAGTCCTCAGGTAGCCAACAACCATCGAGATAGCATTGGCGGATCGATTGGACGGTTCCGAGTGGGTGGCGGAACGCCGCTAACATGTCGAAAAATCGTTGAACTTTTTATTACTTAGTTAAGCTTCATTTTTCAGTATGTTATTGTGCTGACATTTTTGAGAGTGTGTGACAATTGGCGGAACAAAATGATGGTTCTGAATAACTGGCAGAACGACTCGAATGTTCCGTATGCGCGCCCTCATTTCATCACTTCTGTCGCACAATAATGTATATTATTAATACTTTAAATTCAAAAAATGATTTCTTTTATTTATTTAGGATGTTTGCGATAAACACAGGCATTAATTTACCTCTATAACGAATATTTTAATAGCCGAATGTTAAAAATTATACTTGAAAATAGGAAAAAAATTCATTCGCGAATAATTTTTCAAATATGAGGAATACGTAAAAGTACCCTGTGTGTTTTTGTAGCAAATTGAATTCTCTACAAAAAAGGATCAGTAACATTTTTTTATATCTCGCTTAGTTTATGGGATGTAGTGGAATAAAAAAGTGTAATAATAAAATTTTACGTTTACTAGTTTATATCTTTTGAACTAGGACAAATACAAGATATGCGAATCAGAGACTGTTTGTAGATTATTTGATTTTACAATAAAAAGCTATCTTTATTTTTTTACCTACCTCACGAAGTTTCGGTGATATAGAGTGAAAACAAAAAAAAATATTATTCAGTATACTGTTATTATATTGTAGCATCATGATTCATTGAAAACGTAATATATAAAGTAAAATATATTTCAAGATATATCAAAATGAATTATTTTAATGAAAAATAAATGTTTTTGAAAATATTGTGTTGTCGGTAAGGGGCCGTTTATAAAATACGTCACACTAAAATCAGCTTTTTTTGACCCCCTCCCCCCCATTGCCACGCTGTGTCAAACTTTATGTGACCCCCCTAGAAATATTTCGTCACAAAAACTAAGACCCCTCCTGCTGAGTATGATAAATTCTAAATGAAAGTACACAAATTCTGAAAATTAAAAATATTTATTTATGGATGGCCACAAATAATATACATGTTTTACATAATTAGAAGATTTAATGCTCAATAACACAATGAAACAGTTAAAATTCGCTTTATTTTGTTTCATTTGTATAGTGAAATACAGTGTACTGTAACAAGATTAATTCGCATTCTCAATTAAAAATTCATTCGCAAAGATGGAGTCACTATAGATTTGATTGAAAAATCTGACAAGTTTAGGAATTCGTTAGAAGATGTCGCTCATGTAGATTTCTACCAAAATCTACTGAAGATTTCTTTCATACCAACATTTTTCAATTTTCGTCAGAAATCTACTAAAAAAGTAGATTTCTACCAAAAGTGGTCACGCTGGCTTCTAGCACACTCAGCCAGACTCCTCCCCTCCCCTTGTATGCGAACGTATTTTATGAACGGCCTCTAAACTGAAAAAATAATTCGAATGGATTTTCTTTCAGAAAAATAATTTTCGGAAATTATTATTTGCATCCAAGTGACCGGTTACCAGTTCCTTTGGTTTCAAGGACACCAATTGCCTCAATTCGATGATGATACACTCACCAACACTTCGACAGCCAGCGCAGATGACAATGAACTTCTAGGATAGGCTTCCGCGGTCGGATATGTGCTCTCTGGAACTTCCGGTTGAACCGCGTCTCGAATTATTCTTCTGTCGACGTTTCGGCTCCCACTTTGGAGCCATTCTCAAGACTTCTTCTTGACTTGGTGGCGAGGCCTAAATCTCCTTTACCCCCATCTCTTATCTTGACAAAGTGAAGATTGTAGTTTTTTGGATAGAGGGATGGTATTTATAGCTGTATGAGAATCCGACGTTGAAACTGTCGGACCATATATAGGTCTGCTTTGAAAAGAATTGAGGATTTGTTTGATGAGATAGTAATGGTTTCCAGGAATTGGGAAGCCTTTGTGAGTCGTCTCGTTTGTTGAGGCATTAATGGCGTCAAAATGGTTAAGGCTTTCGCGGCCGAGGTTATTAGTATAACTACTTTTCTTCGGGCTTGAAGGCCGTCGTTCTTTGGAATTTCTTCCTGACGTTTCGCTAGCGCGAGGGGCCAGCTTCTTCAGAAGCTTGCTAATTTCCGATAACTAAACGTTTCGATTTCTCAAGGCGTATTTATATTGATGCAGGTAGTCTGGAGTGTTAATTACTTCTGTCGGGTTCGGGGAATAATCATCATTATTAGTTGCCGCACTACCTGCCGTGATTTCATTAGTTATCCTTGATTTCCTCAGAATGGGATTCCAAATTCTGTTTAGATTCAACGCTTCTTCCTTTCTGTTAAAATTGTCCGCATGTTTTTGGATCTCTATTGCCTCCCGTACCAGTCGGCTATGGTAACCCTGGTTGGGGGCAATCAGTTTTGCATTTTCGAACAGAATCCTGTGGTCACCCTCACTCAGTGTATGTTCCGCGACCGCCGATTTGTCGGTTTGCCCCAGCCTGCAGTTCCTTTTATGCTCTTTGAGCCTTGTACCCATGGATCTTTTCGTGGTACCGATGTAAACCTTCCCACAGGTGCACGGTATGCGGTAAACCCCTGCCGCTCACAGTGGGTCTCTTTTGTATTTAGCCGACCTGAGGCTTTGTAGGATCTTCTTGGTCGGTTTTCCAGCCGACCAACATATAGACTTCAACTCGCCGTAATTTCTCTCATGATCCCATTTTACATTCAGACCACCCAAAGCGAAATTCTTCATGAGATGTGATGTGTTCAATTTAAATAGCATTGTTGGTCATTGTGATATATTTGTTGGGAACTCACACAATCTAATCAAAATCGGTAATTTATATCTGACCTTATTGAATAATGTCGATATTTCATTTTCCAAATAACCTTTTATAGTTTTCAGATTGTCTGTTATGACTAGAGATAAAAATAAAATAACTCAACTTTTGCAGTATTTCAAAAAGTGAATAGTGAAATTCCCAGGTACGCCACTGAGAAACTGTAAATTATCAGAAAATGTCTTTTCTCACCAACTGTTGAAACAACAGGCGATTTGGAAACAAAAATGGAGAATAAACTATTTTCGAAAAATTTCCGGCTTAGGAGATTTTGTATAGGAGAAAAACGCAATTTTTTGAGTGCCCGCCAACCTTTTAGTCCCCCCAGTCTGAACTGACAGAATGTTGTTACTTTGCCCTATTACAGTAATGGGTTCTTGTTGGGTATGAATTCTCTAGGTACGTTGAACTTGATTTTTATGCAGCCATCTCTTTGTCTATAAGAGTTCATTATTGTTTTTGACTTTTATGTGAATGTTAGTCATAAACAGTGCTTCATAAACATTTTAGTTTTAATTTCAAGTATATTGCAAACTTTTACAATAATATCGGCAGCACCACTAAACAACTAAATTGCAATATTTCAACATTAATTGACACTTTCATTTACAGGGCGTATAGCTTCTCTTGAAATTTCAATACCCTCTCTGTTCATTCTGGTACAATAACCTATATCCTGCGTGAGCTTCAATGAATATTCAACCATCATTATCAGTCATCGTTATATGTTTCGTGCTGAAAATGTCGTTTAATGACTGACACGTGCATGTTAATGATGAGTTATCCTGGACTGGCTTTCAGCCGCCACAACAATTAGTCTTCGAATATAATATGCCATTCTCCTGCATAATGCTTGTATTGGATACCACTCGCCTTTTAGAAAGCTTTCACCAAAATGAATACATTCGTGTGTATTATGAAATATGATATTATTATAATTGAGAATTGGATTAACAGGATCGTTCCGGGGTCTTGCTGGACACCTGTGTCCCAGTATACCATAGCCATACAGTAGAGACACTTGAAAGTCAATCCTTTGTTCTCGAGGGTCAAATTTCTATGACCTTTCTTTTGTGCGGTAAATTTGAATGTACAAATCAGTATGTTATTTCACATTATATGATTAATATTTTTTCTAATATTACGTTTGAAATAAATGTGAATGATCTGAAATCCTGAAGTATCTACAACAGCTATTCCACTTTTATGTTGCTTTTTTCCTCCAGTCCATATTTGTTTGGAAATGTATATTCGATGACCAAGAAATAAAAAGCTATCAAGAGGATTTTTTATTTGAATACGTACAATGGATATATTCAGACATTAATAGTGTAATAAAGACTATAAATGACTTCAAATGGTAATTTTTTTGTTCTTCGATTTATTAGTTTTGCTTTTTTCAAATTCATATTTGAAAATTTCAATGTGTCGAAAATTCTAGAACATTTCTTTCCCAAAGTGAATTATTTGTGATGTTAATAAATAAGCTAATTTGTTACCGCAGATATGTTTTGAGAGACTGTATAAGATTATATAATTGCCTAATGGGTGGACTTTACTTATGAACCATTAGTTTTAACGATTTGAAAATTACTTAACTATATGATCACGAATTTCCAGTTAATCTCAACGTTCTTTATCAGTGAATCGAATCTGTAGTACCTCTTAACAAGAGTTTAATGTACTTTATTACATACTTCAAGGAAATGAGTGACCACAGGAACTAATGAATACACGGAAATAAATGACACTGACACATTTTTCCGAGGTACTACAGATATCCCCCCTCTATTATTTCTTGATCCCTTGGGAATAAAGAATCTGTGCTATAACTGTAACCCATCTATCGTCAATAACAGATGTGTGAAATTATAGAAAAATAATTCAATTTCCTTCTGAAAGGACTCCAGGCAGGATTGTTGCTTTTATGCTAGAACTAATATCAGATGGATCATTTTCTTCAAACAAAAAACAAAAGTATATCAAAGAGAGATAGCCAATAAAAACGCAAATCGTAATTTGTTCTATTATTCTCAGTTCACTGTTGTATTGGTGACTTTATTATACAGTTTCTACATTTTGACGTCTTTCATCTACACAAACGGTGATTTTTACAACTGAGAATCTGCCTACGTTTGATTTTCCAAACGAGTACCTCACGTGGTATGTTTACTTTTTTCGACTTATTTCGTATGCACCAATCCTAGATATCTATCGACCGAATTGTAGCTGTTAATCAGTTATAGACAGATAATTTTCAGCACTCTCAGGATTCCATGAGAAATTCTGAAAATTTCAATGAAATTTTCGAGAGTTGACAGGCAAATGGAGTAGTCATGACAAAGCCAGCCGGCTCTGCATGCTACTATCCGGGTGATCAATCGCCCTTCGTCACTCTGACTTGTGTTAACGATTCCACTAAACGAGTTTGTGTTACACTCCGTTTTTTTGACGACGAGGAAATGATCCGAGAAGGAAAACGAAACAAGTTATTAGGTCGAACTTATCAAAGATAATGGAAACAGACCTAAACGAAAAATATAGAGGAAATAGCGGCAAAAATATCGGACTGAAAATAGAACCGTGGAAGTGGCAGCTCGGTTAGGTGAACCAGAGGCGTTTTGTGAGACGATGTATTCGATCGGAAATTAAAAGTGTGGGAAGTAGTGTCACTTGTTTGTTACGGTTGCTGGATGCACTGCCATGGCTAATTCGTAGAATTTGTCATTCGTGAGATAATCACATATTATGCAACGATCATGTATTAATAACCATCACATGAAAGTTGCATACACTATTTTTTCTACACCCGATAAATAATGAAGAACTCTAAAAATTATATTTATATTTGCATCGAACACAATAACAGTAATTACTCGTATTTCTTTGAAAAATTTTACAAATTTGTTGTCGATAGTATCACCACGGGTATTACCATGGATACAGGAAAACTATGAAGATTCCAATTATTTTTATATTGAACATAATACTTGCAATTCATCCGATTTCTTGAAAATATTAATAATACTCGTCCAGTTGCATACTGGTATTGCAGACCATGACGAAAGAAAAAACAAACACCTACTACGAATACATTTCAACACAGTGAACACATATAATAAGTCTTTTTTTATTTAAGTTAACTTCACAGAGATTGCTGGGCATCCTTAGTTCTTTGCCAAGATGGATTGAATAGGCTTTACTTCTTTTACTCCTACCATCCCGATAGCTATAGCCAGTGGAAGTAGTACAAATTATTAATATCACTAACGTTATGTGCAGCAAGATTTATCCACCCTGTCGTTTCAGATACAGGCTGAAGTTAACAAAAATGATGTTCTTATAGTTTAATCGAGAAACGATGGAAAATGGATCTCCCGCCACTCTTCCGAAGGAAAATTACTGTGACAAGGTAGACGGAGATTTCGATTCGGAGCATAGGTTATTAGTCAAACAGAGGTTGACAATTGGACTTTCTATCTCTATGTATACAGTGTGGTCCACTAAGTCTGCAACAAATGGGAAACTTTTTTATAATCGATTTCTCAGAAAATTTTATTCTTGACAAAAGTTGGTGCATGTTCCAAAACTATACCAAGTGTACCTGAAATGGCTTTATGACAATCACCATACAGGATAGGCCAAAAAATATAAATTTCGTTCAAGAGTAAAGTATCCTTATTTCAGAAAATATAGAAATATGTTGAGGAGAAAAGTTGCTTAGAATTAAAAGTTATGTTCAGATACGAAGTCATGGCCTGCTATTCGAATTTTTTTTCTTTTGGAAAATTTTGAATTACCCCCGTATGATCCATATTTTTACTATTTTGATTCAATATGCATTTGAAGTAGCTACAATCAAATCGGTTTGGAGTATTTCTTATCAAATAAAAGTGAATTTGTATAATTTACATGGATTTGCATTTTTTTAGGTGACCGTCAACTTCTTGTTTGTTATAACACAAATATTTTTATGTGTAGAGTATTTGCCTCGTTAAAAAAAGTATTTGTGTTATTTTAGGGTTCTGGTAAATATCGTTGCAACAAACAAGAAGTTGACGGTCACCTAAAAAAATACAAATCCATATAAATTATACAAATTCACTTTAATTCGATAAGAAATACTCCAAACCGATTTAATTGTAGCTACTTCAAATACATATTGAATCAAAATAGTAAAAATATGTATCATACGGGGGTAATTCAAAATTTTCCAAAAGAAAAAAAAATCGAATAGCAGGCCATGACTTCGTATCTGAACATAACTTTTAATTCTAAGCAACTTTTCTCCTCAACATATTTCTATATTTTCTGAAATAAGGGTACTTTACTCTTGAACGAAATATATATTTTTTGCCCTATCCTGTATGGTGATTGTCATAAACCCATTTCAGGTACACTTGGTATAGTTTTGGAACATGCACCAACTTTTGTCAAGAATAAAATTTTCTGAGAAATCGATAATAAAAAAGTTTCCCATTTGTTGCAGACTTAGTGGACCACACTGTATAATAATTAGCGCAGGTAGTTGTGTGCACATTTTATGATCAATAGATTTTTCTCTTTTGTATTGAGGAATGACTTTGCCATATTTCATGGTTGACGGGTCCGGCTGGTCCTGAGGTATGGCAAAGGGAATTAGTAATAAGGCCTCTTTGCTGAAGGACTGCGGTCGAGGACGTTCGTTTGAAAAACATCATAAACAATATTTTCCTCTACCAGAAATTTTCATTCGAGAAAATCTCGCGGGCCTAAATGAATAAACGATGAGATTTCAACCTTTGGTGTTGAAGTTACAACTTTTTGTAGAGATCAGATTTGGTTCCAAATATTGCAACAGTAAATACATTGGCCAGAGCCGAAGAGCTATAAGAACCCGTTTCAAAGAGAATTTTGCACACATGAGATACGGGAGGGTTGAAAAATCTAGTGTCGCCCAACATGCTCTGGACAATGACCACAAAATTGGTGAAAGCAATCTGAAATGTGCCATTTGATGCATGTGAGAGTCTAGAAATAGCAAAATGTAAAAATAGCATGGTGAGAAAGGTCCTATCCCTTTTAACCCAATTCGCTCTTTATTTTATTGTCGCCCAACATGCTCTGGACAATGACCACAGAATTGGTGAAAGCAATCTGAAACTAATTGAGCATGTGCATGACACAGGGCCTCTTGATGCATGTGAAAGTCTAGGAATAGCAAAATGTAAAAACAGCATTACTGGTGACAGAGGGCCCATTTAGCCCGATTTTTAGTCTATTGTTGAGAAATCAGTCAGAATAATTACTAGTAACAGACGAAGTCCATTTTGGACCAAAAAAAAACTTTGCAGGTAGTTGCTGCACTGCCTGAAATTCTAAAGTAGGCAAAAAGCTTACCCCAGTCTTCAGGTTTTGTCTGAATTGCTAACCTTGTTAGCGAAACAAAATACTTTGGGTGCTGAGTATTGAACGTAAACGTAGCCGCGTCCACACATAACGAGGATACCTCAAAAACGGACATGTAATGAAAATGTCAAAGAACACGTCACAACAAAAAATGTGATGACACCATCATTCAAATCGATCGCGATGAGCCTATTACATTGATGGATGGCTTGATGTTAATTTGAAACAGCAACGGCGATAGAAATACATATGAAACAGAAACATATACTGATGTTTATGCAGTGTTCCATGAGACTAAGCAGAATCATTAGTGATTTTTTTACTGAATTTGACCCTGCAGAGCTTCAGTATACGTTCACAGAACTTCGTTTCCAATCTAAAAATGTGGTTAATGGTCTTATTGAGGATGTATCAATGTATCTGAAACAGGGATATTAGTGAATAAACACTCGAAACTCACATATTGCATTGCATGTCCTACAAGAGGATGAAGGGTATTTGCAAGGCCTATTCCTCAAGTCTCGGCACGAGTTTTCTCTGAGGTATCAATCTGCCCATTCCCTACATCGAATTGGGAAATCGAAGGGCGTTCGCTGATAATTATATCAGCAGAGGTCAATGAAGTGGCACTGGTTAGGGTTGGGAAAGGCTGTATGACATCTATATCGCTATGATTTATTTATCGAAGGTTAGCTCTCATATATTCATGACGTAGGTAGTCAGTTGCTCTCCAACAACAATTTCCATGATGTCGATCCCGTTGGTTTTTATTTTCTGGAACGTGCTTTTCATATTCCAAGCTGATGAGAACCCTCTCTACGTACGGTGGCTAAAGGTGATAACGAGACTCGCGCTGTTAGTAAAAATAATGTTTGACGGATCTAACAAGAAAAGAGAGTTGTATTTTTTGTGTCATCTTTAGCGTAGACGTAAAATATCACTTTATTGTGTGATTATCTATACTAGACACTTCACAATACCACTACACTTGTTTCACTATACAATAGCTTCTTCAGATGTGTTTTGGCACCATAACACGTCTGAAGAAGCTATTGTATAATTGAAATGGACATCTTACCTAATTCACTCAATTATGTAGGATGATATGGCCATTCGAATATACGAACACCCTTTGAGCCACAGTGCCATATTTTACACCTCGATATTGGTACAAGGTGATGGTGGTAGACTCTTCGATAGAGCCATTTATTTTCTTGAACAAATTTGGTTTGAGTTTCTCCGAACTCGACTCGACTGTCAAATATTTCAAATTTGGCACAACATTCTGCCCTTCTACACTTGTATAGATTCGAATATTAATTCTTATTTTTTCAGATTGTGGTAGGTTTCAAACCCAGAAAAGTACGGAACAAATGTTGATCCATCACAAAATAATGACGTTCAAACAGTATTTATTGTAGCCTCATGTACCGCTCAAAACTAACGGCGTACTGACAAAAGTGATTATTTAATATGACTCCCTTGAAGAGTGTTAAAGAATGTAATGGGCTTGTCTTTATCTCTATCAGAGCAGGTTCATGACCCGAACAACTCCCGCATCAAAACTCTGTATTAGTACGTAATCAACACCAGGATTTACTCCATCGTTCGTTTCTCATCTGAAGTTACGTTCCTCCCATAATAAATCACGATCTGTATTAGCAGCGCGTTTTCGGGGCGTTTTGTGATTTGCTTCCGAACCTCGGAACGATTCATAAAAGAAAAACGACGGCAAGACAGCGGTTGTAACTGAGTAAGAGCAAGATTGTCGACGATCGACGTGCCAATTTTATAAATGCCCTCGCCAACCCTGCACTCTGCACCCTCTGTTCTTTGTTTTTTTTTTGGAAGTTTTGTTGTCGACCGCTTCGGAAAATGAAACAATAAGGAAGCAGTTCTTGAACTCTTGTTGGAGTTGGCGAGTTGAGCTTTCTTTTAATAGATGGTTTGATTTACAGTAAAAATATATAGAAAACTGAACTCATTGTCATTGTGAAAGTTGGTCGCTTATAGACGGGAAGACAGTGTAGTTGGCTTCTAATTATTTCTACAAAGCTGACTTTTCCTTAAATTTGTTGTTTATATACCGAGAGAGAAAATGATGGTCTACTTCAACAACTACCGAAGGCACTGAAGGCAGTATTTTTGAGTTATACGCTCTGATCCTCACAATATCACTTCAGAGTGGATATGCTTTGCTTGAAAGTGGTTGACAATGTTCCTCGCTGAATGGTAATGATTCGGACTTCCATTGTCCATTGGCTGTTGCTGAGAACGGAAGGATTAAAATACAAAGCAAGTGAGAAAATCAAATTGAAATAAAATTTTTGGTCAATAATGAAATTAAGGATTGATTGATCAAAGAAAATACTGTTGTTACAAAAATCGAGACTCATTTCATATTCGATATATCGATTTTTGTAACAGCAGTATTTTCTTTGATAAACCAATCAATCCTAAAATTTTATTTTGATTTTCACACTTATTTGTATTTCGACCCTTCCGTTCTTAGCAACAGCTCTCAATATAGTTAATAATATAGACAATGGAAGTCCGAACCATCATGCTGTTATGAGAGTCAGTCCATTACTTGTAACGTCAATGGTCGAATTTTTGAATCCATTAAGTTCAGTTTGAGCTAGAATCAATAAATAAACCTGGCCTATCTCCGAATAAAGGTGGCAGTGTCTTCGGTAGGTTTGGCTTAAATTTTAAAGCGCTAAAAAATCTATCTATTAAAATTTTGAATGATTTTAAATGAATAGCATTGGTCAGTAGTCCACCTCGCTTTAAGTACAAAATAATGAAAATTTCTTTTCAATCAACATTATGAAAAACACGGAAGCTCATTCTAATTTCCATTCTTCTTTTTTTTATATTCCAGGAACTCTTTGAGAATAGATATTCGACTGCTCCACATAGACTGTTTGGAGAGAGTTCCAACACATTTTTTTTCATGAATCTACCAATATAGCGAAATTTGGAAAAACTTCGCACAATGCTGTGAGCTATCAAAACTCAAACAGAACAGGAATCTCTGTATCTCTCGAGTCCTTCGGAATTCTGAGATGATATGCAAGACGATATCTATATTGGAAGACGAACTTGTAAAAACTTGAATGAAAAAGCTTCAAGTTTTCATATTGTCTGTTTCAGGGCAAATCGGTATAATTGCAAAACTTAGTGACTCTTTTATCAGTAACGTATCGCATTTTTATGAATTTGAAGATTTTATCAACAGGTTCATTGAAAGATGCTTATACTTTCCCTTGGCGACGTTTCTGAAGCTGGTCTGCCTCTTTTTTCAAGCCTGGTTCAAAAATTCTCAATGAAATTGCAATTTTTGGTACATAGGATTCAAAGCTTTTTTCTTTTCATCTCCAGGAGAAAGAAAACTTAACAAAAGGACCCTAGAACACTTCTACATCATCAAAATATATTTATAAAATATGAAGGAACTCAGCATACGTGGCTTTTCTAGCTTATACTGATTTAGACCGCCGTAATTACCCCTACAGCCAATCATCTAGCCATAAGTGTTTCATTCCTTATTGTTACTCTTCAACAGAAAAAAAATTAATATTGTTTCCTTCTTGTACAAAATCCAAAAAAATCAGTTTGACAGATCTGAAACAGTAGGTACGTACGATCGTGAAAAGGAAAGACTGTTTCCTCGAAATTTGTACAAAAATTAATGGTGAGAAAAGTTTCGGACCAAATCTTCAGATATCGAAGTGTATAAAATTTCATAATATTTCAACGTCTCCCAAATGACCAACTAATGAAAGTGAGAATTTGACAGAAAACGAAAAATTATATACATATGTATTGATTCTTCAATCAACACAAAAAGCAAATTACATTCAGTTCGTCAGATTATGTAAAATACATATAAGATGAAAAATAAAAATCACATTCAAATCGAGCTGATACATAACTGTGTATGTATGTATAGAATAGAATAGAATAGAATAAATTTATTTCCAGAAAACACGATATACATGTATAGGAAACTTCGAGTTGAAAAAAATTATTAAAACTAATACACTTATTGAGAAAATACACATGACACATGTATGAACAGACATAACAAATAATGAAAATATGACAACTACAAAAAAAAAATCATCAAACAATATCAGTTGGCCTTAAATTATAATCGGTAAGGTATTCGTTAACTGAATAGTATGCCTTGGTAATCAATAGTTCTTTCATCTTATTTTTGAATTTTCTTGAATTGTAATTCTTCATTTCATTTGGAAGTAGATTATATAGCTTAGCACCCATGTAGTAAGCACTCTTTTGGAACAAAGTTGTGTTATGAGTAGGTAAGATGATCAAATTGGAAGATTGTCGGGTTTGGGAGTTGGCGAACTGATATATTTTTTTGTTATTGTGTACAAAAACTAAGAGATTATATATATACAAGCTTGGTAAGGTGAGAATTTTCAGTTCTATGAAATGATTCCTACAAGACTCTCTTTTCTTCAATTTTTTTATTATTCTTATTGCTCTTTTTTGCAACACAAAAGCTGACTGCCAGTCAGAACTCATTCCCCAGTGGATCAGACCATATGACATGTGTGACATAAAGTTTGCATAATAAACAATTTTTAAAACGTGTTCAGACACATGTCTATTAGAAAGTGCACGTAGACAGTAACATGACCTGCTGAGTTTTATATTCGTGATTTTGATGTGTTCCCTCCACGACAAGTGCCGATCGAGCTGGAAACCTAGACATTTTATAATTTTGGCTGATTTTAATTCAAATGGCAACAACAAGTTATCTAAACTCCTGTTTGCGAAAGGTATATAAAAAGTTTTTTCGAAATTGATTTTTATTTTATTGGTTGCACACCACCCAACAATACTGTTCAGACATATATTAATTTTATCTTCCAAGGAGGCTTTGTCACGACTTTCAAGAATGAAAAGAGCATCATCTGCATACAGCACAGGCGTTGCATCTCCACAATTCTTTGGAAGATCATTTATAAAAATTAGAAAAAGAAGGGGGCCCAATATCGATCCTTGCGGTACTCCACATCTGATATTTCCCCAATCTGAAAATAATTTTTCATTTTCTCCAAGTGTGAGAACGACTCTCTGCTCCCTTCCATTCAAATAACTGGTGAACCAATTCAGGGCAGTTCCTCGAATACCATAATGATTCAACTTTTCTAGTAAAATGTCAAAATTCACGCTGTCGAAAGCCTTCGCAAAATCACATGCGATACCGATAGTTAAAAGTTTTTTATCCACATTTGCTATTAATTTTTTGCATATATCATGAAAGGCAGTTGATGTCGATTTGCCTGGAAGGAACCCATGTTGGCAATCACTTAATAAGCCGTTTGACTCCATAAACGAAATGAGTCTTTTTTGCATCAGTTTTTCCAGGAGTTTCGAAATGGTTAACAAAAGTGATATCGGTCTATAATTTTTGAATTCTTCCCCATCTCCTTTCTTAAATATCGGAACTACGTGAGATTTTTTTAAGCATTTTGGAAATATACCTTGACTGAGAGACTCGTTACAGAGTTTCACCAATTCAGTGCAGATAGGTTGTAGGATATTTTTCAATAGCTTCGACGAGATATTATCATATCCAGCTGAATTTTTAGATTTCAAAGATCGAACAACTGATGAGATCTCATTTACATCTGTAGGATAGACAAAAAATGTTCTATCATTCGGGTGATTCTGATTATTTAAATAGGCCCTGATATTATTTCCGTCCACTTCCCCATCAGTCTCGACTGCGTTCAAGAAGTAATCATTGAAGTTATTCGTGAAAGAATGGAGGTCCTCATTTTCTGGAATTTTCATAGGTTTCATTGATCGAGTGTCTTTTTTTGTTTCTCTATTTATGATTTCCCAAGTTTTTTTTATTTTATTATCACTGGATAATATTTCATTTTCCAAAAACAAAACTCTAGCCTTGGCTATAACATTTCTTAGTATATAACAATATTTTTTTTTGAACCTATTCAGTATATCGTTATCTACTCCTCTACAGAACGCTATCAATTGTCTCTTATGCGAACAGGACTTACGTATTCCTTTGGTTAACCAGTGTTTTTTTGTTTTATTTTTCACTAACTCGAGAGGAAAGCAAATTTCGAATTTTTTTTCTAGCACGCCGATGAATGCATCAAATTTCATCTCTATGTCTGTGTAGGAAATTTTAGTATAATCATCAGTTTTAAGTTCCCTGGCAATTTCATTATTGAATTTATTTATATTTTTTTGAGAATAAAAACGTTTGTGTATTGTTTTTTCGTCTTTGTTATGGCACAGGTCGAAGCATATTTTCTGATAAAAATGATCGGATATTCCATTATCGAGATTTTCAATTAGGAACACATCGAAATTCACAAAAATATTATCTATACAGGTGGACGAGTTTTTTTCAATTCTAGTTGGGGTCTCTACGGTTTGGGAGAGGTTGAATGAAGTTAAGAGATTGAGTAAGTCACTTCTATTAGAGGTATCAGCTGAAAAGTTTACGTTGAAGTCTCCACATAACACAACTTTTTCGTTATTTTTAGTTAGGTCAGTTAATATTACTTCAAGTTGTGATAAAAATAATTTGAAATCGCCATTTGGTGCCCGGTACAATGCAATAACTATAACTTGACTAATTTTTATCACACTGAATTCAATACATTGTTCTATATTCAGATATTCTAAGTGGCTAATTTTGGAAGAAAGGGCAAGTATCGAATTTCGAACCATTATACAAGTGCCGCCGTTATTAAAATTATTTCTACAAAAGGAGGATAATATGGTAAAACCTTGTACATTATAGAAACTTTCTTCGTCTGATTTAAGCCAATGTTCACTAATACAAAATATATCAACAGCTTTTTCTTGCAAGAATATATTCAATTCATCAATTTTATTTCTGAGACATCTCAAGTTTTGATGAGTAAGGGTTAGTGTTTTTTGCGAAACGAAAGTAACTCTGTCTCTTACTCTCAATATTTGCATTAGAGCTATCTTCATCCACCGTTCTACCACTCTTTTTGACTGAAGTCGATTTGTCCATTCCACCTCCAAATCGGGTTTCTGTTGGCTGACTATTCTGCAAAGGACCACTTGTTGATGAATTCTGCTCATTGATAAACTTTTGGAATGTATTGACGCTCAAGTGGAAGGGAGCGTTGCTTTCGTTGCTGACGACTTTTGGTGCTGCTGTCTTATCGACTACCATTGTTGCCACATTTCCTTCAGTAATTTCGCTAACTTCGATATTACGTAGGTCATCCAAGGTCCACCATTTTCCGTTGATAATTAATCCATTATTTCTTTGGGTAACTTGGTTTCCTTTTGATTGAGCTACTCTCTTATGGTGTAGGAGTTCTTTCCTTGTTTCTCTTTCAGATGGGGTGAGGTCTGAGTCGATTGCATAATTCGTACCTTTGAGTTTGTGAGCCATTTTTTGAATAATCTGTTTACTTTTCAGACATATAAACTTAACTAGGATAGGCCTGCTTCCTCTGAGAGGCATTTTTCCAATTCGGTATACTTGATCTAAATCGCGATCCTGTATATTGTAACCTAATTTGTAACCGATGAAATCTATTACAAGCTGTTCCGTTATTTCCCCCTGCTGTTCTTCCAGTCCGAAAATAATAATATTTTTGGACCTGATAACGCTTTCCAGGTAATTCAAGCGTTTATTCATCACAGTTATACTTGCATTCAGCCTAGAAACTTCCTCGTTAACTGCTGAAAATTTCGTTCCGATTGACTGGTTTATTTCAGCAATTATTTCACTTTTTAAAGATCTATGTTTTTCATCCATCTGACGTATAATTTTTTCGAACAGCTCATTATTTGTCATTTCACTTTTTCTTCCTTCCTCATTACCTTGTGCCATTTTTTAAGAACACGATTTTCACAGTCACTCACTAAATATAGAATTATTTTGCACGTGTGTACTCTGCACGTGTGTACTCTGCAGGTTCAACAACTCCCAAAAAAGTATTTACACACATATGTAGTTCCTATGTTGATAATTTCATTCGTGTATGGTTCATATCCTTTTCCAAAACGGTAGTTAATTTTTCTTGTTCAGCTGTTGATAGTAGATATCGTATTGGGTATTACTTGAGAGACATCATGTTGTCAGAAAATAGTCAAATAGGGGCGGTTATTCAATCAGAGAGCTATAGCTGAGAGCTCGGGTCAAAATTGTATTGGTAGTTCAGGACTTTGTTCATTTATTATTTTATGGAATATGAATAACAAGGTGATAGCCTTGTGTTATCAAAATCATTAGGCTTATGTTATACATGTTTGAAACTCAACGTTATCTACCAAAGTCTTTCAACAACTTGGCTTTTACAGTTTTCTACGCTTTAACTCAGGAGCATCATGGTCGAGGAGTATTGGTTCGGACTTCCATTCTCTATAAACTTATGAGATGGGAAAAATGTCAAATGTGTTAAACCAATACATGACGAAAGATGATATCAAGAATGATAATTTGATCAAATTAGGCACTTAAGACCAAAAGAAAAGATTCAAATTCATGTTATTAATTTTTATAGTAGGTTCCAATAGAATGGTAATGATTCCGACTTTCATTGTCTATATTGTCTATATTATTAACCCCATTGATCAACATTGTTTGATCAAAGAAGATAATGTTGTTACAAAAAATCGAGATATCGAATATGAAATATGAGTCAATAAATTTTAAATGAAGAAATAAATGAAATAATTTTGTGACAAAAAAATTGTGGTATCGAATGTGAACTACCAGTAAAATGTAAATTCATTTATTTCTTTATTTAAAATTTTTTTTTGTCAACCACAATCAAGCAAAGATTCCAAAGGAGTTTTGAATATATGGACAATGGAAGTCAGAACCAATACCACACAGTAAGAAACATTGTCACCACATTCAAGCATGGTTATTCGCGAACCCATCACTGATAAGAGTTTGAGATTTGACTTAATTCTGTGTTCAAATCGAACAAAACTTTTCTGAACGGGGTTGTAGTCCAGTCTATGACCATTTTCCCGTGTATTTATCCCATACAGCACCGATTCGCATAAAAATTTGTATTCAGGATCTACATACACTCTTTTTGAGAATCTACCCTGTGCCGAGGGTTGCTTTCTCCCTGGAGGTGGATGCCATCCCTTCTTGGGGGTGAAAAATTTTATATTGGAAATAAGTGCGGAAAATCAATAGATTGACTAATTCTAAGCACCTTTTGTTCAATGAAGTTTTTTCTGAAAAGCAATACTTTTCGACTTATTCTCGAGTGAAATTGTTGGTTTTCAGTGATTGGTATTCTCAAACGCCAAAATGGAAAGTTTCTACGTACAATAACCAAAAACCAATGCATTTTTCGGGAAAAACTAATTGAACCTTTTCTGAAATCCTTCAAAAATCCTTCATTTTTGTTATTTACAAACGTTTCTAGCATCAAAACTGACCGAGGTATGAAGGAAAAAATGTTCAATCCTATTTTTTCCTTGAAAAAAAAATTGTGAATAACTCATCCTTGTTTCCCCCCCCCTGTTTGGAAAAAATCGTTGCATAGTGGAACTATATGTATATATACATAAATAATATACATATAGTTCCACTAGGCCTAAAATATAGTTACTATGTGTTGTTTCAGATTATATTTTTGAAAAGGTTCATGCTGAATGGGCTCAAAAAAGGTACTTTGCGGGAACCCTCACAATATTTAAGCGGCCATATCTTACTCTATTTTCCTCCTGCAGAAAAGAATGAAACACCGAAATTTTTAGTGGAGAATAGCCTTCAATTTTGTCCTATAGAAAATTTTGCATGTGATCAATACTTTTCGAGCTATTTCGAAGAAATTGTGATTTTTCGCTGAATGAATTTTTCAATCTCAATTTTTTCCAAAACTACGTACTTTCAATTGATGAAAAACTCAGAACTCATTGAAAGAACATGAATGAAGTGAATTATGGTGTAACAACGATTTTTTTCAACGAAGAAATAGGATTCAACAGTATTTCCTTCATACCTCGGTCAGTTTTGATGCTAGAAACTTTTATGACTAACAAAAATAAAGGATTTTTGAAGGACTTCAGAAAAGGTCGAATTAGTTTTTTCCGAAAAATGCATTGGTTTTTGGTTATCGTACGTAGAAACTTTCCATTTTGGCGTTTGAAAATACCAATCAACTTTCAACAAGCAATTTTTCAGTTTGTAGTGGGTTTGCATGCATCATTAATAAACGATCGCCTTTGTTTTTTCAAAAGCTATACCTTTGCTCTCCACATGTTTTTCGATAAGATGCATTATTTTCCAGTTATTCGCGAAAAAGGATCTGAAAATGTGTTTTTTCTGACTGAAAACCTACAATTTCACTCGCGAATAAGTCGAAAAGTATTGCTTTTCAGAAAAAACTCCATTGAACGAAAAGTGTTTAGAATCTGCCAATCTATTGATCTCCGCACTTATTTCCAATAAAAAAAAAATCACCCCCAAGAAGGGGTGGTATCCACCCCCAGGGAGAAAGCAACCCTCGCCACGGGGTAGATTTTGGAAAAGAGGGTAAGTAGAACCTATATCCAAATTTTCACAAGAATCGGTGCTGTATGGGATAAATACACAGTTTACACTTTTTTCACCGTCATAGACTGGAGTATTGGTAGAAAAATCCCAACCGAATAAAGAAGGTATTAGGGATAAATTGATTCTGAGCTTGCTCGAAATGTGCCAATCAAAAACGCTATTTTAGTATCTCAGCAGTTCGAAAAAAAAGCCGTAACCTACAAACGATTCTTCGAAATAGCCATTCAGATAATAACATGGGTTTTATGATGAAGACATATTTGTATTATATTTGCTCTATTACAGAGTGAGTATAATTAATATCGCTCTGGAGCACGCAATAAAATTTCATTACAATTTCGTGTGCCAGAACTGAATTTATTGCCGCTCACAATGGCTATAACGGTGTATAACAATGCAATCTTTCAGCCACTTTCTAGAAAATAATTGGAATTCGAGTAATCACCGAGAATCTTTGTGCCGAAACTGGAAGATTATGGACGAAGAAGGAAATTAAATTTTAATAAAAATACAGCGCCATTGAGTCCATTTCGGGATAGAATGAATGAACGATTTTCGGTTATTACTCGCAACACATAAGAACAATGAAAATTTCAGGACAATGGTGGCCAATTTTTGAAAAAAAATTCAATCAAAACTGAAAATGAGTTTCCTTGTATGATGTAGTACCTCTATACAGAGAATAAACAAGAAAATAATACAACAAATCCCTTTGTTCCAATAAGTTCAGATCAAAGTAGCAACTGATGAATCAACCCAAATTTATTTATCAGTGAAGCAATAACAAAAAATCGTAATGAGACAACTTGGTTGCGGAAACCGCCGTTAGTGCAAGTGTGTTCATTCAGAATCACTCCAAAATGGGCTTGTTTCTGAAGTGCTGAAAAGTGACCAATTTCCTCTTTTATACGAAACTTCATTTCACTTATCGGAATTTTTGAAGTGTCTTAATCTCCGCCGCACCAATGTATTTATACAAAACAAGCTAATCCTTATACAATATCATAGCTATCACACAGTTCTCAGTTCCGAACCCTCAAAAAATAAATAGATACTCATCTCCTCCCGTAAAACTCCAATCCTCTTCAATAACTGAAGCCTCACTCAGTAATCATCAGCCATTTTCTTAATATTGTATGCGTAGTAATAGCTCTTTGAAGACAGTCCATTTTTATTGTTCAATATTCCGCCAATATGTCAATGAGTAATTTAAACTGTATATTTTTAGCAATCCTCGTAACACAACTAAAACAAATTTACAAATTTTGTTAAATGTCATTTACCAATAATAACAATCGTGAGATGTATTGTGAGCCTTATAAAGCTTTGCTATTCGCAATGAAATGTATCGAAATGAATCTTGCCAATATTTATTCCTTGTTTACCTGATGGAATTATGTCGATGTGAATGAAATAGTATACAAACCCCCGCAAACGATAAAATTTCTCTCCCAAGAAATACTTTACCTCAGCTTTTAGCCTCGGTAAGCAATATTTTCCCTCTCGAGAAATGATTGATGTTTGGTAATTCAACACCATGAATAATTTTGCAAGATTAAATATGGGTTTGGTCATCTAGAAAGTTGTTCATTCATTAGGGAAGAATTCTTCATATTTCCGCAAGAAAATTCAACTCAATTGAACGAAAGTGCAAATCCTTACTAATGAATATCGATATATTTTCGTTTAAAATCTTTCACTTTCGAAAAGTTGACAGAACATTGACCCGTGTTTCATTAACTCAAGTAGAAATGATTTCTACCAAATGCTTTATAATTCTTTTCAAATTCATACTATCTACTATTATAATTCAAAATGTATTCATCTATAGAAATTAATTTCGATTCATTTTCTGAATTTTTTGGTAGTTTCGTATTTTGAATTCGAACATATATGTAGAAAAAATTCTTTCACAGGTAATTATGACTGATGTGTTCTGGACTGGTGTTTTTGAAATATTTAATAGTAGTTTCCTTTAGTAGTGACTTCATGTTATCATTTTCTCAGGATTGGAATTGGACTCCGTAACCTTCTCCAATGCAAATTGAAAAAAAATGACAAGAAGTGGAGAGTCGTGGAGATAGCATACACAAGTATTCAAATCTAAATAACAATTCTTAAGGCGTTCCCAAAAATCACAAGTAATCAACAAAGTGAAGACTATGGTAAGATATTTTTCTTTAACATTTTGAAATATGAATATTTTCAGGATACAATGATCATTGGGGTTATAAAAGAGGAAGGAACATATTGAAAAGTTTCTATGCTAAATACTAAATGAAGAAAACGCATGTGTTATAATATCATAATAATTGAAATACTGAAGATTTTTATGCAGGATTCAATATGTGATTTTATCGGCACAGATGCTTTCGTTCTACTTTTCGTTATTGAGTGATAAAAAGTAAGCGATTCCATAACCTATTATGAAAAGTATTGCAATATGACATTTCCATCAATTTAAAAAAGTGCCACTTAACCAACCAAAATTACAAAAACATGTGATTTTGGACCTTTCGATCTCTTCAAAGAGCATAACGCATTTCGCTACCCTTTCATCATATTTTCATCTCAGTTATCACATATACTGAGTATATGATTACCTATCGTCTATATTCGAAATAATTTTAATACCGATATTAACATTTTTCTCGAAATATAATATGAAATATACTTTGACTTTGAAAAAAAGGAATATTTAGGCAATATTGATTCACTACTTCAAAATAATATGAGAAGATATCGTTCTGGTTAAATTAGAACAATATTTTGAATAACATATTGACCAAAAATTGCGAAATTTGGAATTATTCGATTCATTTCATCTCGTAATCATTCTGACAATCGAATTTAACCGACTGATAAGTAATTCTAATTGGTTCCAAACTATCAAACAATATTGAATCAATATTAACATTGGAATTTTGTGTTTTCAATATCAATCCAATTGTTGGCCAGCAATGAAATTGGGGTTCAACTAATAATGTGCTATATGGAAAATGTTATTACAACACTCATGTAGAGCCGGCACATTCTACGAATCAAGAAAGCTTTCCTGGTTCCATAACACTAGGTATTAACAGTGTCATCAACAGTGTTCTATCATTAGGCAGTTGAAAATAATGAGAGAATGGAATCAAAGCCTGGCTTCTGAATTTCAATTTATTATTCCACAAATTCCCGATTATTCAACAAACGAATCGATTCCATTCACAGAGTTGACCCGTCGCCTGTGTTTCCACCTTTCAATTAATTTTTATTATGTCACTTCGAAATCGGCAGCGACGTCGAAAAAATGAAATCAATAATCCTCTCGTATATATGTTCGATCACGCAATACCGGTCGTGACAGGATCTAATGGCTTTTCAAGGGAAATATACTTGGCGAAAAAATCATCCAGTGTGGAAGCTTCGTCCACTCATCAGTTCCGGGTCATACAGGTTATTTTATTTCATGCGTGGTAGCAATCGATTACTAGGTTATTGCTGGTGAGGTGAGTGGGACAGTCTTCGTGGGACAGTCTTCGTAGGATTGATATTCAAGATATAATTAACAATGAAACGATAGGTACTCAAATTATGAAACAAAAACAAAAATTATCTGCCGCTCTGGGGCGACTTGATTGGTTCCAGTGGCGCATTTGCTTTTTCAGCGGCAGAAAAACCCGGAAAAATCTGCAGCACCGATAGTGTGAAAATCTTGATCTGCCTATATCCTCTCTTTCATAGAATAAAATAACAGGTGTGTTCTGAGGCTTCAATAAATTCAAGATATCGTCAGAATATTTAGTAACACAACTATCGTCAAACTCAAAACAGTCCGTTTTGTCTTTGACCAGTGAGTAATAATGACCAGATTCAACGTCAGAACCACAGTTAATAATGACTGCATGGAGATTATAATAGTGGTCTGCTAGAGTGTTCATGTATTTCGAATCTTCGTTAGAGTTTGGTGTTTCCACCAGAGGTTGTTTGAAGACCACCAGATTGACTGTCGCCTCAGCTATACTTGTTTTATAATAGTCAGTTAGTTTGGCGCATATTTGAGAATACAGTTGATCATTACCCGTTGAAAGATCTATTTTCAGATTCATCTTGCACGGACTGGTTATCAGTCATATCGGAAAACGCTAGTTGAAGTTCCAGGAAGTCACAAACGTTTTTGCTACCTCTTGAACATGTACTACAAGGTAAACAAGTGAGGCATTTTCCAGCAGAAGATCTACAAACACAAGACCAGATTGACTACGAAATCATTCAATCCGGAGCGGTCAGGAGTATTGATTCTGCTATTTTCCGGCTCACGAAGAGTATTCAACAAAAACCGCAATAATTCGGAACAATCCTCTTGTTGTCCTAACGAGTATCAAGCAAGCATAGGTCTTTGAGTTTGTTGAAAAAGTAGGGAACATTCTGAATGGTAATAATTCGGACCTCCATTGTCTTTATTATTAACTCAATTGCTAAGAACCTGTTGCTGAGAACGAAAGGATAAAAAACAAATCAAGTGAGAAAATCAAAGTCGAATCTGTTTGGTCAATAATGAATTTGAGAATTTTTTGATCATAGAAAATAATGTTAAAAAAAATCGAGATATCGAATATAATATATGAGTCAAAAAAAAGTAAATGAAGAAATAAAAAGTCATACCACACTCAAGAATGCGAGTCAGTTGGGGCCTATGAAGCGTAACATTACATTTCGAAATGTCGATTTAAATTGGAAAGTATGAGTGATTATATCAGATGACCCGGAATTTCGATGCTGTCTGGTAGACGATGAAACGTCATTACTATGTGCCCCAGTGAAAATCGGACGGCCAGGATGAGAGGCGCTGGTCCTGAGGGAGAAAGGCACCCCTGAATACGTGGGGCACAATGGGACTGAGTCGCACTTGCTGAAAAAGAAGGAGAAAGAGAAGGAGAAGGAGGAAGAGAAGGAGGAGGAGGAGTCATTCAATTTGATACACACAGTGGATTTAAATCTTGTGAAATTTTGAAATCTACTAATCGCCTAGAATTGGTTTCGGAAAACCCAGTGTGTACATGAAGTGTCAACTTCTATACCTGGTTGAACGACGTCAGAGGGAGCAGAAAAAACTATTGACTTTTTTCTACTTCTCGCTTCTCACATTTTCTCACATGGTTGGTAGAGCTCTGTTCCATGATAATATATATCATTTGAGATTATAGGTTGAGTGAATGAGGATGTTTCAATCCTCGCAAAATGCAATTTTCGTTAATAATTGCACGAGTGCATAAAAATTGCAAGTTTATTTTCATATTTTGGCGAAAGTGCCCGAGTCCGAAGGACGAGGTCTCTTTTACAAAATATGAAAATAACCGAATGCAATTTGTATAAGATATCACGCTTGAATGCAATATAATCTGGTCATTTTTATGCACGAATGTGATTCATTGGAATATTTCACGGATAAAGAAATTCTCAAGGAAATGTTTATTTTGTTCATTTATACTTTCCTCTATAGATTGTATGGAGAAATGTTTTTCTATTTTTGAAATGTATCTGACATTTATTTGTGTTTTTTACTGACGTCTAGTGATACGGTTTCAAATGTGTTGTTATGGTGGCTTGATACAATGCAATTACCGCTGTGAGTTTTCGATACAATGCAAATACCGCTGTAAGTTTTCGATAATTGCATTGCTCTTATGGGACATTTCATATATGAGGGAATTTCCAGCAGTTCCACGGGAATCATCGAATTGATATCGAATATTATTGAATATCTGAACTGAATAACTCCAACTAGAATTATATTCAGCCATGCTAATTCCATATATTAGAAATCGCATCGTATTCGAGTATTGAAAATACTCAAATATTCATCGTTATGAATGTTCCCGGCTACAATAAATTGAATTATCATTCTGACTGAGGCTTCGGAGATTTCTTCATGGCGGAAGCAGGCAAGCATAGTCAAATCGAATTATTCAATCAGATGCTCTTGAATGCATTGAAAAGAAGTAATTCGAGAAATGGGGAAGTGTGAAAGGAAATGCAGGTCAATCACCGTACCTACTGATATTTCATCGAATGCCTGGAATGCCTTTTGAATTTCAGTTGACAACGTCGCCAACAATACTTGGAAGCCATTTGTTTTAGCTAGAGTGATTCTTTGGGAGATTTTGTAATAAGGGCGATATTTGCGGGTAGCGCAAAGGTCATATAATTGATCTGAGGGTCGTGGGTTCGATTTCCCAACAAGGCGCATATTTTTCTTTGAGAAAACCCTAGTCGTTGACTCATGCTTTTGTTCAGTCAATTCCTCTTGATCTGAGAAATCAAAGTGAGAGATTCCACTTTTCGACGATGGGTAATAATTAAATTAAAAATTTTACGAATGCTTCCAGAATTGTATCGCGAAAGGCGTGGGAATGCGAGTCAAAATTTGAAAATCTGGCATCGTGATAGCTTACACGAAAGTTCAAGTGGAGTATGGAAAACAATCGAAGCAGATTTTGTAAAACACTTAATATATCTGCAATCCAGAAACGAATATATAACCGTTTCAATGATTGATATAAATACAAATAACATACTTTGATATGTTTACTGTTTACGGAGGAGTTTGATGATCTCAATCCTATTCAGCAGTAGTACAAGTATCAATTCAATTGCCATTGTACCAATTCAAGGACTAGAAAGACTATAGCAGTTTTCATTCGTCGAATATGGAAAATGAGCTGCGAATTGATCAAAATTTCGTTTCATCATGCTTCAAGAGTTTGCAAAACAGTAGAAAATGGAACTGAATCAATTTACTTCTGATAAAAGATTCATTTTTACACCGGTTCGAATTGATTTGAATTTGCTGTGAGAATCCAATCCAGAATGATGGTGATTTTTTCCGTTCTCCTGTTCTCAACCAATTATATGAATCTGATGTCGTACAACAACGAATGACACCTTCATCAGACTTGTTATCTTTGAAAATACAACGCGTCACATCAAAGCTTGCATCGGAGCCACCATGCCCTAGTTGAAGTTTATCGGAGTAAAACTGTTACTCTTTAATGGACCAAAGGGGATTCTCCACCAAGAAGGAATGATATCACTGACTCTCTAACCAAGAAGGCTGCTGGTCCCAATCGCGGAGAACAAATAATTTTTGGCATAATAAATGATAATGTCCAGGAAATACCTCCAGGTAATACTAGTGTTCTGGGAAAGTATTGGCATCTAGGTCAACACCTCTTCAGGATATGACTAACCGTCTGTTTGCAGGAGCTGTAAAGAGGAGGATAAAATACGATTAGATAACTGTCTTAAACTCTCATCAAGGAAAAAATCCATTTTCAGTGAGTACACCTTGATTTCGTCATAAAAGAGATATCCATAACTACTTTGTTGTAGGGCCAATGAATCGATGAGTAGATGACTCTTGCCGATATATTGAATGAGCACGTTCAACCAATGAGCTTCGAGTGTTGTGAAGCTGAGCTCACTTCCATTACCTCTAGATCCAGACGAAAAAAAAACGAATGAAATTCGAATTCAGACATTCACTCATGGGGTGTATAACTGAGGCCTCCTTGGAACTAAAAACAATATCCTGACAGCAAGTGAAAAGGAAGAAGGGAGTGCTCATGACATTTAACGTTGGAAATAATGAGGAAATTAATCCTCACTGCGGAATCTGTTTTGAAAGTCAAGTTCCTCTTCATCGCATGAAAGTTGTTTAACGTTCAGCGTATGAGAGATAGAACGTATAAATATACTCACGCGGTTTACACCTGATTTTGCTCTTTTTGAAATATTATGGCCGTATCTGTTGTGCTGAATGTGTTGCAAGCTTCTTCAAACTGGAATGATGTGAGCCATCAACGATGTGTCTTCCTTCAATGCAAAGTTTCATTAGAGTTGTCCTCGAAAGAAGTAATGTTCGCGTTTGACATCCTTTGGTCTTGTCACCTCTTTACACAAGTTTTGGGTCTTTTTTTAGAGATTTGAACATCGTTTTCCGAATATTTTAAGAAAACTTAAAAATTAGGTCGAATTCATATATGCTCCTCGATACTCTCTGAGCTTCATAAGGATAAAATGATAATTACTATTCTGTGAAGAGGCAATAGTACTTGGAAGAAATGGCGATAACAAAATAATAATAAATATTTCGAAATATCACAGAAGTATGTGTACATACCTATCATAAGCATATGAAATAAAATTATATACCAAGTATGTGCTAAACATATTCCTAAACGCATAAGAATATTGAGATTATATCCCTAGCATATACACAGAATATGGTTACTATATGCTGAGAATATGCTAGGTATATTTTTTTGGCCACAAGTAGTATATGCTACGTATATGATTGAAATATATACCCTGAATATATTCAATTATCCTCAGAATATACCTATATCACCAACATAGCATATGCTATATATATGCTCAATATACCCTATATGTGCAAACTGGATATGTCCAAGATGAATATATATTTTGGTGAGGGACTTTAGGAGATGCAACATCATTATCCTTAAAGGTTGTAGTAGTTAGTTTCTTGGCATTTTCTGAAGCATGAATGCCATCCTTGATTATCTTCAAACAAAAGACATCAAATACTTTTGAAACATTTATGAAAAACTAAGAAATTCTTATTCACATGTTATTGTTTTTTATCCTATTTCAGTGTCCTGGGAACGCTGCTGATTTTGGGACCTAAATATATAATGGATTAGAACAATATACCGGGTGTCCCGGTATACATGTTACAATGGAATATTTCATTTATTTGAGATAATAAAAATTTAAAATTCTGAATAATCAATATAGATAATTATACATATTGCTTTGAGCAATGTAAATATCGGAAATCACTTCTGGTTTATGAGATATTCCATTGGAACATGTAGGTATACTGGGACAGTGGTAGGGTCCAAAATTCAAAACTCACCTCATCTCAATTTTCTTTAATTCATTTTTAACTCGTTCTTTAGCTTTAGCTAACCATCTCTTTATTTCTTGGATAATTTTATCTTCAAAGGCATTTTATGTTCTCTTATTACATTGAACAGCATCTAAAATAGATATACAAGATATTATTCTATGAATAAAAAGAGCCGTGAAGAAAGCTTACCCTAACCTAACTTTTTTTTCGATAACTTCCCCACACTTCACTATCGGTATCGAATATGCACAATCCACAATAGAGAACACTGAACACACACTGATAAAATGTCTTCTTTGAAAATAAACAATTTAACTGTTAAACTGATTGTAGATGAGATAACATTCAATTTCAACAAGAACAAAGAACAAGAAGCTTGGAAAATGGAAGCTTAGCTTGTGACTTGCCACGCACGCATGCATGCAGTGCTGCCAGGAAGATTTTAACGAAGTACCAACAGTTGGGATTTCAACCTAGCCAGTTTGTACTAAAAGTCAAGTTGAAACTGTATTAGAATGTAATATAGATTCTAAAATGTAAGGTTACGGGGTTGATTTGAGTGGTTAGTTCACAAAAATGTAAATGTTGAATTGTTATGTTCGTATTTTTTAAAACAAATATTCTTTGGAGTATTTACGGGAATGTGTCCCAAGATCCCTAGAATATGCTACAATATTCCTAGACAGATATGATGAAAAGAACATTCATAGCAGTAAAGTACTTATGCTGGGAATATACTAGGGATATTATTTGGGGAATATGAGTTGAAACATATCCTCAGCATGTGCTCGAGTTATGAATATGATTTTGATTGCTATGTGGGTAGTGAAACCAATGTTGTGGACAGGTGTTCAGATATTTGGTGAACGTGCACTGGTCAAGTATATGGCGAATACTTTCGAACATTGCAGAAGCAGTGATATTGAGGATTTTTCTCTATTTTAGTGGAGAGGATCCCAATCAGCATGAAAGCTGGAGCGATCGGCCAAACAAGCAAACTTTTGGCGAAGGCAGTAGATAATAATGATAATAATAATGATAATAGCTTTATTGCCCAACAGTTCAACCCATTTACAGGACAATATGAGTTCAAAGGTCGATATGGATTCTGTAATACGGAGACCAAATAATAGATGCATACTCCAATTTAGAACAAATAAAAGAATAATATAAAGTTTTCAGTGCGCGAACATTTGTAAAATTTCTACAATTTATAACTATATAGCCATAGGTTTTCATTGCTTCAGATGACTTGAGACATATGTGATCCTTGAAAGTTAACTTGGAATCAAAAATGACCCCCAAATCTCAGATTCGCATCTGACCAGATTGGATTGCTCAATGGTATAGGGGAAGTAGAAATTTTCCTGGTGTAGCTAACAACCTTACATTTACTTGCATTCAAGTGCAGTTTATTATCATTACACCAAGAATGAACCAATTCAAGTTGTTCCTGTAACTTCATACAGTCATTGATGCTAACAATAGTTGAATATAACTTCAAATCGTCAGCAAAGCAAAGTGTTCTACATTGAATAGCCTCACAAAGGTCATTGATGAATAGTAAAAAAGCAGTAGTCCTAAATTTGAGCCCTGGGGCACCCCTGATGTAGCATAGTATGCACAATACATGATGGTACACAAAGCGGAATAGTCGAAGTGCGTGGTTGTGATGTTGAAAGAAATATTGTAGAAATTACGTGGTGTCAATGAATAATTTCAGTTTGTATCATGTGGATTATTTCAGAGAAACCTAGTACTCCTGCATTAACATTGAGTATTGATGCGTGTCGAAATGCGCCTTACTTCACGCTAATGTAGCCAACGCAGATTCAACACAACCACAAAACTGACTACGATAATATATTGGTTGAATAGCTTAGCATGATAGTCATTTAGCATCTTCAGGAGAAAAATATTTATTCTGAATATACAGACTGGTGTTAGTAATTCATATATTTCGTGATGGAATTCAAAATGATTATACTGTTACGAAATCTCGTAGCGTCGGCCCTGTCGCTCGTAAACGCAAAATAATATGAGGGGTCAAGAAGAAACGTCTTCTTCCTGGAGATCCCGATTCGTGTGGAAAATTCCATACACATCACCGAGACCTCTCTGGAAGATTCTCCATAGACGTACGCAAGTATAAATACGGAAACGAGTCGGGGTTTTATCAAAGAGAATTCTTCAGTTCCTAGTAAAAAGAGCATTGGTATTACTAAGTGCAGAAGTCGAAGTGTAGCGTGTTTTATTGCAGAGTGTTGGATAGTTTAGTTGAGCATTTGAAGTGATTGTACTGTATTGTGATAAAGTCGTTATAAAAGTAGTTTGATGTTATTTGTAGTTTTAATAAACGAACCCGAGGAAATATCGTAACAATATTTATTCGAATGTCCATTATTTTGCCACAAGGTTATTCAACATCACAATAAACACGAAGTCACAAGGTCCAGATACGTATACTGTCAAAGGCAGCCATTTGAGTACATATATTTCGAACTGATCTTTGACGCGGAACACTTGCCCCACCCAGGTCAGCTATGAAATTGCGGAAAATTGTACCTATATATGATTCCTAAATTCATATGGTATCACTGGGGGTTAATGGGTAATGGGGTGAGTTGTATGTTTTCATGCATTTCGAAAAAGAAAAAATGTAACCGTGTCCTATTTGGGATATCTCGGAGTAACATTATCTTTCTGTATTGAACCATGGGGAAGGAGTACAATAGACCCAATAAGTGATGAGTGTTATTCCCGCCATTCCATCATTTACAGATTCAGAGATATTCTTGATGTCATAGGCTGATGCTACGGGATTTTCGATAGTTGAGCTTCATATATATTGCTAAAATTGCATATATGGACATGGCCCATCTCTTCAGGTTGACTGACAGTCATTCGATATCTGAAGTTAAGCATCGCCGAGCGCGGTTAGTACTTGAATGGGTGACCAAGCAGGGAAATACCGTGTGTAAAGCCCATTGAACTGCAGCAAAATAGCATATCATAGCTCGTAGGCAATATATCGATGAGCACAAGATAAATTGAGGATATGACGTCCTTCGGAGGGGACGTAAAGCCGTCGGTCACGAGTCCATGGATGTTGGGCTCGTTAATCCCTACCTCTGGTTGGAATACCAGAGGGTTCGGCAAAATTTCCGGTTGAGGGAAGTGTGCTCACCGGCGTCGGTGATTGGCCTTGGTAGCGGAAATAGGCCGACGTTAAATAAAGAAATGAAGAAAAAGAAATTGCAGATATCTGCCTTTGACTCACTTTACTGCGGATCTGATACATTTCTAGAATCAGTAGTCATATATACCAGAAAGAACAAAATTAATTATCATACCTACATATCGAATCTCCGGTGATTCCGATGCTACAGAACTAATGTATCTCTATCACCGACACAACTTCCCAGTACGTATTCGATGCGTTGTGCCGTCGCTGCTTCTGAATATTCAAGAGACGTCTCCGAAATGCCTCTTTGACTTAACAATGTCATAGTGCGAATGGAGATGGAAATGGCATTTGTATTCAATTTGTGCCAGTCATAGTCCGACGGAGTTGTCTTAATTACCAAAACCAATCTCGAGTGAACTAGAGTGTTTTCTAGTCTAATTAACTTATTTACCATGTATTACGTTGACAGGCAGTCGGATGAGGGTTGAACGTGGCTTTTCAGGTTGGAGTGTGGACGAAATGTTTATACCCTAAACGAGGTAGGATAGTGTTCGAGTAGAAGCTACAAAATTGAGTCAGTAGAATTCAATCATAATGAATAATAATTCATAATGAATATTCTATATTATACAACGTTCATGTGATGATGGTTATCAATTCACGAGCATTAAGTGGGTTATAAAACAAGCCGAAGGTGAGTTCCGTATGGAACCGTTACATGTGAGTCGCATACGCTATTTTTCCTACACTAGATAAATAATGAAGAATTATCAATATTATATTTGTATTGTATGGAAAATTAATATTTATTTTATTATTGGTAGTCTCAATTTATTTCAATATCGTATTGGAAATGCTAATTTTATTCTGAAACGAATTTTTAATATAGCCTCACGCCACCAAATTGGATTTTCAATTCATTGAAAATCTGTATCATAATGGGCTCATTGTGAAACAAATTTTCCATTACGATACAGATTTTTCAATCCGTTTCATGATGGACCTCATTATAAAACAGATTATGGGCCTATGAGTGTATTATTATGATACAGGTGAAGAAAAAGAATCTTTTTGGTTATAGGCTGTATTTATTCATCTATTCGAATTTGAAAAGTTGTAGTAATATACATACACAAAATTGACAATTTCTTTTTCATACATGGCATAATACAGCGAGGAAAGTCTTGAGTTCTATATACTCAACTGTATCACCTAGTTATGACAAGAGGGTGATTTATCTATTGACGACCAATCTATGGAAAGAAGCTAGATAAAAAGTCCGATCCAAATTTAACATTCCATGTAAATTGTTTGCTAGACGCAGAATAGTTGCTAATGGAGCTCTGCAACCTGAGATGGATATCGATATACAGGGCTTTTCATGATGAGCGTTAATTAGCCGTGTCTGGTTAACTATTCAACGGATCAACCTGAAAATTTCACAGTATGCATAAATCAATATGATCTACACTTCAGACGATGCGGCGTTGTCGCTTCCACTATAAAGTAGCGGCTTCTTTGATTTTTCAAATGGAACATCCCGTATATAATATCATATTATGATTCATTATCACTTTGTCAACAAATTCATGTACTATTTTCCTATACCTATCTATAACCGTTTAGAAGATATGAATTGATTCCGATATTTTTTTTACCAAACATGAACTTTTATAAATGCTGATAATCTTGAACTCTCTTGCACTAAACATCACTCCGTTGTTGTGTTGTACGAATTGAATTATAGTTAGATTTTTATAAAATATAAATATTTAAGTAATTCATTTTGTATTTTTTCCACTTCCTTCAATATTGTAATATGCTCCTCTAACCATACTATGGATGCAAACTCAAGTTTGGGTCTTACTAAGCTGTAGTAAAGTGTTTTATTGGTATTTATATTAGTGAAACTGTGAGTTTGCCTGATCGAAAATCCTTATATGCGATTTGCATCTCTGATTATACAATTTATATGACCTGTGAACGAAAATGTGTTGTTATAAGTTACTCCCAAGTCCATTACCTCCGTTTTCCGTGCTAACACCTCATTGTTCATCTGATATTCAAGTCGATTGTTTTTTTAGACGAGTTATTGTTAAAATGAAACATTTTTGTATATTGAAATATAATTTGTTGTTATTACTCCATTCTGTGATGCTATTGATGTCTTTTTGGATCATAACACAGTCCTTTACGGTTTGTATTATCTTAAAAATTTTCAGATTATCTGCAAAGAGTAGGCATTCGGAATACTTTATATATGAAGGTAAATCATTGATGAACAGTACAAACAACAATGGTCCCAAATTAGATCACTGTGGCACTCCTGAATTCGCATGGAACTTCCCTGTATATAGCCGAGTCAAATGTATCTTAGGAGGAACTTTATCATATGAACTGGTGCAATACTTCTTGTACAGTTGAGTAAAATGTTTGCGCATCATGCACATTCGTATCGTGCAGCCCTGTTGCATACTCTATATCTCTTCTCTACATCACGTAATCAGTGGGAAAAAGTTTTATTTTGCATAACGAAAGCCATTTTGAGGAGGAGCACGTTATAATGACCGCTAAACAGTGCTTGGTTGTGTTGACTTTCTCGATCATTCGTGACTGACTCTTGTCTAAAAAGCAGCGTCTTATAGTGAATGGTTCAATTGTCAGAGGCGGAAAAGAGAATAGAGGGCGATCGTTTCATTTTTTCTCATCATGATCAAGCTTTCAGACAAATCGACAAATTTTTGAAGAGGTTTGTTATGCTCAATCCATCGGTTTTGAAGTTTTTTTTATTTCTTCATTTAACGTCGGCCTATTTCCGCTACCAAGGCCAATCACCGACGCCGATGAGCACACTTCTCCCAACCGGAAATTTTGCCGAACCCTCTGGTATTCCAACAGAGGTAGGGATCTTTAACGTGCCCAACGTTCATGGACTCGGGACCGACGGCTTTACGTCCCCTCCGAAGGACGGCATATCCTCAATATATCTTGTGCTCATTGATATATTGCCTGCAAGCTATTTTGCTGCAGCTGTACGGGCTTTCGACACAGTATTCCCCTTATTTGTATTGAAAGCGAAAAGTGTCATTTTTCAGAGGGGAAGGAACGACCATTTCAGTAATCAACATTTATCATTCTTCCAATGTGAAACCATTAAACGGCTTTCTGAATGGGTTTTGTTTCTTCAATCGTAAATTTTTTTCCCTTAATGGGATATTTTTATATTGAGAAGAGGAAACTGAAATACAAAAAAGTGTTTCCTTCTTTCAAGTCAAATGGCCAAACTAGCCCCTCTATCCTCTTTATACCACCGCCAAATTTTAGTAAATTCGGCTAAAGGATTATAGATATATTCAGAAGAAAAAGATTTTTTCACAAATGTTGACACCCTGTATCTTAAAAAAGAAACATCACTGGACCTATGTTTATAATGTTTCGAGATTGAACACTTACTTAAAAATTATCACCCTATATATCGTGACCCATCGACAACTTTCCGAAAGAATGCAATTAGGTAATGTTCTCATTTCTTGAAGTTTGCTTTGAAGATTTTACATTCTATCGAAAACATTATTCAGTTTTAAAGAAATCACTCGTCACAATCAAACACTTGAATGTTCTAGAAATTGAGGAGATGACACAGCTCATGGCTGTTTGGACAAGATGGTGTAATGCTGAGCATTTTTAAGTGAACTCAATATAAGTATTCGCACCCTGTATATGAAAGCTTCATAAACAATGTATCAAAATTCATTTGAGAATTCCTCTCACGAAACACCCAATGAAAGAATTCTTTGTTTCAGTCTAGACGCGATATGAGATGTCAATGTGTAAACCTCTTGATAGACAAAACATCGCCTTCGCGTGGGATCAGTCCGACGAATGGTTACATTCATCCAGTGTGAAAGAATTGCGATTTTTGCAAAATATGCAAAAATGAGAGTGGACGAGAAAAAGTCGCTCTAAGGTAGTTGATCTAGAGACACGGTCAAGAAACAAACTAGCGAATGCGATGGGACGGCCTTTTTGGTTCGTCCCCTACCAAAATTATGGGGGCGCGTTTCATTACGAGAATCTAATAACGGTCGGAAAATTTCGGGAAAATAAAAAATGTCAAATTGATTCGTGTGCAAAGTGCCATATCTTGGAATACCAAAAAATCTATGGAATGGAAACAGCCATGCAAGATAGACAGAAGACTTGGTATGTCAATTTTGATGTGTGTTAACGTAAATAACCATTTTTTTCACTTTTGGGAAGAGAAAGCCATCATTAATTTTATATCTGTTGTTCAAATCACAAGATGAGAAATCTTTCTGACTCTCACTGACATCGAATAGCTATTGGGATGGGCCGTAGGGCGGCCTATAATATACATTTAGCCAGTAGGGCAAATTTAGAGACATTTATTGATATAAGTACATCAGATTTTTGTGTTCTGAGTACCTACACATTTTTTCTGTTTGTGGAACTTGCATTATTCTTATGCATAGAATATGCATAGCCGGTCTCAGTTCATTTTTCAATATTGTCATTTTTTTTGTTATAAATTGTTTTCACTGCATATTTCTTTTGTTACATATTTTTTTTCTGATCTATTTTGTGAGTTCCTATTTTCATTTCGTTGCTAATATATTGCTTGAAGTTATCAGAGGATTTCATTTCCTACAAGCCGCCCTATTTTCAGATTTCAGAGTATACGAGGAAGCAGAAATTAAACTTTTTTTTCTTCGTGCAAAGGGCCGAATTCATGTTCCTTTCGGAAATTGCCTTGGCATCCAAAATTTGACGTAGAGAAATCTACGTCTGGTGACAGTCGCTGACATTAACAAAAATGATACCCTTTCACCAATTACCACACTAGTAACAGAACGGTGGGATTGTAAAGTTGTCTGTTCTGTAAACATAAAGTGATACAGATAGCTTGAAATAGAGGTACAGTTTAGAAAGAAAATATTAACGGACGGTAGGGTTTGTAATTGTTTTATTTTTCATTGCTCTTCTAGGTACCCACAATACTCCCTGTATTCCGTCCGTTACAATGGTATACTAACGGTTCCGATAAGCTTCTAAAATCGTATCGATTCTGCTTCATTCCCCTGCCTTATCTCTCATATCCGAAATCGTTCTACCTGTACGTTATTTTTATGGAGCTTAGCCAAGAAAAGACAAGAATATACTACCTCTAATGTTGAGTATTGAGTCATTTCATTATATGTAGAATGTATGAGGAGAGAGGGTCTTCTCGAGAGGGTTTCCTATCTATTTATTACATCAGCAGATTCCATTACCGATGATCACGTTTCACGAGAGATAATGTACTTGAATTTGAATTCCGTTGAACAGAATCACGTTCATCCAATGACCCCACATATAACCAGGTCTCTATTGGACAATACTACTGTCCAACTGTTGTTACGTAGTCACAGGGCCGCGCCGACCCCTCACAGCGCCTGTGTGCGAACCTATGAAGTGCCTCTTTTACTCACGAATCTTCATGTTTAAACTTATGTTTTTTTTATTATTTGTTGATTCTGACCGAAATAAATGTGTTCCAGTTTTATATACTCAGATAATATTTTTTTAAATAGGTAAAACCAGTTCGCTTCCGCTTGCTAATTACTACGAAAAATAAAACATGAATTTTTACATACTTCATTTATGATGTTATATCTAATTGTATCCCCTGATATTATTAACAAAATAGCTGTTTTTTTCTAATAATACCAATTCAACTATTACGTATGCTATTTAAAAAAAAAACAAGAGTCTAAAATATGTAAGAATATAAATATACTTGAGTATATTTTATATTATTATTATATTATTTCCACTCTTCTCGCTTTTCTGTTTGCGAAATCCGTAATAATCTCGTGTATGACTTTATGGTCCAATATGGCCTTTATGGATATTGTTGCTAGAATTGTAGTAGACTGATTTTTTTATTGTTTTGGATTTAACGAAATAGTATGAAACTATTCACCAAAGTTATGTCGATAAGGTGAAAAATTACCTTTTTGTACCAACGAAGTGTTTTTCTTGGACTTGAATAGTATGACACAAGTTTATCATTGCGATCAACTCACCCCATAAATTCGTAATATTCAGCTATAGCTTTTGGTTTTAGTTTCATCAATCCATATCTATTGTGAACAGTAACCATTTCTGGATGATATTTTGTTGTAATGGATAAAACTTCGCGTTTGTCTTTCCATTTTTCCACATAAGTATGACCTTTTATAATGTGTTGAAGAACACCCTGTATAAATTACAACCATACTAAAGTATTTTGAAAAAAAAAAATTTTTTATCCAAAATCAGCGCTTGGCATAGTTTAAACAACTATGAAAGTGCCTGGCAATAATAAATTTATGTTGCAAAAAAGTCAACAAAAATAATAAAACGAGAAAAAGCTTCTTAAAATTATTTGAAAAATTGATTTTTCACGTGCACAGGTACGATGCGCACTGATGAACGCAACCACTACCTCCTGCCAGATCGCCCGTATGACATCCGGGAGAGTAAGAGAGATAGCATATCTGAAAACCGGCCTACCTAAAATTCTTGTTTTCCCGACGTTGCTAGCTCTCATACTATAACTGGAATAGTTTGCAAAATTCGTAATGCTATGGCGATGTTAGGGGAAACAGTTGTCAAATTTCAGTATGAGTACTTTTGTTCGGGTTTGAAGGCCGTCGTTGTTTGGAATTTATTCCTGGCGTTTCGCTGGCGCGAGTGGCTAACTTCTCCAGAGGCTCATACATCTTGAGTTTGACTCCGATGATTGACAGTTATGAGCCTCTGGAGAAGCTAGCTATTCGCGTCAGCAAAACGTCAGGAAGACCTTGAAAAAACGACGGCCTTAAACCATTTTGAGCTGTCAAATTGTTTAAATATATAATCTCGAGAATTTTCACCGCATCATTATTACATTTTTTGGAAAAAAACTGACACTACATAATTTCTCCACACAAATAATCGGCGTTAATATCCAATAAATCATTTGCAGAAAGTTTTTCCTGTGAACGATGGCAGCTACTTCTCAATCAACTTTGATCTTGGTCATCAATTAGTTTAAATAAAAAAACATGTCATTTTAATTTTTCAATGAATTAAATATTTCTTCTACGGAAGATAAAGCTTGATCCAATGAATAAGAAAATATATAAATTTTAAAAGCGGTTTTCGGAGGATCAGTTATGGTATGGTCTGTTCATAATCAAAACTCTTTGGAGTTTTACGACGTCTCACGGTTCGTTTATATTTACGGCTTGAAATCATCTGGTTGGTATCTGTACCTGCCACCTGCTGAAGTCGACAATACATCGACCAAGCATAGGTAGAAAGCTACAATTTGGTACTAAGACCGTATGATAATGAGTGAGTATCCTTTCCACCTAACACCACCGTCAGTCGAAAACCGCTGAAGGTTCTCGATTGAAAAATAACGACTAACACCAGAATTTGAGAGGAATAACTTCCGAAATATGCGATGGAGAATTCAGGGCCTTCGATAGCTCAGTGGTAGATCGGGAAAGGTCGTGGGTTCGAATCCCGCTTGAAGAAGTTTATTTTTCTCAAATTCTAATTTGTTTGAATGCTGTGATCATTTCATAAATTTTATAATTATGTTCTGTTATTTACAAGGCACATGTTGCGCCTATTATACCTACTCACTTATCGATACTCCACTACAAAGAATATGTTGTTGTGTAAGTGTAGCAAAAATAATTCCGATTGCGGCGCCTCTAATGTCTCGGCGCATGTGTGCGCCGCACACTTCGCACACAGGGGCGGCGCGGCTCTGCGTAGTCAACTAAGTCAGAACATATTTCTATTGTCTGAGAGGATAAAATCCGTAAATGGACTTATCGAGGAATATGTTTGAATGTCTCATTATGGTTCTGAATAGAAGAATTTGATTGGTTACACTGAATGAGATGATTAAAAGAATTATTTCGGAGAAAGACGCCGCAAAAAGATCGGAAAGTGCTTTCTCCGAGAAAAAGTGATGAGAAATACTGCAACATTTTCTGATACAACATTTTGAAATACTTAAAAAGGATATTGAATATCAAATAATGCATTAATTTTGAATCATCTTTTTTGTACCCAAGTTGACTAGGTGACTGTTTGAGAATCGCAATTTCACAATTGATTTTCTAAACGCTATACTGTTCGATCCAAAACCATGGGAAGCCAGAACGAATAACTTGTGGAATTCTTGAAGAGAAACAAAAGAGAAGTTTGGGAAAACAATAAGTTAATATTGTATACTCTTTATTATTTTTTGTGCATGTTACTTCCGATACAAGTCTTCTTTACAATGTGTAACAACTCTTTTTCAAAATATATTTTATACCCGCCTTCACCTTACCTACAACCTTCAACATCGATTTAGGGTTTGTGAGAATGTAAAACTCGAAAATTTTCACAATACAAAGAAAGCTATGATAAAACTGTACAGATAAGATGCCATAAAGTAAAATTCTAATTATTATATAATGATAGCTATAACGATGTGGAAGAAAGTATGCATAAACTCTGAGAATGAAACGGAGAAGATTGTTGTTCACAACATAAATGATTTTTTTATAATTCCCAATTTTGCATCGTCGTCATTTCATTTTATTGAATTTATTTAAGGAAAACTAGGACTACGCTATTGCACATTGGGTTTTTCCTAACCAATTGGCTATAGTTCTGGTGGATGGATGTAAAGTGATGAAAACATGTTGAACGAAAAGTAATTCAATTTTCTGGAGCTCCCCCGGCCTGGCCTGGAAATTTTGCCAATTTTAAAGTTTTTTCTCAAAATATACTTGAGAATAACCCCATTATTGGGATCTCTTTAAAAAATACCCTGTATGTAATAGAATTCGAAATACTTGACCACGTATATTCTTCCATGGCAAAAATGAAATATGCAATTCAAATATGATATAACAATTATCACAATGCAGCAGGAGACAATACAAGGGGACGAAATAGTTCAGAATAATGCTAGGAGCATATTTATGTTAAGTGTTTGCAGAACTCAGACTATGTATGATTTTCATGAGCGTTCTCATATTTGGCCGCTTCCAATCTTTTTATATTTTTGTTTTCATTACATTGTCGCGAATCATTTTACTTCACCATGTCAAGTTGAAAAGAGGCATAGCTTCCTGATGGGGATTCAGTTGGAAGTTTCCTTCATAGTGATGTAATTCGGAAATCAAAGATGAGATTGAAAAAATTTACCATTTATTGAATAATAAACACACTATACATAGGGCGGGTTCTTTACGACCTGATTAACAGTCCGTTAAAATAATCGGTGCTCGGGCTATGCTTTCACTCTAGCAAATGACAGGATGTGTGTCCATTCGATCATTTTAAAGGACTCTTCATCAGGTCGTAAAGTACCCATCCTTACACTAGAATATAAAACATCTCGGGTTTGCTGGGAAAGTGTTGCCATTTTTTTCATTTTCGATTTTAAAAGTAAAAACCTATCAAACGCCTCGCTCCACAGGTCACTGATATTTTTTGATATTAGTCAGCATTATTACTCATTACTGGTGGGTAATGCATTCGATAATGATAAAACTCTTCGCCTTACTTCTGTCTGACTTGCATTGCATTTGATATACAGGAAGTACATTTATTGAATGCCAGAACTGACAAGAAATAAAGGATTTTCTAGATATTGATCACGTCAAACGTTCTTTTTATTTCTTCATGACAATACTTCTCAGCTTTTATTAATATTATTATTATAGATATTAGTGATTGGAGATTTGGGTATTCAGTCATGCTCTGCAACTGTGCTCTCTTTAGTTGTTGACTTTTCATGAATAATATTTCATTATTTATATTTCGTGCCCTAGTAAATCTTTTTCTCGAAGCTAGATCTTTCAGCGGGAGCTTCAGCTGTAAACATCTCTTTGGTTTCTGTTGAACCAATTTTTCTTCTTAAGACCTTTATTCTCTCACTGAAAACGACATCTAATTTTTATTAGAAACAGTGAAACAAATACACCATGCGTAGTAGGTTCTCAGCGCTGTCTAGTTTCTTCAAAAGCTAACTCTGGCATGCATATTTTCGTAGTAGGGTTTCGACTCATCAGCCATCACTCGTTCGTTTTTCAAGTGATAGAATTTTCATTTCATTTGGTGCAGTCTTTCAATCAACAAATTGAAAATACTAATGCGATACATGCATCATTTAGTAATATGCATGTTACGGGTTGAATATTCGTAGGTGTTTGATTTACGTGCAATATTTCTACCGGTATTACCAGCTCATATTTTATTGGTATCCGATGCCACCCACTGTTTCGAAATAACATAATACTGCCAAGAGAAGTAACATGCACTGTTACTTCTGCTCGTATCTTACTTTCATTGTTGTTTATTGTTCTGTATTTTTCTTTGTTTACCTCGAAGCTCGATGTGCAAAAATGTTATCTTAGCAGTCAGTGGGTGGAACAGCATTTCATTTTCATACGGTTCACATATGTTTTTGGTCTTTTGGTTTCGACACGAGAAGGCTTCTAGCGATTTAAAGTAATGTTTCGAATTTTTATCACCCAATTCAACTATCTGACTTAGGGTTCAACTATTCTTGGTTTTGTTTTTGGCATTCACTGGCAAGTAATCTATCCATTATCAAATGGTTTGAAATAAGAAACTTTCAAGTTGACAACTTTTAATAATGAACGAAACATGATTCTGAATCACTCATAGTACTTGTAAATAAATCAACACAACGAACATAATTATTGTGATTCACACAGTCAGCACTGAACTTTATTTTCGTCAACTGAAATGATTGAATGATTTGAATGATTTATTTGCGCAAATTAGGTTGGTTACAGTTTTCACATTGACTAATATATTAAAACTAAGATATATAGAAATATTTGAAAGTCATGCTTATAAGCAAATAAAAGAAGAGAACCACAAAGCCAGAAGGCTGTCTGTGGTGAGAATTTAATAAAATTAGAAAGAATATAAATAAAATAAAAGACATGCTAATTATACTCATTCAATGTACGTACACATGGCAGTACTAAGCCATGGAGCAGGCAGACAGAAACTCACTAAGTAAAATAGAAGATCCGTGATAAAAGAACGGTGTGCGGTAACTATGAATAAAATGAATTATGTATTTCAAGTCGAGGTAAGTTGCGAACACGGTTTTTTATTTCTTTTTTGAAATAATTCAAATTGACAATTTGTTCAAGGTGTAATGGGATACTATTGTATGATTTCAGACTCAAGTAGTTGTAACTTTTTTGTCCTATAGTTTTATTCATTAGGGGCACTATGTAATTAGACAGCTTGTATCTTGTATCATAGATACGATCATTTTTGTTAAAGTTATGTTTCATTTTTTGCACTCTTATGTTACTGTTAACGTAATAGAGTTGCAGAGGGTCGAGTATTCCTGTTTCCCTATAGAGTCTATCTGAGGGGTAAGTAATGATTTTATTGAATATTAATTTCACAATCCGTTTTTGTGTGATAATCAATTTATTCATGTTAATGGAATGAAATTATATCGGCATTCAGACAAATCATAAGAATTTGAGAAAAATTAACTTCTTCGAGCGGGATTCGAACCCACGACCTTCCGTTTTCTAGACGGATGCTCTGCCACTGAGCTATCAAAGACCCTGGGTTCTCCATCGCAAATTTCGGAAGTCATTTATCTCAAATTCTATTGTTAGTTGTTATTATTCAATCGAGAACCTTCGGCGGTTTTCGACTGACAGAGGTGTTAGTTGGGAAGGATACACATTCATTATTATGCGATGGAGAACCCAGGGTCTTTGATAGCTCAGTGGCAGAGCATCCGTCTAGAAAACGGAAGGTCGTGGGTTCGAATCCCGCTCGAAGAAGTTAATTTTTCTCAAATTCTTATGATTTGTCTGAATGCCGATATAATTTCATTCCATTGTTAATCACACAGACACTAAAACATCTATCGTTTTTATTCATGTTAGTTTTCCCACAGGATCCCCACGCAAGGAAACCATATGTAATATGAGACTGGATAAGGGCGAAATATAGTGTTTTCAAGAACTTTTCATCCAGTATCTCTTTTAGAACTTTAAATCGGTGTATTAGGAACTGAAGTTTTTAAACGATATAATTTATTTGTTTTTCCCATTTCAGGCTGCAATCGGTAATGACTCCGAGGTATTTCATGTTGGTAACTGGAGTGATTACGAAATTTCTGGAAACATAAAGGTCATGAACGGGGGGGGAGTGTCGATTACTGGAGAAGATCGGTAAGTAGTGGGTTATTTCGTAATTTATGGTGAGGAGTTTGTTCGAGAACCATTTACTGATTTTAGATAAATCTATCTCCGCTTTTTCTTTTACAGCAGTCCAAGATGATTCTTCATAAAAAATAGCTGTATCATCAGCATATGTGAAAATTTTTCCAGTCGTTGTTCTCTAACAACTGTAATATTGCCTTTATACAAAATTTTGAGGCAGTCTTGATGGATATTGATTTTCATAATGTTCATAGATTTATGGATTGGGGAATAGAGATGAAAATTACCTCACCCAAATCAAGTGGCTGACTCAGCGTTCAACTATTCTTCATACAGTGGTGCAACTTGGTTCAGTTTTTGACATTCACTGGCGAGTAATCTATCCATTATCGAATGGTTTGAAATAAGACACTTTCAAGTTGACAACTTTAAATAATGAGATATTCCTATCAATGATGAGGTACTCCTATCATACCCATGTGAATATTGACGAAAAGAACGAAATATAATTCTGAATCACTCAGAATGATTGGAAATAAATCAACACAACGAACATAATTGTGATTCACACAGTCAGCACTGAACTTTATTTTCGTCAACTGAAATGTTCTCTAACAACCGTGATATTGCCTTTATACAAAATTTTGAGGCAGTCTTGATGGATATTGATTTTCATAATGTTCATAGATTCAAAATTTATGGATTGGGGAATAGAGATGAAAATTACCTCACCCAATTCAAGTGGCTGACTTAGGGTTCAACTATTCTTTATACAGTGGTGCATCTTGGTTCAGTTTTTGACTATCTATCCATTATCGAATGGTTAGAAATAAGTCACTTTCAAGTTGGCAACTTTCAATAATGAGGTACTTCTATCATACTCATGTGAATATTGTCGAAAAGAACGAAACATAACTCTGAATCACTCGGAATACTTGGAAATAAATCAACACAGCAAACCTATTTGTGATTCACACAGTCAGCACTGAGCTTTATTTTCGTCAACTGAAATTTTCTTCAACAACTGTGATATTGCCTGTATACAAAATTCTGGGGCAGTCTTGATGGATATTGACTTTCATAATGTTCATAGATATAAAATTTATGGATTGGGGAATAGAGATGAAAATTACCTCCCCTTACCGTCTTATATCATAATAAAAGTGAACCATCTTGTTTCTTGAGCGTTTTAGGTACTCAGCACAGGCATACATTGCCATGAAAAAGCCGCCACCTACCTTTATTGTCGTTTCATCTTCCTCACTCCTACGCAAAATATTTTTGATATTCATTTATATATCGAATATGATTCTCAACTCCCTCACTTTCATTTTCCTTTCTGGTCAATAATGTCTGTACGGCATTGTTCAACCAAAATAGGTCACTACATATCCTGCACCCTAATCGAGTAACCACTCTCAGTTGCTGAGAAGCAATCAATCAAACCGTGAATCTGTATGTGTCATCCGCTATCACGCCTATCTTAATCGTAGTTGTTTCAGATATCATCTGTCATATTCGATATGAACGACCTATTCATCGAAAATCAATTCCAGACTAATGGCCCTAACGACCAAAACCATTTTCGATGCAATGTAATTCAGTTCCCACTCCAACGGATAGTTTGGTTTTCAACACAATATTCGTAAATTTGTAAGTGAGTACATTCGGCAGCTGATAGAACTAGAAGACGGCAGAGTAAAACAGTTAAGAATCAACCCATTGGAGAATATATCGGGAGTAATTACACAAGTGCTTCAAAATTAGCGATAATTTTCCATGAAAGCATGTTGTCTAAAAACTGCATGAGTTTATTTTCATATTTTGTCTTTTAGCGAAATATGAAAATAACCGAATGCAGTTTTTTTAATGACAACATGCTTGAATGGAAAATTATCAGGTTTATTTTGATGCACGAGTGTAATTCGGTAGAATATTTCCGGAGTTAAAACAACGACGTTTATGCCTGTCAAGATGACAAATGTACATTTTGACAATCGTTACTATAGATACACGGACCGAGCGGGTATTTTTCGATACCTACCGGGTATTTACCAGCCTGAAAATGTCCCGCCGAGAATTTATCGCTGTAATTGATCGAAAATGTCCCGCTTCATATGGGATTTTTAACATACGATGAAAATATTCAAGGTAACTTCTCATACAGGCTTTATTCAAGTATTTGCAGTTGTCAAACAATATCTTCGTTGAGGCTTCTCGTATATCCCCAATACACCAATATGTTTTTTGTCCACCAGCTAGTCCCCCCTACGAACATCAACCCTAAAAAATTGAAACTAGTGCGAAATAAGGATTAACGGGGTCTTATCTTTTGAGTTGCTGACCACTTATCTAAACAAAAAACAAAAACAATTGACCCTTTAAATATCTGCTAAATCAAACTGTTGGACCAGGAAATACGTATGATTTTTGATATGTCTGGAATTATTCATTCAAATCTCCATAATGTAGAAAAAATATAAATGGGAATGAAAAAATTGAGATCATTGTTCAGAGTGAAATTTCAAACACTGAATGAATTCGAATCGTTCAAATGCTATCCTATATGGCGCGCTTTGGAAGACATCATAGGACATGTCCCGCGTTTTTTCAATTTGGGCGTGTCACTCAAACATATTTTCAATTTTAATTGCTATATAGATCATGAAAGGAGCTAACAAACCTTCTTTAATGTATTGTAATTACCAGAAAAACACCCGATAAAGTGTTTTTCCTTATTCCAAGCGATGTCAACAATGATAGTGTTTATATTGTTGTGAACACCGTTTTAATGGAAGTGTGCTACATTCATATTGGTGTACATTAGTCAGTATAAAGTTTTGCATTAGCTATTCAGCAGTGGGAAATTCGGTTGAAAACGAACCTAATCCATGTCGATTTATAACTCAATATTTGCCTATCTAAAATACTTATCGTTAACGTTTCGGAAACTAAATCCGCTTCCCTTATCTAAACTTATACGCTAATTCCTCTTCAAATACAAATAACTCTTGTTGGCAATCTTCGTAATTGACATTTGTCAAATATTTCAAATCTGACATAATATTTTGTTCTTCAGGAGGTGCAGCCATCCGCAGATTCCTTTAACTTTCGTTTCCTGCCATTGCTCTCTTTCGTCATAATTTTAGTGTCGTTCCATTCTACTGTATGGTCTCTATCGGCAGTAAGAATGTCTACGATGCAGAAAAACTCAAAGTCGTCTCCACAATTTAATATTCGAAAGATGTCAGTACGGTGATTCAGTACATGTTTCGAACCTACATAGGTTCATCATCAGCTGAATTAACATTGAATTCTACAATAAAGGAAGAGTAATATAATATTAGTTGATAAATGAAGTATGAAATTTACTTACATGGAGAAGAAAAAATAGCAAAATCACATGGTGAAGTTCAAAAGGACATAAAAAATTTTGTAATGACAATTATGATTAAATTGATATTAGGGGAATTTGGGACATCCCTAACACCATAAATACATTAAAGATTGGGGGGCTTGGAGCCCTTATGCCCAATATGCAATATTTGAAAAATCCACATTGAAGGATACTTGGAAAAACACTACCGTTCACAGATTGAATTGAGTAGGAAATGGAGGAGAGTCAGCTGACAGAACTGTCAACTGTCGAAATTTTTCAATTGTCGAGACGACATGGAAATGCGGCACAGGGTCTGGCACACACGGAACGAGAATCAAAGAGCTGACATTTCGAGTCATGTCCCGGGTGGACAGATCCAACACCCCACATACAGGCCCTCTCGTTACAAAAATCAAAGTGAAATATTATAGAAGATTAATTTTAACTAGCATACAATATGGTAGGGAGCGCAACAACCATGATTAACACTGACATCTATCATCCATCCTTGGGATGAACAAGTGTTGCCAACCATCAAGCAAACATTATTGATGGTTGGCAACTCTTGTTCATCCCAAGGATGGATGATAGATGTCAGTGTTAATCATGGTTGTTGCGCTCCCTACCATATTGTATGCTAGTTAAAATTAATCTTCTATAATATTTCACTTTGATTTTTGTAACGAGAGGGCCTGTATGTGGGGTGTTGGATCTGTCCACCCGGGACATGACTCGAAATGTCAGCTCTTTGATTCTCGTTCCGTGTGTGCCAGACCCTGTGCCGCATTTCCATGTCGTCTCGACAATTGAAAAATTTCGACAGTTGACAGTTCTGTCAGCTGACTCTCCTCCATTTCCTACTCAATTCAATCTGTGAACGGTAGTGTTTTTCCAAGTATCCTTCAATGTGGATTTTTCAAATATTGCATATTAGGCATAAGGGCTCCAAGCCCCTCAATCTTTAATGTATTTATGGTGTTAGGGATGTCCCAAATTCCCCTAATATCAATTTAATCATAATTGTCATTACAAAATTTTTTATGTCCTTTTGAACTTCACCATGTGATTTTGCTATTTTTTCTTCTCCATGTAAGTAAATTTCATACTTCATTTATCAACTAATATTATATTACTCTTCCTTTATTGTAGAATTCAATGTAAATTCAGCTGATGATGAACCTATGTAGGTTCGAAACATGTACTGAATAATCGTACTGACATCTTTCGAATATTAAATTGTGGAGACGACTTTGAGTTTTTCTGCATCGTAAATCTACTACACTCCACTTTGAGATACAATGGACTTCTACCACAGGTTGAGTAAGAATGTGTTCTGATAATTTAGAATCATCTATCTGTTTGTTCTTGGTGTACATTTTGTGTTCACTCTTTCGTACTTCCAATGGTCGAGACGTTTCACCGATATATTTTTGACCGCACGAAAATGTGTTATTTGGTTTGGTATGTGTCGGTATTGACCGTAAAGTATTTGTTACGAAAGCGTGAGCACAAGATGTACATCAGGAACAGACAGACAGGTGGTTTTGAATTATCAGAACACATCTTTACAGCCGATGGAGATCACACAGTAGAATGGGACGACACAGAAAATTATGACGAAAGAGAGTAAGTTGCTGCTGGATAGCAGCAACTTACGGGGCAGATTAAAAGTCTGCCCTTCTACACTTGATAGATTCCAATATTAATTCTTATTTTTCTCAGATTGTGGCAGGTTACAGAACCAGAAAACTACGGAACAAATGAAATACATCAAATCACTTCATACATCTGATTCAACAGTAAGCAAATGAACATACCGTGTGACACAGACTCATGGTACACCTTCGTTTTCTCCTTTGTTTTTCTAGCTATATTTTTGAAATTCGTAACATTGAGTATGCTCACTGAACAGCATTTCTTGACATATCTGAAAGAAAAAAACAAGTTTCAATTTTCCCGGAAATGACATCAACTTTTGATTCTTGAATGGGACACCCTGTATATTGTTACATGATCGGCTAGGGATGATCATGAAGAATCCAACGATACCAGGTTTGATGATGTTATCTCCAATGACTGCGGAGATATCGCCATTTATATTATCCATAAGCTCAACGAGTGGGAGAGAGAAACTTTTTCTGGCGGGTCAATCCAATTCTCTCTCCCACTCATTGAGCTTATGAATGAAATAAATGGCGATATCTCCGTAGTCATCGAAGATAACACCATAAAACCTGGTATCGTTGGATTCCTCATGATCATCCCTAACTGATCATGTAACAATATACAGGGTGTCCCATTCAAGAATCGGAAGTTGATGTCATTTCCGGAAAAATTGGAAGTTGTTTTTTCTTTCAGATATGTCGAGAAATATATATATATATATTATATGTCAAAAATATAGCTAGAAAAACAGAGGAAAAAACGGGGGTGTACCATGAGTCTGTGTCACACGGTATAATACTTGACTGAACTTCAATAAGATAAATATTATGTATACATAAGGTTATGTTTCGGTAGATTATAAACTGCTGATGTGACATTTCTTTTCGACCAGTGGTGACGCGTTTTGTGTTCGAATTTCCCTCCATAATTTTTCACTTTCATATTCATTGAATGATAACCAAAGATGTTTCCTATTAACTTGTTATGGAGCACCTAACAAATTTTTCTAATTTATATTTGTGGCGAATGTGCTTCTAAGCTAGACATGTTTAGAATTGGTGGATGCGCGTTTGGAGACATGACCAGTGTGGCTTCATTGTCTGTGAATTATATATATATATATATATATATATATATATATATATATATATATATATATATATATATATATATATATATATATATATATATATATATATATATATATATATATATATATATATATATATATATATATATATATAAAGTAGTTGATTGGTTCTTGGGACTTGGATTCTTTTGGGAAAATAATAAAGTCTTCTCTTTATTTGTATACAAAACGTTTCGCCCATGGCCAGGGGCTTTTTCAATTGTTCATTCAAAAAAATTTTTTTCCATAGCTACATGAACGGTTTTCTGTAAGGGAATGTACATTTTATTTCTGTTTTTTTTTTCTTTTCCAAAAGCATAAATTTGTTGATTGTTAATAACCTTTGTACGTACGTATATTTGTGGCGAATGTGCTTCTAAGCTAGACATGTTTAGAATTGGTGGATGCGCGTTTGGAGACATGACTAGTGTGGCTTCATTGTCTGTGAATTATATATATATATATATATATATATAGTAGTTGATTGGTTCTTGGGACTTGGATTCTTTTGGGAAAATAATAAAGTCTTCTCTTTATTTGTATACAAAACGTTTCGCCCCTGGCCAGGGGCTTTTTCAATTGTTCATTCAAAAAAAATTTTTTCCATAGCTACATGAACGGTTTTCTGTAAGAGAATGTACATTTTATTTTTGTTTTTTTTTTCCTTTCCAAAAGCATAAATTTGTTGATTGTTAATAACCTTTGTACGTACCTAGCCTAACATTATTGATAATATATCTCATTGTGAAAATGGTTGGATGTGTTTTGGTATATTTATTTGAATCTGCATTTGTGTTTAGCTATATTATACTTTTTGACCATGTTTTCGATATTTCTATAGGTTTGTATTTCTTGTATGGTTAGTGAAGGAGCGTTGTTCTCGTGTAAATGGCGGCGCAAGAATATTTTGTGAATGTGTGGAATTTCGGTGATTGAACGGAGATGAGGACGGATATGACATATTTAGGCACTGGAATTTGATTTGTTCAGTGTTAATATCTTCGCGCATGTGTATTTAACTTTTTTTCTCTATTGTGAATTGGGTTTTGTTTGGGGGAAATGGGTGTTGTTGATGAGGGTTGTAGTTAGTATAAATGATCACCAAAACCTAATATGAACAGCAAGGGTGAAATATTGCTACTCAACCAACCAAAATGACCAGCTTCTACGAACAAATCCAACAACAATACGGCCACCAAACCCAAAGATACATGAAAAACATTTCCAAAGAAAACAGCACCTTAGTCAAGCAAAAAAACAGAAGAATCTTCCTGCTGCGATGCAAAAATACCAACACGAATCCAAAATTCTTAAATTTCAATATTCATCATGTACAACCAGTAAGTACTTACCTTGCCAAATTCGAGAAAATTAAACAACAATACAAAGACCAGATCCTCAATCTCCTCAATAAAGACTGTATGTATACAATCAAAGAATTGGAAACCTTACTAACAACACTCACTCACAAACTGAATCAACTCATTCCCCCAGAAACTTTACAAACTTTCCAAGAATTAGAACATAAGAAACATGAAAAACTATTCCTCAGAATAAAACAAAACAATATCAAGAAATTAAACAACCTAATTAACTTCCAGAGCAACAATAAAAAAATAGACACCCTAGAATGGATCACAAATCTTTCAGATACAGACATACCAAAAGACATAGAAACAGTACTATCTTACGGAGAAAATTTTTCCATACCAATCCTAAACGAGAAACATCTCCCAACAATCGAATTCATAGCAAGTATTGAACCCCACTTAAAAGAAAAACCTAGCGAAGTAAATAATGAAATCAGATGCAATATAGTCCAGGCCATTAGACAACACAAAAATAAATTGAAAAACAAAAAAATCCATATTAATAAAACCCAAAAACAACTTCTAAAAAATATAAACAAAACCAAAACTTTTTTGAAAAATAACCCCCAAATAATAGTTTCAAAACCAGATGAAAGCAATAAAACCCTTATAATGAATAAGATAGATTATGACAACAAAATAAAAAAATTATTAAACGACAAGAACTCATATAAAGAATTAAAAAATAATCCTACTAACAAATATCAATTACAAAACAACAATCTAGCAAAAAGATGGCTGGAAGAAAAAATTATACCTGAAAAAACGAAAAACTTCCTGACCTTACAAAACGCAATTGCACCCAAAATTTATGGACTACCTAAACTACATGAAGAAAACAACCCCCTCAGACCAATCGTATCATCTATTCAATCACCCTTCTACAAATTATCAAAATTCCTATCCAACAGCCTGTCCGACATAACAGGAAAAAATAATTTTCACATCAAAGATTCGTTCACCTTCAAAACATTTATAGACACAATGAAACTTCCAGAAAATCACCAAATCATATCACTTGACGTCACATCCCTTTATACAAACATACCAAACGAACTAATAGAAAACATCATTACTAAAAAATGGCAAGAATTGAAAGATCATACCCCACTTCCTAAAGAAGAATTCATTAAAGCATTAAATCTTACTCTATCCACAAACTATTTTCAATGTAATAACGAATTTTACGAACAGTTAGATGGTTGCGCAATGGGCTCCCCCATTTCAAGTACTGTCGCGGAGCTTGTCATGGAAACCCTAGAAGAAAATGTCATACAGAACCTAAATATTCAACTTAATTTTTTCAAAAGATATGTAGACGACTGCCTCACTGCAATCCCAAACGATAAACTAAACGAAGTGGTCCAAGCTTTCAATTCTTTCCACCCAAAATTACAGTTTACGGTAGAAATCGAAAATAACAAAAAAATAAATTTTCTAGACCTAACACTCATCAGAACTAATAACAAAATTTTAACCGAATGGTACACAAAACAAACATGGTCAGGTAGGTATCTAAATTATAATAATAATAATAATAGTAATAATATAGGTCTTTATTTCCCTCAATACCTCCAATGATATCAATTCAAATCACCCCCTTAAACATAAAAAAAGTGTAATAATAGGAATTGCTGATAGAGCAATACATCTAAGCAGCCCAACCCGAAGAGAAGAGTGTTTAAAAAAAGTTAAAAATATCCTACAAAACAACAATTACCCTCTCCACTTGATTAACGCTATAATTAAAAAAAAAATACACAAATTTTACAATAACACACGAGACAACCCCCCAAATACGAAAAAAAATTACATTTCAATCCCATACATTGAAGGATTATCTGATAACATAAAAAATATTCTAAAAAAACACAATTTTGACATTAGCTTCAGAGCATACAACACCCTAAAACAATTTTACACCCCTCTCAAAAGTAAAGATTCTCATTTAAAAAAATCCAATCTCATATATAGCATCCCATGTAATGACTACAACAAAGAATATATCGGTATGACATCACAACTCTTAGAAAATAGAATTGAAGGTCACAAATACATGAAAAAATTCAGCACTGCGTTAAATAAACACATCATACAAGACAACCACAACCCCAATTTTTCAGAAACCAAAATTTTAGCCTATGAACCAAACCCTAACAAAAAAATAGGTAAAGAAATGATTTATATTAAAAAAAATCCTAACACAATGAATGACAGACGAGACAAAAACAACTTAAGTCAATTTTACCACACAATTTCGTGATCATTTATACTAACTACAACCCTCATCAACAACACCCATTTCCCCCAAACAAAACCCAATTCACAATAGAGAAAAAAAGTTAAATACACATGCGCGAAGATATTAACACTGAACAAATCAAATTCCAGTACCTAAATATGTCATATCCGTCCTCATCTCCGTTCAATCACCGAAATTTGTATACAAATAAAGAGAAGACTTTATTATGTTCCCAAAAGAATCCAAATCCCAAGAACCAATCAACTACTAAATCAAACAGGATTCTAGAACCTACCAAAACCTAATATATATATATATATATATATATATATATATATATATATATATATATATATATATATATATATATAGTAGTATAACTATATAGTAGGGTCTGCAGCGTTGTGTTGTTGCTCCATAAGTAGTTCGAATTTGGTCGTAAAACCCCATGTCTGTTTGTTCGCTCAGGAATGTTTACATAAGAATCCTGTCTGAGTAGTAATTTCTGTACAAGTTTGATGGTATCTTTGATATGTCGTGGGAGAATGCCTCGTTGTCTGCACTGAAGGAGGAAGCATCTTCTGTTGTATTCTTTACATAATTTCATTTTTGTACTTGACCATTTCTTGAATTTCTTGACTGTTGTTGTTCCATAAGTAGTTCGAATTTGGTCGTAAAACACCATGTCTACAATATAAAGGAGGAATAGTCGCTGACTAGTTAAGAGTATATAACGCTGCAGACCCTACTATATAGTTATACTCTTAACTAGTCAGCGACTATTCCTCCTTTACATTTATATATATATATATATATACCTATATATATATATATATATATATATATATATATATATTATGTTTTCAGATATTTGAGTGATGATTATACAAATATTAACAACACCCTGGGTAATTCAGGTGAGGCTGATTACATGGGTTCGAAATTGATTTTTCTGTTCAAAAACTGTCGTTCCCCTACGAATGACAAACCGTAGAAGTCGAAACCAGAGGCGACATATTCATCGAAAGTGTTATTTTTTTTTGGATTTTCAAATAATACCATTTTTCCTTTCAACTTCATGAAAAACTGATTATTTCAATTAAGAGGTCAATCTGATATGTCCTACTACTCATGATTTTCTTCTGAAATGTTGAATTTCATCTACCTCGCACGTTTCTTTAGACAATTCGCATCGAACAGCGTAGGGAAAATAAATCGATGTGAATAGCCTTTGCAAAAATAGGTGGAATGGGAATTTCATTGTTGATGATTTGTTCGATGTATAATTGAAAAACAAAAATTGGTTTCCCCGCAAATTTCCAAAAATGAGTTGGGAAAAAATTGTTGAGTTTTTATTCTACGCCTCTTCACTGATTTTCAGTTTTTTTCCTGATTCATTGATATTTTTATATTTTTTCAAATTTTGCTCTACCGATTTGGACTAAGTTTTCCTATAGGTGAATCATATTTCTGTTTGATTATTTACTAGAGCAATGATGATTTCGATAATCATTTTAATGTGATCATGACACTTTTTGAATTTTATGTGTGAGGGTCCACTGTGATATATTTTTTTAGAATTTTCCATGCATTGCCACGAATGTATTCGAACGCTACATGGTTGAATAGGCTCTATTCTACTCTAATCTAGTCCACTCTACTCCTCTCTACTCTACTATTCTCTATGTTGATGTAATGAATGAAATTCCTGTTTTAGTTTTCAGTTCTCTAGGAGTTTTCTCGAGGCATAATGCAAATTTTGACTGGACTAAGTAGTCCAGAATAAAACAGAAAATTTTTGCATTCCGCGTGCTCTCGTGTTTCGGCTTCATCGAAACGCTCACTCACTTTCCACTCCGACCCACTCGACCTTGAAGAAAACACTCGAGGAATTCTGTCAGTCGAAACTGCAGAGTCCCCTGGATCGTAACACCGGCATCGGATATTTCGTGGAAAAAACAATGAAAGTATAATGGTCATTAAATTTGCCATCGTTCGAGTACCTCGGCAGAAACTCGATGATAACACGCGAAGGCGCACTTACATCTTCAGACTCGATGTGTTTTAAAAGCTTTCGAGTGGAATTGAAAATTAGGTTCAACAACACTCAGTCAAGAGGTCTCTTCTCCGCGATACTAAAGTAGGAAATAAAAGTTTCCAAACACGATATACGGAGAAAACATGATTCTCTGTCATGCAACGGTGTTGCTGTTTTGTGCAATACAATATTCACCAGTCTTAGGGAAAAGTTAATTCTTTAATACTGTAGCGGTAGATCTTTATTCAGTAGAGAGAACTCTAATTTACAAATACAATTACATAAAAATAACAATAAAAGATTAACACATACAACAAACTTACAAGTGATAAAATGAGAAACATATAAAGTGGTAAAAACTGTGAACAAATATATATATATATATATATATATATATATATATGTTGTTGTTGAGTTCGGGTTGAACCGCGTCTGGAGTTTTGTTCTCGACGTTTCGGCTCCGATTTTGGAGCCATTTTCAAGAGGTGAATGTGACTTCACGCTGAGGTCTCAATCTGCCTACTCCTCAGGTGTTGTCACAGGGGGCAAGGGTTTGTGACTTGACGCCGGGGCCTCAATCTGCCTACTCCCCAGGTCTCGTCACGAGTTCTTTCTAAGGTCTCAATCTGCCTACTCCTTAGATCGAACTGAGGTATCGAGGGATGTTGGGTCATAACAAACAACAGGAACTAGCCCAACTCAAATCAGCCCTTCTTCAAAATGGATTCACAGACCATCAAATTGACAGATCCATCCGCCGCCATCAAACTTCTCATTCCATCCCCAGAGACCCAACAGACAACAACGTTCCCCACAAAGCTTTTCTTCCCTACATTAAAGGTGTTACTGACAAAATTAGTCGAATTCTCAAAAAACAGGACATAAAAACGATATTTACAGCCAGCAACAAAATCTCCACATTCCTCCGCTCCCCCAAGGACAAAATTGTCAACGAATCACAGGGTATATATGAAATACCATGTTCTGATTGCCATAGAACATATGTAGGCCAGACCAACAGACGTGTGACAAGTAGAGTATACGAACATCAACTTGCTGTCCGAAAATCAGACCCATCTTCAGCTCTGTCCAAACATCATCAAGAGACAGGACACAATATAGACTTTGCGAACACTAAGACCATCGCCACAGCAAAAACACTACAAGCTCGTATAATTCGCGAGGCCATCGAAATCGAGAAGCGACCTTCCTGCTTAAATAAACGTGACGACGGCCAGAGACTTCCAACTGCATGGAAACCCCTAATTTCCAGATGCCCAGTCCCCACCAAGACATCCGACGGTCCTTTAGTAGCACCCGCTGCTATAAATCCTACCCAACATCCCTCGATACCTCAGTTCGATCTAAGGAGTAGGCAGATTGAGACCTTAGAAAGAACTCGTGACGAGACCTGGGGAGTAGGCAGATTGAGGCCCCGGCGTCAAGTCACAAACCCTTGCCCCCTGTGACAACACCTGAGGAGTAGGCAGATTGAGACCTCAGCGTGAAGTCACATTCACCTCTTGAAAATGGCTCCAAAATCGGAGCCGAAACGTCGAGAACAAAACTCCAGACGCGGTTCAACCCGAACTCAACAACAACACACAACTGACCGCGGAAACCTATCCGAACACATATATATATATATATATATATATATATATATATATATATATATAAACAATAGCTTATATTAAATATTCATTTCATATAACCAAAAATCCAAGTCAGTATAATTATTTGCAATGTATTAATGTAAGTAACTTCAATAATTAATAATGATTGATAAGTCATATCCTTATGTGTCTGAAGAGATTCTGTTTGAAATTCAGAATGTTTGTATTTTTTATACAATTTGGCATTTTTTTGTATTCATTTGATCTCCCCACTTTTCATGTTCAACGTTAAATTAGACCTCGAGATATAGAACTTATTGCGGTTTCGAGTATCATGGTCATGAATCTCATAATTCATTGTTACAAAATCTCTGAAATATGGAGGTTATAAATTCTTGACCAGCTCAAATATGAAGATCATAGCCAGATAGAAAATACGTTTAGAAACTGAGAGCCATTTCAAAATAATACCACGATTCTGTAGTTTTTCCAATTGAGATATTTTATTTCGATTGAACAAATAGAGAAGGGTAGCACAATGAGAATGTGGCCGAATTATACAGTTGTATGTAGTAATTTTAGCATAAATATTTGAACATTTGGAAATTCTAGAGAAAAAAAAAGTTTTATCCATGGTAATACCCAAGGTAATACCATTGATTAAAACTTTATAGATGTTTTTAATGAAAAGCTAGTAATTACTCTCATTGTGTTCAACACAAATATAAATATTATATTTATAGTTTGTCATTATTTATCGAGTGGAGAAAAATTAGCGTATGAATTTATGGTTATCAATATACTCGCATAAACCATAGGAAACTCGCCTTCGGCTTTGTTGAATAATATACTATTTAACAACTGTTTTAGTTTTCATTTTCGTCTCATTAGTCGTCAGTGAGCATGATAACTATCCTCATATGACATTTGAAATTCCAAAATATCCTGAAATGTTGAATTAACCATGACTTCCTGAACACCCCATTTTCAAAACAAGAATGAATGAACAAATAAAGATCATTTGTGTGCTGATCAAACAAAAAGTTTTTATGATTTCAGACTTTCTAAGCCTCAAATTGGTTGTGTTGAGTTCAATTCTAGAAAATATTAAGAAGTTGTCTACGAACTGCAATCTTCACCCAACACCTTTCAATAATCGTTCACGACTGGCGATTATATCTGCTCCAGGTCCTAGGACCAGTCGCCCGCGATCGCCAGCGGCTATAGCGAAAGTCGCCCAAAGGAGAACGGAACAATACGCAACATATTAGCCTAAGAGCCAGCTTAAATCTGACAACACATTCTTTACGGTATCTGAAATTTCGTCCAGTGAGACTCCTATACCCAGTAAACAAGCAATGGGTACTAGCTAAGCCCGGCCGCGGTAGGTTTGGGGTCCCTCATGTGAGTCAGGTATGAAAATTAAGTAAATTTTTAAAGTATTTTACGGCGTCTGCCGTTTTAATATGTTATAACGTACCTCTAGAAGAATTGAAAAATAACTATGGCTGCTGATTTTGAAGGTTGCAACAGCCACTTTTCAAAATTCGAAAAAAAAAATTTTAAAGTATTTTACGGCGTCTGCTATTTTGATATATTGTTTATTGAACTTTTTAAGCTAATATTGAAAATGACTGACATTTTTTCCGGTTGTAACTATACAGCGAAACATTACCTGCAGTCTATGCTTAGAAAACACATGGTACAGTAAGAGTAGTAGTAGTCTCTCTATCTCTTTAGTCAAATATTTCCTTCTTATGTTAGGGCTGAATGGTGGGGTTTTAGTTCCTTTTATGAACACAAAGGCACACCTGGCCTAACCGTTCACAGACAAATATATTTCAGCAGTGTTGCTAATAAGGCGCAAATAGCGCGAAATCTGCGCATTTTGAAAATCTTCGCGAATTTTTTGCGCTTTGCACTTTTCTCGGATTTTCTGCGCATTTTAGATATTGCCACTTCTTCAGCAGAAAAGAGTGACTTTCTGACCATTACACATTAAATGACCAATAAGTGATACACTTTTGAAGTGGCGGATTCCGAGATTTCATGTTCCTTTTATCAAAACACACTGTTTTATGGCCGAGGCTAGCGTGCTGCCCCAAAACTTTTATTTCCAGCTGATGGCAAATCTAGAATCGAAAGATCAGAGAAACACTGTCAGCCAAAGGTTTGATAAGCATCCATAACTTATGAATCATCTGAGGAAATGATTGGAAGTCGAGGGTTCATTCCTTCAAAAAAATCAAAACTTTTGTGGATGTAGATTAATATATTTTTTTGAGGTTTAAAAATTACTCGGCGCTTTTTTATCATATTTTGCGGATTTTCTATATCAGCTTCGCGTAAAACGACTTCATTGGATTGGCAACACTGTATTTTAGTTGAATGTTGAAAGTATAGAGACATAATACTGTAAATATATACATAACTTGGTCAACTTCTAGCTAAAAGCTTAAGGGGCTTCCACGCTTTCACTGGTTGTGACTTCAATTCAGCTTTATATAATCGGGACAGAAAAAAACTTTGACGTTACTAAAAAAATGACGTTGAATTTAAAAAAATATTCGCTGCTTTTGGTGACATTGGCCTGACTGAGGATACCTTACATGAACTGTTTAATGTTATCCAAAAGTACACTTGCAGTATGTACAATGCTAAAAAATCCATCGATGTTGATGACGGGAGATTTCAGCTGTTCGTTGATTCTCACAAGGCTTGTAGCTATGAACGAAAATTTCAATAAAAAAGTCCGGAGCTTTGATGCAAGCTCGATCCCTCCTTGTGATTTGAACTGTACCAACAAGTTTTAAGGACGCATTATATTTCCAGCATTTGGAAAAATGCTCATCGAAAGAGCCCACAGAGATCACAATATTAGCTTAAAATAGTTTAATAAATAATATACCAAAATAGCAGACGCCGTAAAATGCTTAAATTTTTTTTTTAGAATTTTGAAAAGTGGCTGTTGCAACCTTCAAAATCAGCAGCCATAGTTATTTTTCAATTTTTCTAGAGGTACGTCATAACATATTAAAACGGCAGACGCCGTAAAATACTTTAAAAATTCACTTATTCTTCATACCTGACTCACCTGAGGGACCCCAAACCTACCGCGGCCGGGCTTAGCTAGTACCCATTGCTTGTTTACTGGGTATAGAAGTCTCACTGGACGAAATTTCAGATACCGTAAAGAATGTGTTGTCAGATTCAAGCTGGCTCTTACACTATATCAAACAGTGCTCGTTGCACTACTATTGATCTGCGAACCTTGCAAGAATTCTTCCGAGCAAAACGTACCATAACCCAAACAATTGAGCAGAAACGAAAATCTTCTGATGGAACCACATAACAATAATTCCATGATGTTCTGTATACCATCCAGATTCTAATATTATCCAAATATACATGAATATAAAGATGATGATGACTTATCGGCGTATGTTTCTCATATTTGGCAGCACTCAATGGAAAAATTTTAAACGTTAACTGTTGCACTCGACATTTCAAAAGCGTCTGATCGAGTTTGGCATCGGGATCCCCTTTCTAAACTGCCTTCTTATGGTTTGCCTCCTCAGTTGTGTGCTTTGCTGAAGAGTTTCTTCTCTGGTAGGTCTCTGTATGTGGTTATTGATGAAGTATCGTCTGATATTCTCCCAATAAATGCAGGTGTTCCACAAGGTTCAGTTCTGGCGCTCATTTCGTTTCTGCTTCATATCAATGATTAGCTGAAGAAAACACTTTGTTCGATGCATAGTTTTGCGGACTCTTCTTACTAGTTTCTCTTCGTGAAAACTCAATTACCTCGTTGCTAGTAATTACGATCAGTAACATTCTCTCATAGGAAATCCATGTAAGATCAATCGCTGAAGATGCTTCCCAGAAACTTGGGTTTCTATTTCGTGCAAAAAATACTTCACTATTGTCGGCTTCTTATGGTCTTCAAGGCTCAGATAAGACCTGTCTTGGAATATAGTTCTCATGTATGGAGATCGGCACCAAACAAAACATTCATTGAGGCTCCTAGATTCTATTCAGAGAACGGCAATCCGTCTTCTTGGTGACTCTTCGCTCACAGACTCACTCACTTCGTTGCAGCATCGTAGAAGGGTCGGAAACTTGTCTCTCTTCTATAGATATTTTCACAGTCGGTGTTCTGAATTGTCATCAATCTTTCCAACCTCAGCAGTATCTACACTTTGTGTTGAGCTTGGAGTACTGTCGAACGATTTTTGCTCAGGGATATTTTTTCAATAGAACAGCTGAGCTTTGGAACTCCTTGTCGGGAGAAATTTTTCTTGAGACTCACAAACTTCAAAAATTCAAAGTGAATGTTTAACTCGTATCTCCTGTCCCTTGGGTCACGCGATGTTTTCTGAACATTTCAGAGCATCCCTTTCGTGTGAATCTGAATATAAAAAAATATTGATCATCGTGTGAGGTTCATAATTTTTTTGCAGTGTGATATCAGTGGGTCAAAATTCAAATTCATATAAGTATTCTATCAAAAAAAATTGTAAATATCTTAACAGGAAGTGTAACATAATCCATCCATTTGCCCACTATGGGCTCAAATGATAATTTTTGCTGAACGAATCGATATCTTGCCTGGGTTTGAATGAAATATTATCCTGGTGAGAGGAATTCCTCCTGCTTTGTTGCTTGGAATTCTGTTATGGATGCTCTCTATTCAATTAAAGTTTCGTGAGCTTGATATCCAAGTTGAGCAAGAAAAAATGACTTTTTATCTTAGCGCCCGTCACGCCATGGAGGCAGGAGAGAAGCTGTTTTAGATAGACTCTTCATTTCTGTGAATGAATCGACTGTTGATGAATGATATTTACGTACCTATCAACTGAAGGTGTTTGATGGAGTTACTTCTTTCATAGAAGTTTTGTATTGCCTTTTTTATTTGGAGAAGAAAAAGCCGAGACATCCATACTCATCTCAACAAAGTACCACTCGGATTATCATCATTATCTTTCGGATTACATATCCTTTCGAGCTAGTAAATTATGCCTTGTCTTCCAGAGACTGATGAAATTTACAGAAGTTTTGGCACGTTCCTTCCCATTAATATAGACAGGGTCGTATGATGTTTGCCCTATTTGCAACGACATTTGACCCACTTATTGATTGATATATTATGTGTACACACAGATATTACGTAAAGCCACGCGCTAGGACAATGTTTATCGGAATGGAAAAAAAAGGGAATAAAAAAACAGTGAATATTTTCTTTATCCTTTATATCATTTACCGGCGGTTATGTTATACCGAAGAAAGAAAAATAGATTCGAAAGAACGAACGAACGTCCCACCTATAGGGTTCCCAGAATCACATGGCATTGAAGCGTTTTCTCAATCAACATCTAGTCAAATCAAACAGACAGTGTTCAGGAGACATTTCTATGCAATATTGAAAAAGGAAAATATGGCGCAATTTATATTGAGGCTCATTTTTGTTCAGTCAAAGGCATCTCGTTGGATTCATGAGTGAACCTAAGTGGGAAAAATAGAGGTATATATATCAATTATACTCTCGATATTCTCAATATAAACAGCACTCTGTTTTCACGTTTTGTGGAATAATATTTATTATGAATGGCATCTGCTTAGTTACCGTTTTTTGACATACATTCCATTTCCATTTTCTCAGTTTCGACAACCTTGTGAAAATTTGGCTATTTTATCTCTCACCTACCGATTGATTTAACAAATGCCCTACTAATTACAATCCATCTATGACCGTATAATTATTTCGTCGCATACAGAAATGCCCGTTTTTCCTTCACCTCTAACAAATTCCCATATAACAAAACCCTCTCATGCTCGAAAGTAATACCGAAGCAAAGAAAAGATTGTTTCTCCCGCAGGAAACGTAATGGGAAAACATTTCCTGCTATCACACTTTATTCCTCAGAGGTTGCCTTCGATATCGCTCTAGCACGCCTTCTTCATCACAATACATCACATCAGGAAGCTGTTTTATATTCAAGATTGAGTTATTTGAAGTTTGTATATCAAAAATGAAACCTGACCGGAGTTGTACTGAGTGACTCACTCATAATGATTTCAGCAAGTGTAATGAATGATTTTATGAACATTATTTCGCTGATGATGGACTAGTGTCGGTTAGTGATGAAGATCTAGGAGAAGCTGTTCAAAAAATGAATAAAGCAATGAAAAATTTTGCTACATATTTGAAATCTAATAAATTGATGCTAAATATCAACAAATCAAAGGCTATGATACTTACTAAACCGTTTAAGTACAGAGAATTACATTTAACTTGAACTGAAATTGAAATAGATTATGACAAAATTAGCGAATTCAAATATTTAGGATTTATGTTGAAAAAGAATTCATTACTAACCATTGACCATTAACCATCAACCATAACCATTTTGAATACATACGGAATTTTTTTTTTTTACAAGAGTGTCCCAACACTTAACTATGCAATCACGAATAACATCATCATATGAGACCATTATACAGCAACATTTCGAATATTGTTCGACTCTTCTATACACAACTGATTTGAATAAAGTGAGAACTCTACAGAAACTATAGAATCGCACAATGAGGATTATTCTGAGATGTGACAGGAGTGCCCCAATATCTTCAATGTTTAATACTCTAGAATGGCTATCTACAAAAAGAAGGCTTACATATTTGACGATGATATTTCCAAAATGTTACATAACCTTCTACCTTATAGTATACCTATATGAAACAAAAACTTAACACTGAAACATTTATTTTTAAAGGTTTCAATGAATTTTACAGTCTTTCTGAAAATGCAAAGTCTTCTACCAGCCTTATTCTGTTCAAAAGGGATTTATTAAACCATTTAAGAGACCATTAAGGTGATACCAAAGCGATGTGTTTTTTCTATAGGCATTTTCAATTATTGTAGGAAGTATTCATTAACGAATATCAGCAGATATTTATTCATCATTGTGTTTAAATGTTTATTGACGTTTAAAATTATTATCATTGGTGTATATTAGGATGTACTTCTAATTAAATAAAGTTATCATTGTCATTATCATTATAACGACACAAATGGGGATATTAATAGAATATTCACTCCTTGAGTTCAATTACATGATTTGAATGAGTCAAAGATTGCCAATTTATAATATGATCGTCATATTGCGTGTAATCATTCATCCATATCAGAATAGTTCATTTGCAGAATAAAATACTACGGAAAGGATAGCAATGAGATTTGTTCATGTGAATGAAATTCTACAGATTTTCGAACAACTACCGTTGTGCGAAATATAATGTCACATGGATGGTACCAATCAACCATTGACCAATGTGACCATTAACTAATGTGCTAGCTCTGAGAGAGAAAGAGAAGGCTGCGAAATAAGCAGGATAGAATAAATTGATGGATATAACCGTTACTATATGGTAGGAGATCACCATGACTATTATATTCCTAAAGCACTCATATTCGTAACTAACATTGCAGTTTCATCCTAGACGGACATTATCAAACGAATAGTATACCTTATCTGCAATCTGCAGTAACGTCAGTAACGAATGAAAAAAACATTGAAACTTTCATTTCTCATCTTTCAATATGATATAATACTCCAGGTATTACCTAATATCTTTCTTTCTTCAATAGTAGATACCGAGAGGTTGTCAAGAATAGAGTAATAATTTTAAATTAGTAGTCAGGATGCATATCCTTTTTTAGTCTCACAAAGTCCGCATCGTGCTATGTGGAATGCTGTCATGAAGGCCAGTCCATTAGTTGTATTGTCTGTCAAAGCAGCATCTAACTTATTGCTATGGTTTGATGAACGAGCTTGTGGCAACAAATTCAAAATGTCCACAAAAAGTGATAGGTACCAATTTATAAGAACAACAAGACAACGGAGCATATTTCATAAAGAAAACGTCCTCTCGATGAGAAAAAGGATGTGCAGTAATAAACTGCCTTCAAGAATGTGACAGCAATAATCTCTCTATCTCTGTAGACTACTTGAAAGTGACTTCTGTATGACTATCTATGAAATCATATCAACTGAATTTTATTCATCATAACAAGTGAAAGATGTGCTGAATAGGATATAACACATAACAGTGAAAAATATAACTTGAAGTAGTGCCTTACGAAACTTTCGAAAGTCGACCAAAGTTCATTGCACCGACTTTTTATTGGATTTTTGAGACTAACTCAAACTTCGTATTTTTCTTGTTTGAGTTAAACTTTTCAGAACCCGTTAGAGGAAGTCTACTGTCTGTAACAAGAGTCGATATGATGGACGTTTGAGTACAAAGCTGAATTGCGATACGGACATGCCACTCGAGTTGTTTAAAAATGAAATAACTTGGAGAACGGTTCCACATAATCTTGTTATCAGGATGCTTGAAAACAGGCCCGGATTAGGAGTTCTGGCACCCAACACGAACAATATAATAATAATAATAATTCATTAATTCATTCAGACATTATGGAAAATGTATAGGTCAGGTAGTGTAGTATAAAGCATACGAGGAAGGTGAATTACAATATGAATGATAAAAATATACATCTAGGTTGAAATTTTTAAAAATTATAAAAATTCAAATTGCGAGACATGTTGAACCTCTCTTGCTCGGGGACAACTAAGCTTCGGAGCTCCTTGCCGAGAGAGGTTTTTCCTGAGGCTTACAAACTTCAAAAAATCAAAGTGAATGTTAATTCGTATCTCCTGTCCCTTGTTTCACGCGGTCTTCTTTGAACATAATAGGACTTCCTTTTCGTGTGGATATGCAAAAAAAATCCGACATGAACTCCTCGTGGCTATAGCCCCTGAAAATTAATAATAACTTCACTCTGCGCTTATATGTAGTGGTGATTTTGTTGATCTGAACTCCAGCCTTTTTTTTCCATTTTTCAATTTCGCATATAGGCCACTAAATTTTTTACAGACCTTATTTAAGAAAACAAATTGCCTGTAAAAAAATAATAGGTGAGCAATTTTCGAGCAGCAAGATAATCTGATCACCTGAAGCGATTTCGAACTCTCAGGACGTAAACAGAAATAAAATTTTCCCCTCTTCAAACAGGCCGTTTCATATGAAACTCATGCATCTTCTCCTTATTCAAATAATATTCACGTATACACGAACAAGAAGCGTCAGTTGCCGCTAATCCTGTGGTCCCCACCACTACAAAATTTCATGACCTACAAACTATTTTTGTTGCGACTACGCATGACTACCAGCAGTAAACCAATAAATTACTAGACAAGAAACACCAGTAGTTGGTTTTTGGTATGACTGACCAATGACCGATTGCCGAATGACATTGCTGGTAGACATGCGCATTTAGGGCTGTTTTTATCAAATTCGTGAGATTCGCTTCTTCGTGTATACGTAAATATTCTTTGGCCTTATTCATCCCTTCAGCGAGTTTCACTTATTGGCAAAAATTGAACGAAATGTAAAACATAGGCGCGAAACGGGAAGAAGCACTTTTTATATACGGAGGGTTGTAGCGTATTGAATTGAACACATTTATATTGCTGCCCCTTGAAATTTGCCACGCTGAGCGACTGCCTATCGCGCTCAATAAGTGATCCGTACCTGCATGAATCCGTGGTGCTTTGAACTGACATGCTTTTGTTTGTCAAATCTTCTCGGTCTAAGAAATATCAGTGAGAGTTTTTGTCGGTATATGGTGAAGTGAATACGATCTTAAAAAGATGCATTTCTAATCGGGCAGCAGCCCACGAGAAAATTTCGACACCGACATTCTTATTGGCTAAACTCTAGCGGGATCGTTCGTTCACCAATAGAACTATTAGTACACAAATTCTGCGTGGACAAGGTCGCTCAACAGAAAGCTGATCCTTTTCAGACGAATTTGATTCGGAATATTCGAAAATTAAATTTGTTCCGATTGTATTCAGATCATTAGATTGAATATCCATTAATTTTTGTCCTTGTTCCATCACACGCTCTTGGTGTTCATATTTATTTTCACGTTATTATTGTTCCGAATCAAAATTTGAATCGTTTTCCTTCAGAAAATATATATTTCTCACCGAGGATTCACAATCATTCAGAATAATTTAAAAAAATGAGGAAAAAATAATGATTTTTTGGATCAATTTCAACATATTTTGTATTTCAAGAAGGCATGGGTAATCGCACGTTAAAAGGTAAGGCCTCGTTGATCCATAGCTCGCACAAGTTTTGACTTCTGAGGGTTGATGTTCGTCAGCTGGTCAACGGAACGAACAATTTTAGAACAACAATTTAACCTAAAAATTTTTCATGACGCTACCACAAATGTTAATATTATCGTTCTCTGTGGATGTCATTCGCCCTACACAGAGATTGGAATCTTTACAATCTAGCGTTAGTTTCAATATATGCGTTCGAAATGCCAGTAATATATCATAAATTTCCCTTATGTTTCACGGAGGTTGTTGCGAAATTACTACGTTTGAATTACTTACAGAAATATTCAAGGCATTTTCGACAATATAAATGGCGTTTAGCGATGAAAGCGCTGAATGCTGCACTCGAGAAAATGGCTAATACAACGGTAAAGTGCCATATTTGGAAACTAATATGTTAGTTATTGAAGAGGTTTGTGGTTTCGAAGGAAGAATACGAGTACCTATATTCTTTCTGTCCTTTCGGTGCCAATACAATGTGTAATAACTGTGATATCGCGACAGAGATAGCTCGTTTTGTATAAAGTTCATGTGTACAAGTTAGCGGGGATTTAGGCACTCATCAATATCGATGGGCAGAATGACGTTTCGAATAAAAGAGGACGAAGTCTGGAAAGAGCCAAGAGGTCGGCAAAGTGTTTTGACGACTTCGTTCTCTTCAATGTGTAACTTTTCAACCTGAAAAAAGGTTAGAAATAATAGTATATTACTTTATGAGGCGGAGAAGCATGACTTTTCTTGACGCGCCCGGCAAGTCAAGAAAAGTCGCTTCTTTGCCGAATAAAGTATACTATTTTTTCTTCAAACGTAGCAATTTTCAACCATAAATAGTACAATTCATACGCTATTTTCACTCGAAATTAACTGTGACAACTATCAAAGTCGTCTAGATGTTAGAAATTAAAATAATTAAGTCGTCGGTGGGATTTGCGTCTCCCTGGTTACAGTTGTTTAACAGTTATTTTATGTTATTAAAGACAGCTTATTGTTGTTGCAACCGCAAGCGCAAATTTAGTGCGAAAATGGAAAACCTAAACGAATTTGAGTCCGCGGCTAATGATACAGTAGCACGTTTGGGGCCCTCCAAGTCCGGAATAAAGTATCGGTTAGCGTACAAGCACTTCCAAGAGTGGTGCGATACAAGAGGAGTACGACAAGTTACCGAAGACGTTTTACTGGCATATTTTAATATAATGGAAAATGAATATAAATGGAAATTTTCTACAATGTGGTCACGATACTCTATGATAAAATCCGAGTTAGTTATCAGAAAAAATGTGGATATAAGCAAATATTTAAAGTTACGTGCCTTTCTGAAAAAGACAAGCGAAGGATATACTGCAAAGAAGTCTAAAGTTTTCACTAAAGACGAGTTTGATAAATTTTCGTTTGAAGCGCCAGATAAGTTGTATTTAGGATTAAAGGTAAAACAAAATTATATTGCAAAGCATGTAGTATACTCTACTAAATTAAAAAAATATTTCAGATTGTTTTGTTAATAGGGGTTACCGGCGCCTGTCGATGCGACGAATTGGTAAAAATGAAGACTGTGGACATTGAAGATAAAGAAAATGTAATTATTATCAAAATCCCAGACAGTAAAACACGACAAATTAGATCTTTTACGAAGAAAAAAATATTTTTTCTTCAAACGTCGAATAATGATGACATTACTTATCTAACTTGATCCTGTCAAAGTTTGATGTCTCCGCCGGCAGCAGTTTTTTTTTCCCATTTCTTTACGGCGGAGGGAAAAATGTTGTCATGTCAACATTATGAAACATGTCACAAAGCAACAATACAAATGTCATTAACAACAATTGAACATCACTTTTATTTATAGTGATATTAAAAGTACAATTAGTTAATGAAGCATTTTCAAAATTGAAACCGTGCAAAAATGTTCCCGACTCTTGTTACGCATTGGTAATTGTTGATGATACTGATGGTCGAGCACAACTTTCAGCAATCATTCCCGATGTTGGCGAATCATAATGGTTTAAAATTTTTTGAGCATTATCGTTCTTATTTCTTATTGAATCCTCTATATATCCTTCGGCAACCGTGTTTGATTTCCAGCCCCCATGTTGTTTGAGGCATTCTAGATTTCCGCCTCCATCAATTGAAAGTGTTGCTGAAGTTCGTCGTAAACAGTGACCCGTGTATGCGCTTGCATCGTTTAAATTTAAATAACTTGCTACTTTTTGGGCTACTGCGCTGATCGAATGTATTCCCATGACGCTTCGGTAACACTTTCCATTTTGGTACTTTATAAAAAATCGGTTTTCTGTGAACTTTTCAGGCCGCAGTGATGCATACTTTTTATACAGTTTAATGTAGTTTCGACCAATTATCGTAAAATATCTAATTTGTCGTGTTTTACTGTCTGGGATTTTGATAATTATTACATTTTCTTTATCCTCAATGTCCATAGTCTTCATTTTTACCAATTCGTCGCATCGACAGGCGCCGGTAACCCCTATTAACAAAACAATCTGAAATATTTGTATAATTTAGTAGAGTATACTACTTGTTTTGCAATATAATTCTTTTACCTTCAATCCTAAATACAACTTATCTGGCGCTTCAAACAAAAATTTATCAAACTCGTCTTTAGTGAAAACTTTAGACTTCTTTGCAGTATATCCTTCGCTTGTCTTTTTCAGAAAGGAACGTAACTTCAAAAATTTGCTTATATCCACATTTCTTCCAATAACTAGCTCGGATTTTATCATAGAGTATCGTGACCACATTGTAGAAGATTTCCATTTATATTCATTTTCCATTATATTAAAATATGCCAGTTAAATGTCTTCGGTAACTTGCCGTACTCCTCTTGTATCGCACCACTCTTGGAAGTGCTTGTACGCTAACCGATACTTTATTCCGGACTTGGAGGCCCCAAACGTGCTACTGCATCATTAGCCGCGGACTCAATTTCGTTTAGGTTTTCCATTTTCGCACTAAATTTGCGCTTGCGGTTGCAACAACAATAAGCTGTCTTTAATAACATAAAATAACTGTCAAACAACTGTAACCAGGGAGACGCAAATCCCACCGACGACTTAATTATTTTAATTTCTAACATCTAGACGACTTTGATAGTTGTCACAGTTAATTTCGAGTAAAAATAGCGTATGAATTGTACTATTTATGGTTGAAAATTGCTACGTTTGAAGAAAAAATAGTATACTTTATTCGGCAAAGAAGCGACTTTTCTTGACTTGACCTCTATTACGCGCCTCACTTCGTTCGGCGCGTAATCTCGGGCGCGTCAAGAAAAGTCATGCTTCTCCGCCTCATAAAGTAATATACTATTAGTGTGGAATCTGGTATCTTGCTTCCCATCAAGTTAAGCAGTTAAACGAATCCCCACTTTTCAAGAATATATCTTCTCGATATACATTTCAGGAAAAAAATAATTTTTAGAGATGACATAGTGAATTTATGATGATATAACCTATAAGCCACAAATTGTTATCGGATATGTGGTGTTACAAGATTCATGAAGAGTTGGCAATCACTCGAAGCTGTTCCTTCGATTGAATTAGTTAAAAATCAAGAGTGCAGATATTGTGAAATTGTCATTGCAATTCCTCAGATTTGAGTCGATGCATAAGGGTTTTTATGAATCTCTCTTATTGTAACAATTGACAACAATTATTGCTTTTTAGATAACACAATATGACTCTTGATGGCATTTGCGGACATACATATGTGAATGCCATATTCAATGAATATTCTGATCACAATTTCGATATGGAGAATGATTGCATTCACAAATCCAATGCCAGACAGCTGTTGCGATCCGCTATCGGTCTTATCAGTGGCATTCCGCCGGACTTGCGAATTTAATGCATTTCGAACCGTGTGTCCCTGAAGCAACAAAAATCTGATCTTTGGCTCAGATGGTCCACTTCTACTTCATCTTCGTGCATGGCAGAGCTGGACAGAAATGTGAATTCAATTAATTTGAAATGAATTCATTTTTAGTGAGTTCAATTCATTGTCTTTAACGAATTTTGAAAAAAGTGAATGGTGAATTATGAGTTGCTATCTTTTTCTCAGTGAAATGTGATGTTCACGTATATGAATTGAAGTCACAATTCAAGTCACAAGCCATTCCCAAAATCGGTTTTTGTTTTCCTGAACGCCAATTGTTTTGTTGATATTTCATCAGATTCAAAGAACAATATATACATTTTCATATATTCATTCATTCATATATTCATATATATATATATATATATATATATATATATATATATATATATATATATATATATATATACAGTGTGTCCCTAGACCAGTGGGACAGTTGAATATCTCTTGAACCAATGAGATTTTTCAAAATATTATAAGTTCACATTATATTGCATTATGAGAGCTAACTTCAGGAATTACTATTTTTTATACGAGTGGCGCAAGAAAGGCTCACGAAATCGAACATCAATTTTTTCAAATGGAACACCCCATATATTTCAATATATCTGAACTCTCATTCCTTTAGGCTGATTATTGGTTTTTTATTTTTGAAAATCCGACAACGCGTTCCCAAGTTATACCAGTGGTTCAAGAAATGCAGACATTTTTTTAGACAAACCCATTATTCATCCTACGAAGAATTTCTGCAATCATTCAAGACTGTTGGTAGTCGGTAGCATATTCTATAATATGGGATACTCATCTTCTTCGAGAGTTATACAGGGTGGTCAGAAATATTATATGATTTTCACGAAATTCAAACTTTCTTCACATCAATTTTTCAAATAGTCCACCCTACAATATGAATTATTTTATAGCCCATCGGTGATTTGATTGCTTATGGTCAATGTCTGTGAAAGAGACATGTGAATTTCATCATCAGAAAATGCAAAAAAAATCATCAAACTACGTATAACACCGCAAATGTTGGAGAACGTCACAAGAAATCATTCAATAAAAAATTTCGAAATGTGCCTTGCAGCAATCGGAAGACAATTCGAACATTTATATTAATATTATCGTTCCTAATTATTTGTCAACAGTTTTTTTTGTTGAGACTTTGTTTAGGACAGTTGAATGCATAAATCGTTTACTGCATTATTTTATTTGCATTTGCTGATGATGAAATTCATATGTCTCTTTCACAACCATTGGCCATAAGCAATCAAAACACCAATGGGCTATAAAATAATTCATATTGTAGGGTGCACTATTTGAAAAATTGATGTGAAGAAAGTTTGAATTTCGTGAAAATCATATAATATTTCTGACCACCCTGTATAACTCTCGAAGAAGATGAGTATCCCATATTATAGAATATGCTACCGACTACCAACAGTCTTGAATGATTCCAGAAATTCTTCGTAGGATGAATAATGGGTTTGTCTAAAAAAATGTCTGCATTTCATGAACCACTGGTATAACTTGGCAACGCCTCGTCGGATTTTCAAAAATAAAAAACCAATAACTAGCCTAAAGGAATGAGAGTTCAGATATATTGAAATATATGGGGTGTTCCATTTGAAAAAATTGATGTTCGATTTCGTGAGCCTTTCTTGCGCCCCTCGTATAAAAAATAGTGATTCCTGAAGTTAGCTCTCATAATGCGATATAATGTGAACTTAAAATATTTTGAAAATTCCTATTGGTTCTAGAGATATTCAACTGTCCCACTGGTCTAGGGACACACTGTATATATATATATATATATATATATATATATATATATATATATATATATATTACCAGTTTTTCGTTTCTAAAATGGAATTTCGTACCTACGTGTAATGAATAATGGAGAAATAAAAATTTCCTGGAGATTCCAGATACTACTGAAAATGCAGGATTAACTTTCAGGCATAAATCATTTTTAATTTTCAAATTTCAGACCATAATTTGGAAAAAAATATTAATCCAACCTGATATTTCGAATTAATTTCTTTGATTGTCAAGTTGGTCAGGGTATCGCTGTTTTTGAAATATGTTGATTTGTCATTTTTGTTTAACCGGTTCTGTCAGAGAGCTCAATAATAACTAGATTAAAAAATCATAAAGGTATATTCACCCTATTTCGTTAAAAAAAATACCAACTTTAGTTAAACCAAAATTCAGATCTGTACCAGCCCAGTACATCGCTCTTTGGTAATGTTGGTTAACCAAAGGTGGTAAAAATATATTTCTCCAAGTAACATGACCCAGTTCCGGAAAAAATCCTAGGTAAATGCCTATATTCAGATGGGTACTAGTTCAGTTTATCGCCCTTTCATAAATTTGGATCACTAAAGTTGCTAAAAATGTATTTTGCATTATTCACAGTCATATCAACATTATTTAAGGGTGGATCATGTTTATTCTTTGAAATGTCAAAAAATTTCCACTTGAATATCGTGGCGCCTCGAAAAAATTTCCGGAAATTTTTTCAATTGCCATGGTAACTAGTCAAAATTGAGGCATCTTATGTGTTGAAAAGTAGAGGTGTGAAATTTCCAAAATGAATTATGAATGGATGAGTAATAAGTCACAAGCCAGCTTGTGGCTTCATATAATGTGTTTCCTGATGAATTTCCAATTCATGAATTCAACTCATTTTTAAGCGTAAATTGTGACATGAATTCAATTCACGAGAGAGGTGAATTTGTCCAACTCTGGTGCGTTGTCAGCTATGTGAACCATTTACTGATTTATCCTTTGAATATTAACTGGTAATTCACCCTTGGAATATGTTCTTCGAAGCGTTCTTGGTTTGTCTTTCATGTACGCATCCGGTATCGAATTTCCATAATCAGGGAGAACACCTTCAGAACCGCACTAATCCTCGAGAACCAGTTCAAGCTTCGGTATCATCCCCACATTGGTTAACAATCTGTATGAATATAATTGATAAACAACTTCCAGCGAATGAGTGGGCCCTTTCCGCATTATATTCGCTATATGTAGCGATTATGTGTTATATATTCGCGTCCACTCGAGCGGATGATGTCTAGAGAGCAGGGCATCCAGTCGAGGGGATGTTTCTGCATTATGCTCGGAGATAAAGGATAGGCCGGGGTTGTAAATAGTAAGATTTTCGGGAAGTTGTCCGGATCATTTGGCGACGTGCGTGGAACGCGTGCGTGAAATATTCCGGGATACTCTGAGCAACAAGTTCCGTTTCCCATACACCTTCACCAGTTATTAACGTTGAGGTGCCTATCGATTCGGATTGACATTGCAGAACTTTTCGGTGAATTTGGATTTGCTCGCAAAAAATTGCAAGTTTCATAAACGGCTCGGTGAAAATAAAAAAGGGCTTCGTGCTTCGCAAATTTTTCGAAAAGTATTGCAAATTCCCGAAATATTAAAAATTGTCTGAAAAATAGTACAAACGCACAAAACTCCACCACCATTATATTAGGTTCAATTCAGTGGATACAATGTTTTATAATATATATGTTCAACTTAGATTATATAATTATTAAGGGAATATTATAAGAATGTTTTGCATATACTTTTCCTTGGCGACGTTTCGGGAGCTAGTCTGCCTCTTTTTTGGGACTTTTTTTTACCAAAAATTCCAATCGCATCAAGAATTTCCGAAAAGGCTTGAAAAAAGAGGCATATAAACTTCCGAAGATTCGCCAAGTGGTAGTAGATGCATTATATATATATATTTTTTTCCTTTGAATTTTTCTAGGGGAAATATTCCTGTTGTTCCATTTCCTAATCACAAAAAAACGAATGTGTATAATTTTTATTCCTTTTTGTTTGATAATGTTAAAAATATTTCAAGCGGTGTATTGTAACAGTTCGAAGTGACAGTTATACCTATAATTGCCAGTTTGAACTGACAATTATGTATGATTGTCAGTTCAAACTGGCAATTATAATATTTCTCCTGCTTGTCCGTTCAGCGCTTTCGTACTTATTGACAAAGTGTGTGTGAATAATAAAAAATGCATACAAGCATATAGTGAGTCTATGAAATTTAAAACCTGTTAAAATAAATTCAAGTACATTTACACACATAAACATATGGTAATATGATAAAAACAGATGTTTACCACAATAGAGAAAATGTCCACTTGTGTGAAGTGTGGTAATAAAGAGTAGAAATATGAAAATCAAGAAGAGAATCCCACAAAACGAAAAGGGTGTACGGTATTGTAGATGCTAAATGGAACTTAAGTATGGAGTAAGTATTAGTTATCATCATAAAACTCGTCTAAACTGTAATAGGGTCTATCAGAAAGTAGAACTTCAATTCCTTTTCTGAATTTTGAGGGATTTTCTATACATTTTACGTCGTTTGGCAGGTGGTTGAATATTTTCAGGTCATTATAAATTACTGAGCTTTTAGTTAGTGTCGAGGTGGTCTGACCAGTGGAATAGTAAGAGGAGACCAAAGGGAATTCATATTTGAGGATTAAACGACTTACCTGAAGGAAGTTCAATCCAAATTATACGAGGTTGGTCACATCCGAATAGATCACCTAGTAGTACCTCTATGACTGAAATGCGCAAGTTGAAAGAAAGAATGATTCACGATGCCCCTATCTCACGATTCCTCACTCGAATATCCGTCAATATACCTTGCGATGATATCGCCTTTTTGGGTCGGGATGACAGAAAAAATAATATATTGGATTTTTTTCTTTTTTTTTCTTTGAGATGGGTGGGTGTCTCTCTATTCGGATGTGACCAACCTCGTATAATTTGGATTGAACTTCCTTCAGGTAAGTCGTTTAATCCTCAATTATACTTCGGTTGGTCCCATCCGAATAGATCACCTAGTAGATGTTCAAAGAATTATTAAAAGGCGATCAAAATTTCATTCAGACTGATATCATACTGCTGAAGTAGTCTAAATGAACTGTTTATTCTTCAAATAGTCCACCACTATAAACTAAGCATTTGATACTGACAGTATTTGGATGCTAATACAATTCGATGTTGCAAAACTCAAATAACCAGAAAACTTACACTCGTTTAATGAAATTGCGGAGGTAATCCGCAAATGTACCATTTGTAATTACTGGCCTATGTAAAATTTACTGAAAGTATTTTATTTTTCGGACCAGCCTACATTTGATCGTATGGTGTCCGTGCTCATATCGATTTGGTTGGCCGCAAAAGTGGCAGCCTATCTTGTGCCTTTGAATTGATCAGTATCTACACCACCAAATTGCAGACTCATTTCCAGCAAACGGCTGAAGAGCTGAGGTGAAGCTGGGTGATGAGGATTTTTATGAGTGAAAATGAGAAAAAAACCTAATTGAATGTGTGCGGTTTTTCAATCGATAATCGTGGATGTCATACACAATTCACGTTTCACCGTGGAAAATGGTGAAAAAAAAACACATGTTTGTGGTTGTTGCTCTCTTGGTCTTCTGTGGATAATTTGGTTCTCGGCAGTGAAGAGACAAGCACGTCTGCCTCTCAAGCGGAAAGACTCGGGTTCAACTTCCCATCGAGCCTCCGTGCTGGGACTCACACGCCAAAAGACCTCGTCATACATTTTCTGCGGAAGATTCGACCTCTAAAGGGCGACACTCGTCAACGTTTTTTTTTTACTGATCATAGAATAAAAATGCTACTCATTCTGATTTTGAATCATATTTGTACGCTTTAGCAAGCTTTAGAGCAACCATAACAATAAGTTTGTGATATATTTTTCAAAATGAGGTTTTCCGATTTTTCTAATTTGGTCAACACTTGGTAAGGGTCCCAGATTTTCTCATATCGGGAAAAAAGTGGATCGTATTTTGAAAATACCCCTCTAAAACATTTCCATTGTATCATAGTTACCTGCATGGGATATCAGATTTTAAGCTGATCTATGTCATTTTCTAGTACTAAAATTTTTACCTGGCTGCACCCATGGACGATCTACCTTATCCACATCTCCTTCACAAATATCCACCAATGAGACGAAAATGAATTGTATCGTTTCATTGTATTGGCAATCAGTGATGCCATCAGAATTGCTGAAGGTTCACCCCTCAGTTTTTCTCCTGGAAAATGGATGCCAGACAAAATCGGTTCACCCAGGGTGAGGTGGCACCACAGTGGATGTAGGTGCTTGAACGAAACTGAAGAAATTATATATTGTGGTTCAAAATACAATATAATGGAATTCAAAATTGATATCAATTTGTGGAAACCAAGTTTGGGACTGCGATAACAGAAACACAAAACATGTTACTTTGTCCCCTTCAATCATTTTCAATATTCTAGGGAAACTGTGGAAGTGGTGATGATTTGGAAAACACAAATGTTTGTGTCAGACCAAGTTAATGTAATGCATCAGTTGCATAACTTATGGGGTCTGACTGTGAAGATAAAAATGTTTTACCCTATGTGTTGGAGTAGTTAGTAAACAGATCAACTTCAGGTTATCGAAATTTTTGGCCCGCTCTTGGAAGGCGTATTCTCGATATTGCATTCCGAAGGTGACACATCATGGCATTTGATCTTCTATAAACTCATATTTCGAATTTATTCATGAGACGGACATCACTAGTTGATAATTATATATATATTTACATATATACACATATACACACATATATATATACACATACATACATACACATATATATACACACATATACACATACACATATACATACATACATACATATACACATTGTTCACCAGAAAACTCAAGTTCCTGAATATCATTACGCTTAATTCCTCACACCACTTCCAAATATCACCAGCCAGTCCGTTGAGGTTTGGGTGCTTCATTCCACACATCCGGTTGATCTGCGCGTTGACGGTTTTGTTGTCTCTATGCGACAAAATGTGACAGTTTGAGGAGAACTGTCTGAAGGTTTTGAACATTAATGTGAAGTTTGGCCTGCTTCACTGAAACCTTTGGCTTTCTCGTTGTTGCATGTAATATTCTGTAAAATTCAGGCCTTGTTTTACCTTCTAGTTGCCCAACATAAACAGTCCCTGTGACTCGGTGGAAATTCACATTGTCAAAATCTCCTCGATCCGTCTGCAAGGTTATACATCGGTGCCCCTCAAATAATTTTGTAGACGGCCACCTATATTCAACCACAAGGCAAACCGAAATCAAGTGTCAAATGAATTTATTTTCCATTCATATAGAACCCTAATGGTTATCAATATACCTCAAATTTGTTGGATGTTTTCTGAACACTCCATCTTGGTAATACTAATTGAAAAAGATGTCGTCTAAATAGCTACAGATACAAAAAATTTCAGAACTCAAAAAATGTATAACCGTTTCTGAGAATTTTGTAAATATATAAGGTGCAGCGATGAGTCGAAACACAAAAAATTTAAATTCAAAAAGTTTTTGTCTAGATTGGAATCGAAAATACTCCTTATGTTTATCGGCATCTGTCGAATCCACTGACAAAACAATTTTCAGACATCAGATTTTTCACAGCTCCAAGTGAAGGGCTGTGATGAATTCATGCAAATGTATCAGATTCAAAAAACAAATCTATAGCTATCAGTAAGACTCAAACCTGAGAAAATAGCTGAACCAAAAATTGCTCTTGACATTGACGTCTGGTTCAATGTAGTCAAATTCCAGTAATATATATATGCATATACATACACACACATATACACATATATACACACATACATATATACATACATATATACACACATACATGAGCATAACTCTCACAATAGAGGTTTAGCCGGCTGGGTGGAATTGTCGGGGTTCAGGTGCCAGTTTTTCATAAGGTAGAGTATAAAAATGGATTTTATATCTCTGAACCCATTCCAAAATGTTGGAGTTAGTTATAGATTGCCACGTGCTGTCAAATATTTAATGCGACTAGCGTATAGGTTCATATATGTTACCTCGTCCATTTGTTATTGTACGTTGTACTGTTTTGTCTGCTTGACGTGTCCCCCCTCTGTTGATTTTTCTAAGATTGCCATTGACTTCGATGAGCAGTGCCCTCGAGGTGTTTTGAAGGGAAAGGTTGTACCTTCAGGTCTAGTGCAAGCAGAAATCTCCTGTGGTTCGACATCGAGGGAGGAACGTTGCATAATGCTTCATCAGCACCGGCTTTGTCAGACAAAGTAGTCTTGATGGCTTCAGCATATCGATCACTCATCAGGCACAGCTGTTCTGAGGGCTGAGAAACCTTTGCCCAAAGAAATTTGAGGGTCCAGTCGAAAACCTCAACTCAGATGCCGAGAAACAAGGTCTGAACTACCGGATTCAGTTGGGGTGGATATGAGGTAGTGTAATGGCCTGGAACCTGCGCCAACAAAAAAGAAATTGTTTTCGTGAGCGAGACACTCGGCGAGCACAACTCAGAAAGTGTGGGGGACAGAAAAACGGCGTATGATGATTGAAGGTCAGCCGTAGAATGATCTACAAAGTAGATTGCCCCTGCCGACGATCAATGATCATAAATCATTGTCAGTCTCAGCTGTTTTCAATTATATGTCTACTCGCGTCTTTGGTTCCGTTCTAAAACGTGACAAAATATGAAAAACAAACTTACGACGAGTAAGAACGAGTTTGTCTTCGAGTGTCTTTAGGTTCTTCCTTGTCGTTCTCTTGTCCTTGTGTCAGATAGGTACACCACAGCAGTGTGAAATCATCCTGGATATCACTACCGTAAGACTTTGCTTCAGTCGGATCATCTCCCAGTATAGTAGTTACAGCGTTATCACTACGGGAAGAATCACTGTTGGTGGCGGAAAATTCCGATGTCAAATCTGACGACGGATCTGCGCCAACCAAAAAGAAACTGTCTTTGGGCGCGAGACACTCGGCTGGCATAACTCAAAAAGTATGCAGGGCAGAAAACGGCCTAGGATGATGAATAAAGTTCAGCCGTATGTTGATCTACAAGGTAGATTGCCCCTGCCGATGATCAATGATCAGAAATCATTGTCAGTCTCATCTATTTCCAATTATATGTCCACTCATTTCGTTGGTTTCTCTAAAACATGACAAAAAACTTTAAAAACAATCTTACTTACTGGACGAGTAGGAACGGAGTTTTTCCTCGAGTTCCGTAGTGTTCGCCAAGTTTCTACGTTGTTTTCACTGAGCATCGTTTTTTCTTTGTTTCCCATAGTACATAGGGAAAATTTTCTTCAATTCACGTAGTTGTAACCACTTTACACTTTAGAACTTATCACATTCAGCGCAAGAAGTATATTTACGGATATTCGAGTGAGGAATCGTGAGATAGGGGCATCGTGAATCATTCTTTCTTTCAACTTGCGCATTTCAGTCATAGAGGTACTACTAGGTGATCTATTCGGATGGGACCAACCGAAGTATAATTATGTTTGTTCAACAAACAAGCCGCTTCTAGTATGAAAATTACATGAATTGTCAAAATGTTATATGTGATAAATTTAGGTTTACAAGAGTCTTGTTGTTTCATTTTGAAGAGATAACGTATTGCTCTTTCCTCAGATACAAATACAGAATTCATAGGAGTTCTAGAACCGTGATTTTCTAAAAACATAAGCGCCTGTGACAATTACTGTCATTTGCTGTTGTCAAGGCAAGCAGGAATCAATATCTTTGATTTCACGAGCTGTACCTTCAATATTCATCTTCGAAATTGATTCAATCTTGTCAAATTATAATGGAGAGAACAAATCAGAATATACTTCATTGCAATTCGAAGGGAGGGACGTACGCTTACTTTCATGAATATATGTAGAGGTCTACAAAAAATGTAATATGCACCTCGGCGAAAAACTGTAAAATAGCAGAAAAAATGGTATAAATATATACTAAATATACTATATATAGTAAACAGTAATTGAATAGTGAATAGGAAGTATATGAATGCATGATATTAAATATACATTTATATGCTTATTTTTCTATTTTTATTATTTCATCATTCAATTACTATTTAGTTTTTTCACATTATGATTTTAGCACCAATATTTTGTTCAGTACCATTGTTGATATCTGATAGTAAAAACTGTGAACCACTCGGTAAACCACTATCAGACAAACTCATCAATTTCCCCCCATCAAGTTTGGACGGTAAAGTGTGTCTGTCGTTGGAAAGTAGCTGAAAAATTAACCATTATTGATTAGAGGCGAGCAGAGAGGATCCCGCCGCGAAGTGGGGCAAATGAACCTGAAAGTTGGCAAATAATCCGAAAGTCTGGATTTCAGTGGTTTTTGTTATACTGGCGGAATACTGACAAACCTGAAAATAATGGTTGTAAAGAGTATTCATTTATTTATATAAAGTTAACATTTTAATACTATTCAACTGAAATAGGACATAATCTATTAGGATGTGGCATATTATAAAATAATTATGAATAACTCTTAAATTGTTAATGGCTCAAATGGAGAACTCCTTGAGGAATGACGATGAACTCTGTTCAGTTGAATAGACTTGTTCTTTGAAAGACAATATTAAAAAAGGCGCAAATTCCTATCAATATTGTGTTCCCTGGATATCTATTGAATATAAACTGACCTCAATTTTGAAACTCCGTTAAACTCGTATTACTACAACTCCTTGTGGAAATTTTGAAAACGGAATATTAATTGTTTTATGATAGAATTTACAATCTTGTCCGCGCAAGGCTGAGCCTTCGTTTTTGTTATTTTTTCATTTTTTATGTGAATCTTATTAATAATTGTGCTTGATGAATATATCAGTAATAATTTCAATCTTTTCTTTCTCACGAAACTTTCACATAATTGTACCACTTCAACATTGCTCGATGAATATATCAGTAATATCTTCATCTTTCCCTCCTTTCAAAACTTTCACCTGATTGCACAACTTCAACATTGATTGTAACTTTCAAACAGAGGGCGTATCGTTTGTCTGGAAATCCCACAATCTGTGAAAACTATTACTTTTGTTTTAATTATTGAACTTCTGAGGTGATTACGCTCGGAGGTGAAGGATCCGAAGAGGTTTCATATAGTAAGTTCTAGGACGAGTTTTTCAGTTCATTTGGTTGCGTGCGTAGAACGCTTGCAATAAATATTCAGAGGCTCAATTATCGAAATAGCATTGGGTTGAAACCGTTCGGGCAGTTTGTGAGAATTATTCAGCGGTCGAAAGGGTAGAGGATTGTGTCATGAAATTTTAAGTATGGCTAGATTACGGGATACCCTCTCCTCGATCTTGTAAATCTGAAGGTTCAAATCATAATGACGTTTATTCATGAGATGTCTGCATATGAACTGTTTTTGGAGATGGAATTAGGTGACATTGACGACATTGAATATCGTGTGCCATGGCTAAGATGGCTATATACTGGTGCTTTCAGTGTTGCGATATTGTTTCAGACAAACCTGTAGACAGGGTGTTGTTGTTCAAAATTACGCCTTAAGGGTGCGCTTGTGGTCGAAATTCCTGAAAAATTTCGAGATCACTCGATCTATGGAACGAGTTGTTGACAATTCAGCTCACTTTTGGTTAGAACAGAGAATAGAACGCGAGATCAATCTGACGTTTGTTGAAAACAAACTTCATCTCCAATGACCTACCTCCAAGATTAATCTCACGTTCTAGTATATTCAACAACCATTGAAAAATTTCGTAGTGATCATAAAAAAACACAAGAGGAGTTTGCTGGCAACAACATTCTAGAGTGTGCACGCGTTCTGAATATTCTATAAATGCAGTGATAAGTGTTTTAGATAATTTCAGTTCAATCCAGAAGATTATAGAAAATAATAATGATTTCACTCACCCGAAAAAATGGCATTTCTCACTTCACATATCCATAAAATTTGGTCACAATTCTCACTCCTATTCGCTCACACGCATTAACGTGAATAATATTCGGCTGAATTGTGATACTACTTCTGAACCGAGCTTTTGAATTGAGATCACAATATTATATTGTTCAAATGAAAATATCAACATTCAACTGATTTTTTCAGCACATAGACCAGAATTCGCAAAGACGTAGTCACTTGGCAACACAGCACGTGCACATTACTGTCATTTTAACTGTGAGAGTGACGATACCAGGTGAATTTTTTGAGTTATTTCTACGTTCTACGTCATCAATTCTCGATCAAGTAGGCCAGATCAGTCGTCTGATTTGCTGACAATCTTTCATATGGAGTGAAAACACCAGTATATAGCCACCTTAGCTAAGGCTAATGGTTTCTGCTCCACTATTTCAGTTATTTTTGTAACTTGAGGAGCACATATGCTTGTCGAGAGTTGACACATTTCAAGTTTACCGAAATTATTAACAACTTCAAATGGATAATTATCGGGGGTTTTATCCCGAGTGCACCAAGTTTATTCGGTTAAAATGTGTGCTGCACTTCCATGATTCTCGAAATTTTGCTTAGCAAATGACTTGAGTGTATGATAATTTGATATTTTAAATTATTATACACGAAAGCATTTGCTTGAAAGCAAAATTTTGAAAATCATGGAAATGCACGCATTTTGGTCGATTGAACTTGGTGAAGGAGGGATATATGTTTAGATTATTTCCAGAAAACATGTAAACTCAGGAAACATCAAAATCGAACACAGGAACAATATAGTACCAGAGATAGTACCTGAAAAGTGATCCAAACGCCCGGTTTATTTCGGACATTTTTATCGGTTAAAAGGTCTAGTGCATTTAATCGCTGTAAAACTATGTAAAAGCAGTCTAGCCTTCAACTGTTTCATCGCTCATTCGCATTGAGGGAAATAATCGGTTATAATTGCACGAGTGCATAAAAATTGCTGATAATTTTGCAAGAAAGCGTGATATCTTAAAATTGCAAGTTTATTTTCATATTTTGGCGAAAGTGCCCGAGTCCGAAGGTGCAGTACAGTATAACCACATGATAGCTAATTGAAAGAAAATTCGCGAAGTTAACTCATTCAGACTGTTTTCTTTGGAAATGTTTTGAGAAATTCATTCGCGTAATTATTTCGTCATGGTCTGAGAAGACTTGGGAATACAATTGAAATATAACAAGCCTTCCGCAGTATAGCATATGAATCGATTTCTCTAGTTATCAACGATACGCTAGTGATTTTAGTTTCCTCTGTTTTATCATTCTTTTTCATAATGTTATCTTTTTTCATCATTGTTTCATTGCTCACCCAACAATATAATTCAAATTTGCCTATCAAAAAAATAATGAGAATTAATATATAGGAGAAAATGCTTATCGTTGACAATTCGGAAACTTAATCCGCTTCCGTTCTCAAAAGTCATACATAAATTCCTGTTTGAATGCAAATATTTCTTGTTGACAGTCTTCGTAAATGACATTTGTCAAATATTTCATATCTGACATAATATTTTGTCCTTCAGGAGGGGCAGCCATCCGCGATTCATATCAAGCGAATTCATAGAGATGCAGTCTTCACCAGACAGCATGACGAAAGGATATTCCTTTAGTTTTCGTTACCTGCCATTGCTCTCTTTTGTCATAATTTTAGTGTTCCACTCTGCTGTGTGATCTCCATCGGCAGTGAGAATTTGAATTTGAAACCACCTATTTGTCTGTCCCTGATGTACATTTTGTATTCACTCTTTTGCACTTCCAATGGTAGAGAAGTTTCACCGATCTGTTTTTGACCACACGAACAAGGAATTTGATAAATACAATTTTTTGTGTTTTCCGTTGTGTTATTCGGTTTGGTACGTGTCAGTATTGATCGTGAAGTATTTGTTGTTTTGAATGTTGTTCTAACATTATACCTGTTGCCTATCCGTTTTATCTTCTCTCTAACAATTTTTTCAATCATTGAGGCATTTTACTATACGTTTCTTGACTTAGTGAAAAGGCAAATTTTCACTGGGCTCATAGCGACTGTTGACGGTTAAGGTGGAAGAGTAGACGTGGGTCATAATGCGAATGTTGACAAAGAAACCGACCCTGCCCGATTTTTCCTTCGTGATAGGTTTTCTCTATGCTTCAAATTAATGAATCATTAGGTTTACTTTGAACCGTTTCTATATATCTCTGTTTGATAAATATTTTTATACTCATATTATAATACAGGTAATTCACAACTCAATAAATCACTCAAATAGCTATTACCATTGTATTTAGATTACATAGTAGGCTCACCTTATGGACTTATCATTGGAGGACGATGCGAAATGTAGTTGGCAGCACCGTCGAATGGATGCAGACGTTTATTGAGGTTGAAAATCGCTTGTTTTCGTTACATCCGACAGACTGGATTGTAACAGGACCGGCATCGGCTATTTCGTAGCTTTACCGTACCTTTCACTGGGATTATATTCATATATTTGTTGTGTTTAATATCATTATTGTTCACAATTTACGAATAGTTGATATTTATATGAAGTTTATTCACTTGGTTTCATTTATCAGAGAGCTACAGTATTGATTGACACTGACACCAATTTTCGGGTGTAGCTGAATCAGGTCAGCAAATGATCCCCGAGTTATTTTTAAATTAAACAGAGGTGAAACTCGACCAAAAACCTGCTTCAGTAGAGAAAAAAATTCAACCCTTCTCCCCCTTCTTTCGAAAATGAGAAAAAAAACTTTTGATGGCGAATCAACCTTATTGTAGGTTGTATTATACAGAGGTGAAACTCCACAAAATCTATTTTTGTTTCAAATATCCGAGGGAACGGGGGTGATTGGTTTGATTTTTGTAACAAAAAATTATTACATTAGGTCTAGTTTCTGTAAGAATTTTTGCCGACTGCAGATAGATAATAGGAGCGAAACAGATAAATGTCTCCTAAAACTAACAAAAAAGGATTTGAACCCTAACTCATTCGATGAAATGAGTGTAAAATCAGCAGCCCAGCTCTTGAGCAACAGTACAGCAGCTGCGCTGAAAGTTGCTCTGAGAACTGGGGAGCTTGTTTCTACGACAGCTGAAAAATACTGCATATTTTGTGAAAACCATGAATGATTTATTTGATGCTCTCAACAGTACACGTTTCAAAAATGCCAACCCATGTAACAGAGCACTCAGTGACAAAAATCGCCAAGTATTGTTGGCTATAAATGCAGGATATGGTTTATTTGAAAATTTATTCAAAGTTGACAAAAATATATATATATATATATATATATATATATATATATATATATATATATATATATATATATATATATATATATATATAGTTGTATAAACCAGCAAAATGTGCTAATTCAGGTTCGAACGATGATGATGATATGAATATTTTGAATTTTGAGAACACCGATGAAGGAATTGATGTGGATCTACTCGATAATAAAAAAGACGATGAATTTAATGAAGATATAAATTTTGACTCTGATTCTTCTAGTACTAGTACCTTCTCAAATGTTCATCCTATAACAACAGAATCATTCAATTTGGATAATTGTTCTGTTAGCTATTTTGCAGGATATCTGGCGAAAAAGCTCATCAAAAAATATCATTGTCAATATTGTTGCCAAATTGTAAAAGGAGATGAGAATCTTAAAAATAAGGATGAGTTACTCATATTTTATAAAAATTTCAATGTAGAGAATGAAAATTCCTTGAAAACTCCAACTCAACTGATGAAGAATTTCACAAAAATCTGCATGAAAGAGTTTAGCGATAATATCGAACAATGCATAACTAAGAAGGTGGTCGAGGGTTTAGAAAAAATAAAAAAATTGGAAAAGTGACTTCCCAATTGGTGGCACATCAATGAAACCTGTAGAGAACATAGTATATACTGAAATTATTATTAAGAACATTAATTTATAAGTATTGTGAGACTGTTTCGAAATCAATGAAAACTCGAATATGTACTAACAATGTGAAATTATCAATCTTACAGCATAGTTGAATTTCTATAAAAAAAATTTATTATAAATGTGTCTTTAAACCCTCCTCTATATGCACGCTTCGGTCACCTATGCTTTCGCTCCGAGCACTCTAGCTCTTCGATTTATTATAAACGACAGCTTGGGGCCAAGTTAGCGCTCAGATCTCACAATAAATGACCTCAGGTAGAATTGTTCGATACACCTCAGGTCACGTGATCAAAAATCCTGATCCGAGATGTGATTGAAAAACTGAACTACAACATTTGTGTTCGGTATGTACTGATCTGTCAGGACTTCTGTTCGCTTACACCATAACGTGTTTGACAACTGTTGTTTATGACACTTCAAGGTAAAACACGATTAAATTTAATTTGAATAAACACAGTGTTCATAGAACATTCGCTTGAAAGAGATACAGTGTATCGAAACATGTCGCGAAGACATTACATTATGTGGAAATTTAATCGTGTTTCACCTTATAGTCTCACAACTATGGTTTCCTTCAAGTAACCGCCACCTCAATAAAAAATAAAACTGTTTTTTATGCATTACTTACATTCCAATATTCAACTACATTTAATATGGATCTATTTACTCTAAATTAAATCTAAAAAAGATGTGAAACTTGAAATATTTCACGATAATTCAATAACATCGGATCTACAAATTATAACAAATATTTTCGGACAGTATCTATCCACCGTTATCGAAAACAAAATTGTTGAGCACTTCGGTGAAAATATATCCAAGAACTGTACATACTCTGTCAATCTCTGTCATAGTTTTTCATTCTCACCTGCTACTGCGGAGGAGGTACAAAATGTGATATATAGCCTACCCAACAAAAAATCCACAGGTCTTGACGAAATACCAGTTGATATAATAAAACAGAGCGCTAGAATAGTTTCGCAGCATCTTGCAAGCATCATCAATGTCTCGGTATCATCTGGAATATTTCCAGATATATTGAAAACTGCTGCAATTTTACCCATTTATAAAAAGGGCGACCCAAAAATTATTGAAAACTATCGACCGATAGCTCTACTAAGCATTTTCAGCAAAACTATTGAAAAAGTGATCTGCAATAGAATTCAAGCTTTCTTCGAAAAATTCAATGTCCTGACAAACAGCCAACATGGTTTCCGTCCTGGATTCTCAACAGAGACCCAAATCACGGAGCTAGTTCAACACATCTATGACTGTATGGATAGAGGCGAATATGTCATCTCAATATCGTTTGATCTAACACGAGCATTTGACACGGTGGATAGATATTTTGTTTCAGAAAAAATCGGTAGCATGGGAATTCGTGGTTCCAAGAATAACTTGATTATCTCGTATCTGGATAACAGAAAAATTATTGTAAAAATTAACAACATTAAATCCGATGAATTCTCCGTAAATGTTGGAACACCACAGGGAAGCGTTTTAGGACCACTGATATTTTTGACGTATGTCAATGATCTTCCAGAACACATAAAGGATGGTGGAACCTTCGTGTATGCGGACGACACCACGATTGTGGTGTCCGACGCTGACCCACACAAACTGAAACGAAAGATAGATGAAGTGCTCCGTAATTTCTCTGATTATTGCACAAAAAACATGCTGATGATTATTCATAGTAAAACTGATATAGTTGAATTTCACACAAAAACCAGAACACCACTGAACTTCACTCTTGAATTTAATGGAAAATATTTAACAACGACAACATCATCCCAGTTCTTGGGAATAACTATCGATTGCAATCTCACTTGGGACGAGCAAATCAACGTAGTTTGCAAAAAGATCAATGAAAGCTATTATGTCTTGATGAACTTGAGAAATATGCTCAGTTTCGACTCACTTATTCAAGTATACTATGCACTCGTATATTCGGCAATAGCATATAACATCATCGTGTGGGGCCCAGCGTCGGACATCACTAGAGTGTTTGTCGCCCAAAAACGCACCTTAAGACTTATTTTCGATCTGAACTGTGATACATCATGTAGAGACTATTTCAAAAAATATCGAATTCTTACCGTTGTGTCAATTTACCTATTCAAACTTCTCAGTTACATATTCGTGAACAGACATAAATTTCCTCTAAATAGAGACACCCATTCATACGATACCAGATGGGAAAATAATTTCAGGTTAAAAAAACATTCACACTCCTTTCATAAAAAGGCGCCCACTAACGCAGGATGTCGATATTTCAATAGTCTCCCTGATTATATAAAAAATGCAAGATCTATCACAGCTTTCAAATCCAAATTGAAAGAGATCCTTCTCAAAGAATGTTTCTACTCGCTGGATGAGTTCGAATCCTACCTAAGCAGATTGTAGTGCTACTGAACACGGACAATATTCTGTTCCCATTGTTTTTTATTAATTTTTTAATCGTCATTGACAATATAATTTTTGTGATACTCACTTTTCACCTTGGTTTGTTCGTGACACGATGTGTATACCGCTTATCACATGTCTGTTCTCAGAACCTAGATATTAGTCTTTTATGTGTGAGCACATGAAAACATTATTTTTAATTGATTAATTTTATCTCCTACATATGTGCCGATTATTCTTCTCCTTGAGAAAAATATGTGATTATACTTTAAATAATGTGATGTCCATAAATGTTTATAAGCTTCAAGACATGTAATTGTATCGGACCTGTCCTATCTGTTGTAAAACGGTTGAAGGGATGAATAAAATATTCTATTCTATTCTATTCTATCACTCAAATGGCCGACTTGGTGAAAATACATAAAAATTTCATTGAAAATCAATTGTGTGATTTCCACTAGACAGTTTGCCAAACCGCTACACGTGTTTCACTATAGAATAGCTTCTGTAGGCCTGAAAAAGCTATTGTGTAGTAAAGCACGTGTAGCGGTTTGGCAAACTGTCTAGTGGAAATCACACAATAAAGTGTTTTTTTGATAACGTCAATTATATTATTAGTTTTGTCTAAATCACTGAATTATTCAGGTCAGATTTTTTTCATACGTATTTGTAGAAATATTCATGAATTAACACTCCACTTCAATGTTACGAATATGATTACACCATTTCAAGCGAAGAGAACTCATAGTTTATTAGTCAACTTTTTTGAATTAATTTGCTCACAATTTTTTCAATACGGGCCTGTCTCGACTCCACGTGCCGGTCAAAAAGATCGCTGTAGCGAAAATATTTCTATCCAACGGTGAATACATTAGCGTTAGCCTACTAGGTAGTCTATATACAATGCTATTACTGTTTCGCTTATTCATTCACTTGATCGCTGTCTGTGATCAACTAACTGCTTTCCGTGCCGCTATATATTGGTTCATGCGGTTCTGTTATATGTATCCGAAAGGACATCGACGTTTCTCGAACCTTCGTGATAGTTCTGTCCGTGTGTGAACAAATGCGGTTGGGCGTGGCCCTTAGTATTATATCAGTGAACGATCAGATGAGGAGTAAAAATATATGGAAAAACAAGTGATATTTACTGAATTTTTTGTGATTGTAGAGCCCTGAGGATGAACTTCAGGCTCAAAGTCCGAAGCGTTGGCAAGAAATTTCTAGAATTTGAAAAAAAACTGTTATTTCCTGACCCATCTCAGCTATGTATTTCTTCAACACAAAATTTTCAGCAACCACGAAACATTCTCTTACTGAACATTTTCAAAAATTACTAGTCATTTAAAAAAAACTAACGAACGTGACATAGGACTTTCTCGAAACCTCCAACAGTTCCTTAGGAATATATTCTACGATCCCAGCATCATTCACGCCCACTTGTTTCGACCGGCGATCCGTACAAAAGCTAGTCCTTCCCGAAGATTTAACGACTTTGCCTAGGGCATGCATCCTAGGGTGAATAGTTGTAGACCCCAGTCTGTTCAATCAATGATTAAGGAGGTGCCGGCAGCCTCTCTCTATTTCCAGCGGGCTGATTTACAATATTGACCGAACGCTAAACTCTGCCGTACGGGAAATATCTCAACCCGTAAATCAATCTGGCCATTGGCCATTCCAGCCGCATCCACCAATTATCTATCCTCCTATTTCGCAGCTAGAATCACAGACCGAATAAATTGGGGATATTAGAGGTCTATTACTTCATTTCCAGTTGGATTGGAGGGTCGGAGACTCCGGATTGATGTCGTAGGGTGAAAGACACCTGAATGGAGGGCCTTGCATCCTTTATTTTATTGTTCTGCTCATTATAATCCTTTGAATTTATCTAACAGCCAAGTACAACGAATTTTTCTTATGAGACCATTAACAAAGGGACTCTTTGAGATAGATCAGGGTTTATTAATGGGTGTTTAATAACCTCTAACAATGGTGCAATCGCTGCAGTGCGTTAAATGACTTCTAATGGCTCATTTGCTTGATGCTCACATGAGAAAAAGTCGGTGTAATCGGCTGTATATTACTCCTCACACTGGGGTGGATGACTTCGAAAGTTTTCGAAGGATTGTCAACGTATACATTATTCTAAAATACAGCAATGATTCTGAAAAATATTTAACAATAAATAATAATGGTTTCAGAGATTGTTTTTGAATTGGGAAAAAATATGACACATATGTGCTGTATTACATATGAAATATAGTCAACTTCAAAATGTTTCGTGTATTGTACTGGAACTTCTTGAGGAGTGCCAATGAACCTTGCTTAGTGAACAGGAGTTGCTTACAGTGGAACTTCAATATAAAAAAGGAGACATTTTCACACGAGGCAATATTACCGATTTTTGGGGATGCTTTGCAATCATTGTCTGGAAAGGATGATTATCGAGCACTTTCGACTAACCTTTAGCAGTTGATTTATTTATTTATTGCTGTAAAAATCCAGAATTGTCTCTTCTCGAAGAAAGCTGACCCATCTTTCATGGAAGCTTGGATTTCTACTTCGTACTGAGGAATACTTCACTTCTTGTCAGCTTCTAATGATCTACAATGCACAGATGCGGCACCTGTTTTGGAGCATAGTTATCATGTGTTAGGTTCGGCACCAAGACATTCATTGATACTTTTATTCAGAGACTTCTATAGATTTTCTCCAATAAATTAACGCACCACATTGAAATCTCAAAATATTTTGTTGGCGTTAATAAAAACATCTACTACAAATTTATATTTGGTTAACCCCTCGTATATGCCTTTTTCGAATGCGATATGTTTTGACTGTGGTTCAGTCCTGTAGTTTTTATTTGAAAAATCATAAAAAGAAGCACGATTTGTTTCTATGTAGTTCGCAAATCGAAACGAGTTTAAAACGTTTACTCATTCGGTTACTGTTCACTTCTGAAGGATTCTCAATTGTGTTTATTATGGCGCGTCAATCACGTAATTTAACCCGTGATGAATGCGCCCAAGCAGTAATACTATTGGAAGAAGGCTGGAGTTACCGACGTATTGGTCGTCGGTTCAATGTGTCCCACACATCCATCACACGGATGTTGCATAGATTCCGTGAAACAGGTGATCATGCTCGCAGACCAGGGCAAGGACGAAAACTACCCCTATTCAAGATCGATATTTGAGAATTTTGGCACTTTGACAACGGTTTGTTACTCATCGAAGTCTACAAATACAGATTCGAAACGTGCATGCTATACAAATCAGTACGGAAACTGTTCGCCAATGACTCAGGGAATACAACATAACACCTAGGACTGCTGCCCGGGGTCTTCTATTAACTGCAGACCATCGAAGGGAAAGACTACGTTTTGCCAGGTCTTATTCACTGATGAGTCCCGATTTTGTTTATACAATAACGATAGACGTGTTCGTGTGTTACGACGTCCCAATGAACGATATGTACAATGTAACTTTTCACAAACCACATTATTTGGTGGAGACTCCGTTATGGTGTGGGGTGGTATTTCTTTGACTGCACGTACGGACCTAGTGGTCATACCCAATGGGTCTGTTACAGCTGAAAGGTACATAATGGAGATCTTGGAGCAACCATTCGCCCCTTATATCGGTGGAAATTTCTTACTAATGCAAGACAACGCTAGACCTCATGTTGCACAGATAGTCAGAAATTACTCGGAAGAGGTTGAAATCAACACCATGGCATGGCCAGCTCGAAGTCCGAACTTAAATCCAATAGAAAATCTCTGGGATATCCATGGTAGACGATTGAGAAACCATCCTATCCAACCAAACAACCTGCAGGAACTGGGGGAGATACTGATTCAGGTTTGGAGAGGACTGCACCAGAATGAAATAGGGCACATAATTATGAGTATGGGCCGACGATGTGATGCTGTTATACATGGTAGAGGTGGAAACACACGTTACTGACACTTTTCTGTATATTTTCATCAAGTTTGTTATAGACAATATTTTGTTTCCTATGTTACGCCAACCCTGGACAATAGTTGACACAGTACAACAATTACCAATAATATGTAGGTTAACTCTGAAGATCTTTCAGTCATTATTTATTTTCAAAAACTCAAACCTAATGATAATTCGTATATCCTGTCCCTTGAACCGAACGGTGTTCTTTGAACATTTGATAACCTTCATTTCGTGTAAATCTGTATATACAAAAAATACTAGCCGGTAGGCTTGCACATCAACACTTATCTTTTCCCATTTTGAATAATAATACGGATTGTTATGGTAGTGGCTCAGGGACTACTGATATTTATTTCGGCACATATTCGGGTGTATCATAATGTAAAGTAAGTAAACAATCTGTGAAATTTTTTTTTTCTTTTCATTGACAACTTTTGAGGTGATCTGGCCCACTGTGCGCCATGTAGAGGAAGAGATAACTGTCTGCATATAAAATCATTGAATTAATTACGAAATCGATTTTCATCGGCCTCCAATTTTTTCTCGTAATGAGAACTTTTATGGGAAATGAAAAGCAAAAGAGTTGACCTTTATATGAGCTTGAATTGAACTGGCCGATACTTGATGAAAATCCATATTAACAAAAATATATTACAGTTTCCTGTATGATTTTCCCTTACAATGGGTTTACAAAACCGCGACACGTGTTTCGCTATTACAATAGCTTCTTCAAGCAAGACAATCTTGTCATTTGGCGGATACTTGAAAACAGGTTCTGCACATCGTACAAAAAAAATTTAGAATTATCTGGAAGGATTGTATCTTCAGTAGGAATTGTTAAGCATTGTTTGAACCAAATGGAGGTTCAAAATTGCAATATTTTTGTATCATCATAATCAATTTTTCCGATAACTGTACTGATTGTGTCACAAAAAAAACCGACTTAATGAGGCAATCATCTTTTTTGTGTAACTTGAATAATGAGTACAGTTTAGGAGGTTGCGGATTCATAATTACAGATCTCGCTCTTTCGCTTTCGTTTATGATGTGCTGAATTGACTTTAGAGCTTCTTTTATTCTCTCTGGTAAAATTTTGTAAGGTCTAGTCTAAGAATTTCGTAACTTCCAGTGTCCAAATATTCTGAAGTTTTTCTCACGTATTCTGTTTCACTAATGGCAAACTGTATTTTCTTTATCTGCCGGCGTGAAGGTTAGGTTGTGTGCTTTGGATTTTTCTTTGATTGTTTCAACAAGTTTCAATTCCGGGATGAACTTGTCTTCATCAATAGATTCTGCTTTCAGAATGTCTGTCGCCACCTGTTTGTTAACATTAGTTTTTCCATCGTTGTCATTTCTGTATCTATTCCTAAAATTTCCTGAGTTTCGGAATTCATTGCTGGTTTGATGTTTTAGTAGTTTTATATTGATTAATTTCTCTCAAAATAAAACTGTCTAGAAAGCAGTACTTTTTGATATTTATAGTTTTTCGAATGAATGATAATCCAGAATGCTTTTATCAATTCTAATACTTTTCCTTATCTCCTGAATTACCTAGGAGTTGTTGTTATGTATTTTATGTGCTACTTTCATATTTCAATCATTATTCTTCGAAAAGGTGCTAAAATGTTATAGTGCGTAATGAAAAGTAATGCAAGGTAACAGTACGAAGTGATATTCGATGTCGATTTTGGAAAAAACTTCTTCTAGTGAATTCAATTATAAATTTTTTTCGATTTTGATTTTCCAAAATCTGTTTATATGATATTCACCTTTCGTTAATTTTTCTGTATATTCTCTCACATAAAGACTTACTTTTTTGAAAAATAAAATTTGTTTGATATCAAGAGGTACTCCAACCTGATAAATATTCCACCATGAATGAATATTCCTTGAGCCGATTCTGGTCTTCTTCCATAGGTATCTAAAACAGTTCGCCATGCAGAGCAGGCATCTCTCGAATACCCACATGCATGTCCATGAAGGCGAATTCCGCATGGAAATGCCAGATAGCATTCGAATAGTTACCGATAATTGCATTCACTTGTCAGCGCACATTTCGATCCGCCCTTGTTATTGTTCTGTGTACGAACCGTATTAACCTGCACGTTTGGGATTTGGTGACGCCGTGAAAGCGGAAAATCTCATTCTCCCTAATGCATCTACAAAAAAAAATCACTATTGATGTTTCTTGTTCTATAAGTCTAATTGGTTTGTCATCGGTTCCAATGAAAATGGTAGATGTAGATGTAATCTATGCAAAGCCAATCCGAACAGAAGAGTAACCAGTGATGTACCTACCGGGTCTGATGAATTTACTAGTTCATGCAATTCAAAACCCCTCACATGCAAATTATAATTATGACCAACAATTATTTCACGCCCATGCCGTACAAAGAAACAGCCGACGTTTTTAGAACTATTTAGTTTTTATACTGTTCGAATTGACTTTCCAAAGACTATTCAGACACAACAATATATAGAATTTTTCATCAATAAAGGATATAATCAAAAATTAACTCTTTCTACAAACGCCAGTAAAAGTATAATTTTTGACGCATGCTGTCAGTGTCTAAAATGCCATTTTATGACACTGGTTTTAAAAGCAAATCATTTTAAGCAGTAGCATTAGCCGGGTCTAATGAATTTACTAGTTCATGCAATTCAAAACCCCCACATGCAAGTGATGAATATGACCAACAATTATTTCACGCCCATGCCGTACAAAAAAACAGCCGACGTTTTCAGAACTATTAAGTTTTTATACTGTTCGAATTGACTTTCCAAAGACTATACAGACATAACAATATATAGAATTTTTCATCAATAAAGGATATACTCAAAAATTAACTTTTCCTACAAACGTTAGTAAAAGTATAATTTTTGACGCCTGCTGTCAGTGTCTAAAATGCCATTTTATGACACTGGTGTTGAAAGTAAATCATTTTTAGCACTAGTGCTAAAAGTGATTCATTTGTAGAGAAAATATAAAAACAATCAAAAATGAAGTGTTTATTCAATTAAACGTACAATTAGTGAAATTACAATTATGATAATAAGAAACTCCATGGCCAGTCTCATTGGTAGATGTGATAGATTTTTTTCAGTTGCACACTGGAAGTGTAGACCATGACGAAAGAGAAAACATCTTCTAGGAATAAATTCCAACACAGTGAACACATATAATAGTTGTTTTTTATCTCAGTATACTTCACAGAGATTGCAGGGCATATACGTTATTAGTTCTGTGCCAAGTTGGATTGGATAAGCTGTAACAGAATTTATTTTGGTGAAGCTTGTACCAGGACAGAGAACAATGTTATCCGCCGAAGATTTGGACAAAATTTGATCCGCAATGTGGCACATTAGTTTTTGTGTCTGATATATGCACAACTAGTGAAGTTCCGGAATCCTCGATATTATTCAATGTCAAATCGCACAGTTCCTCTCGACTACAGGCTCCAGAAACACCAATAATCGCATCAACTTTCTGCGTTAGATATATTTCATCCGGGGCTTCTGCGAGAAATTTGTCGATTTGTTCCCTTTTCACAAGCCACAAGCTTGTAATATCTGCTTATGTCATGATTATTTATGTTCATCATCGACTTCAACATAGAGTAATTCGACCAAAGCATTGACGATTTCCATATCTTGGACTGTTCTTCAAAGTATGCAAGAAGCACTTTTTCACTGGCCTCCTTGCGACTGACATTTTTCTGATCACAACATTTCAAGATACGATCGTATGAAAACTCGTACTGTCGCTTTGACTTACTAGGCAATAATTCAAAAGCAGCTTTATTGGCAGCTTCTTCAATTTCCGGCGGTAGAAATTCATTTACTGGATCACTTTCCATCGAGGAACGAAGAAACGGGAAAGACTAATTCGTGATTTATTGACGTTAGTTGTCAACAAAGACAAATCAACAAATTCTGTTTTTGGCAACTTGTTTCATGAATAGATTAGATGAAATTGGATTCAAAACTGATGATCTCAAGGCTTATTTTATCAATTAATTAATGTAGAATAGGTATACGTTAATTTGGACTTTTAATGGTGTTTGTAGAAAGAATAGTGTATGATATACCTGCTGAAAGTGATTTTATTTTGTTTTAGCACTTATATCAAATATAACTATTTTAGTTAGTTCACACTCAGGATGAGTGTCGAAATGAGCCTGACTTTTGGAACTCATGAAGATGCCTCACTCAATAGTTGTCCAAATTGAAATTCTATTCATTTGTTCTCCACCAGAGTTCAACTCTCCTCACTCTAGAGTCACCTCTAATTTTTTCAATTATGAAAAAGTTCTTTTTTACCGAAACAGAACATGATTCTTATTTCCCATTTTTGAAGATACAAGATTCACTTGCACTATCTTGACCAGAAAGATTATATTGTTCAACTATCAGGACTAGTACTTTTATGCCAGGGCTACTATGAAAATTGCAACTTGATGTCCGGAAGCATGGTTTTTCCTAAGAGGTAAACTGATTGCCTTAACAATGAAAGCAGAACGCTATCTTTTGAATGAGTAGACACAAACTCCTGAATATTGACATTCAAACATCCCGGCCAAAAATCTATATTCCAGGGAATTCGCATATTCAAGCTTTTAGTGGAAGATATTCACCGATAGGAAATTTCCATATAGATATCAGTAACATTTAGAAATTCGAGCACTTAGTAAAAAAAATTATAAAATATTTATGATGTATTTTTTTGCAAAAAAACAAATATATATATATATATATATGTATATATATATATATATATATATATATATATATATATATATATATATATATATATATATATATATATATATATATATATATATATATATATATGTTAGCATGAAGATTCTCACGGACGAAGTATGATGAGTTGTTTTTTCGGGTTTGATCCTCTGAAGGATAATTGTCACAACGTTTCGGCAAAGTCTCATTTGCCATCTTCTAGGTGATGATTGAGTTTCGTCCTCCGAACAGTCGAGTCATATATATATATATATATATATATATATATATATATATGATGAGTTGTTTTTTTGGGTTTCATTTCGTGTTCTATATATATATATATATATATATATATATATATATATATATATATATATGAAAAGTTTCACGTTAACACCGAATGTTCCAATCTCATCGTGTTATTTTGCACTAGTAATATGCAATTCAAATATTGGTCAATTGCCAACTCGCCATCAATTCCTTTCTACCAATTCCTAAGAGTCTATCTCGGTGTACTCAAGTCGTAAAAACAAGGTATCAAATTTGCCACTACTAGTATTCTTCAAGAAAAAAATTTTACGAAATTTTATCAATTGACACTACACATGAATTGGTCCTTGAACTCAAGATGAGTTAGTTCTTAAAATAATGAAATATCATATTGAATAATTAAGAGACAGGCGTTCCATAACATATACAAACATAGTTCGGAAATAGCCAACTAACCGGTACTCACCAGTAATTTTTAACAGCGGTAGCTGGAGAACTATAAATTACTGGTTACTTCCAGAACACATCTTGGTTGACATTTGGTTAACAACTTCTTAGGAAACCGTGCTTCAAATGTCACTGCTTTGGTTAAATTTGGACCGAATTACCTGCCGCCTTTCCACGCAAAATTTGAAAGCTTAGGGTCGACAACCACCGAAGGCACTAAATACGGTCATTTTAATTGGCTGAGTGAAGATACTGAAATGCAGACTTTTATGTTGGTATCTGGCGCAGATGGTGTAAACCTCTTAGCCGTAATGCCATCTGTTGGATGACGACCTAAGGCTCAAACTCCCACTTCACCAAGAAGACGAGACTTCTTACAACGGGTACATCGTACCGCACGAGAATCGTCTTCGGTCAACTTGCAGAGAAAGCTGCAACCCTCCACTGAAATAAAAATTAACATATTCGAAACGATTTCATTCACAATGCCAGACAGCCTGTTTCGACCCGTCATAGGTCTCCTCAGTGACACTTTCGTACGGTCTGTTCCTTAATAAACAAAAGACTGTTTCAATATTAGTAGCGAGATAGATTCTTATTATTTATTGGTTTTATTCGATCAATCCAAGTATGAGAATCTGCCCCCGACTCAGCTATCTAGAATTCTGATTTCGTGGGCTTACAGTTTTCTCTCTACAAGTATGCTGTCACCTATCTGGATCTGTCACCTATCTGCATCTTTTTCTGTAATCTATGACCAAAATTTTCGTTACTTTCAGACCATACCGGTAGGATCTGTAAAGTTGACGTCCAGCGTCATTGTCATATACTGAATTCAATTAAACCTTCATTTGTTATTCCCATTGCATAGGGATTTCCATGAAAGATTGTCGCCGCAGATACACACTCTAGCTGTAATTAGAATGAAACTCTGATTAGAAAACTTCCGAACGGCTCCATGATATAGTTAAACTTTCTAGTGACCCACAGCGAAGTTGCGGCCTAGTCACTTCTGATGAAATTCACGGAGTTGGGAAAATGAGTTTCCCGAACAGAAATAACCTTTTCAATGGAATTAATATCGAAATTTCCATACACCAACTGTACCAAAATTTTGTTTGGAGTGCTGTGTGCAGTTTCGGGGGTTTTCATTGCGATAAGCGAATCCCAACCCCTTTGGCTTTCATTGTTATCTCCACTCTGATTTTTGAATGTTATAGTGGAGCATTGATTTCCTTTTTATCGGGTGCAGTTGTTATTATGGTTCGATAATCGTGAATTGTTTCTATTTGGTAAAAACTCTTTTGAATCCGCTGAAAATGGTGAAAAGGTATGTAGGAGTATATTGACTTACAACTACAAGAAACAAAACTTGTAACTCTCCTTTAACTGACATCTTTTTTTTAAATATCTGACATCTTCTCAATGAGAACAAGTTTTCTAAAGTTTGAAAAAGCATTGACGAATTCAATACTATTTCTACTTGGAGACTGACTTTGAACGAAATCATTTGAGATCCAGGCAAGTCTCAACTAAACTTACACAGTAGGTTTATGGGCTATCACCTTCCGGAAACAGTTTTTTTCCTGGCTAATACTACGATATGTTTTCTGACAGGTTAGCCCTTCATCCTCTGGGTTTAGTTGAGACATAGCTGAACGAATTGTTCTTAGATTATTTGAATTGGTGTATGTTGTTGTTGTTTGCACTGGGGTGTGAATTTTCAATTAGCTGAATAGAACAATTCTTCGAGTTGTTGGTGAGTACTACTTTGCACTCATGAGAGGCCAGTGAACGAGATATTGGATGTATAGTGGTTGTTGAGAGTTCTAAATAAAATTCAACGCTGGTCTTTGTTTTATTTCGATTGTCTCAGTTTCCTACTTGCGGCAAGAGCTTCCTGCATCGTCTCTGAATTATTTATATTCAGAGTACACAAGCATGGTATATTGTGCACTATAGTAATTGCATACCGGATATCCTTTCAATCTAGAGTCGATTTGCAGCAATGTTTGTTGAAGTCGCCCAAAGATCGCATGACAACAAATCTCGTTGTTCTCCTACACACCACAAATTTGCTCTAATGCTTTGGAATGAACTCGATAACGACTTCTCGATATCGAACCACATAAAAACTGAAATAAGGGATTTATAACAACAAATTATTACTACGGATCGATTTTCGGATACTAAAATGTCCATTATTCTTGCATATAAAATGACTATGTCTTTGACATTTTAATGGAGTTTATGGTCAACAATTCTGGTAAAAATTGTTTCCTGGAGTCAAATGGAGATGGCGTACGATTGATTTTTGTCAAATTCAATTAGTTTTTTGATGTGTTTTCTCTTCCTTCGATTTGGTCAATGAGTAATCTCTCCAAATACAACTCGTTCTTAAAATCTGATGAGATAAATTTTCATTTTCAAAACACTGAAACTTTTTTAATTCGAGGCAAAAGCATTCAAACAAACCGAATTAAATAAAATAACTCGTCCTACGGACTCGTGATTTTATGAATCGGGTTGCTTTCATACTTTTCGCAAATGCAAAAATTTTTCGTGGAAAATAGAATTGTATCCATAAAATTTGAAGGACTTGTGGACCATAACTTTCTATTTCTCATCTGTCCCAAGCGGGAATAGTTTCCAAATTTGAAAAAAATCAGTTCGATTTATATTTTTGACCGAGAGAAAAAAATCCCAATCCCAAAAACAGAAAACTGTGTGATTCTTAGAATATTTTCCAACCACACAAAATATTTTCAAACGAGTAGATGCAGGATTACTTACAACCAATCGAAAAAAAAATATCTATTGCAGTTTATTCAGTTTAAGAGATACAAGTTGCATTATTTCTTGGGACAATTTACAAAATTGTCTAATTTTTGAGTAACACTCTGAACTTGTACCTGAAAAGTTGATGGGAGTTTGTTTTCTTATTTCGAAAGGTGCCGTTTACTGGAATGTTTCACCGAATCATAAATTTCAAAACTAACAACCTGTAGAGGCCAGAGTATGAAAATAGATTCATGCAGCGTCCATTATTATGAAAGAACAATCGAAAGATAGATGCTTAATGCAGCCAAATTATCAATTTACAAGTAACAAGTTAGAGTTGGTCAACTTTTAACTTTCTAACTTTCATTATTAGATTTTGTCTCTGGTTTGCAAGTTATGACTGACTGAGCTTTTTTCCTAATTAATTGTTTTTCGACAGTATTTTCTTTTCGATGAATGTGAGAAGTGAGCGAGTTCAAACGGAAACTGATAATGCGATCCTGGTGGACAATTGGAATCGAATCTCCCCAAAATCCTTTTTCCAGTAGGAAAATACAAAAAACGGATTTCAAGACATTTGTACCTCCTCAAAAGACATTCAAAAAATGAATGAAAACCTATAGTAAACGTTAATGTAAGGTTAGGTTATCAAAATCTGAAGAATTTAGCTGAAATCTATTTTCCTATGAAAATGGTACGAGATCCTTTCATTTCAGAAAATTGGTATCTATATTTTCGAATAGTATATTATCAAGAACGGCAAGCACATTTTACAGATCGAAGACAATTGTTTGGAGGAGAAACTTAGTAACTACTCCAATTATTATTTATTGTCTGTGATCGCTAGTGCTTTCCGTTCATGACGGTTATAGCGAATAAGCCTTTTTTCTACTATCACTATTTTAAACCGATCATTACGTATTTGATAGCTGTTAGGTGATGGCTCATTCAGAATACACGTGTATTTTTAATAATGGTGGCCGTTTCCGGGAGTTTTTTTGTAAAAGTAAGGGATATGTAACATTCAGCATGAAAAATTCGATCTCATGACTGCAATGAATTGTCCAAAAGCGGAGTTCAGCAAATTTTTGCTTCAAATTCTCTCTGGAATTGAATTAAAGATCATATTTTTGAGAAATTTATCTTTCAACAGTTTGTGGATTGTTACTAAATATAGTTATTTCCATGAATCGACAAGCAATTGTTTTACATACTTGCTGTCATGATTTGCTGGCTCGTGGCATTGGAAATGGGTGACAACGAAGGAACTTGCGCTACACATTCAGAAATAACCGCACAAGCCTGGTGGGAGTTGAAGAAGTACAGTACGCAACTCAAGAATGAGGCCAACTACGTGCACCGCACTCGGCTAACGCCTAGTGCTCACAATTTTTCGCTCATATGTAATAGGCTACGTAACCTCCTCGATGAGTAATATTATATTCCTTGCATTTATTATTATCTTAGATCAGGAATATACTCTGAGACGTTTCTATGACTTCATTCAGCTTCATTGACGAACAAAATCAGTTGTTGAAATCAAAATATTATACTAGAATGGAGACTTCGGTAAGTTAGCCACTGAACAAGACTTACCGTTTTCGCAACAAATATTGTGAGTAATCAAGGAAGCTGGATCGTGCAGAGAGATAAATAACCTCAGTCCTGTTTTGTAGTGGATGAATTCTTTATTCTTAGTTTTTTGGTTTCTCAACCTACTACAATCTTGAAAAATTCGAATCAATATTGGAATCTATACACTTATAGATTCCAATAATCATTCTAATTTTTTCAGACTGTGGTATTAGGAACCTAAAAAAACTGAGAAAGTAAATAACCTACTTTCGAATTCCTCAGTATTCACTGCATTTTCATATTCTTTTGGTTTGCCATCGATGGTATTGGATTTCGCACCCTTCAAATCATTTTCATATTTTTATATTCTCGGAAAATTCATTTCCGAATATCCTTGAATCGTTGCATAGCAACCATTACGCAATAAAGCCGGTCGGAGTTTAATTATATGCCTAATCGTTGCAAACGACGCTCGACTACATTTAGGGAAATCTGTTCGGGTTTTCGTGAGGGGAAAAATGAGTGCATTCATTTACAGCTGTTCACGGAATCCGGCAGAACAAACAGATGAAACAACAGGCATTTGTTCGGAAAACGTGACCAAGTGCTCCCTTTTGAAAAAGGCTGGATTTTGTTGGGTGGGCAGTGCGAAATCAATCTTTTTGAGGGAGCCGAACATTTTTAATAAACGATGTAGCATCATCAGCCACTGAATAATCTCTTATTCACTTTGGAACATCACAAAGTGCGGAAAAATTCTCCGGGGCGGCGAATTTTCTGACCGGTAAAATCAAAATTTCCAAATCATCGCAATACAAAGCAAACATATTTTGTCACGTCTGTGGATTCACTATATTCTTCGAAATGATCAGCACCATCCGATAGACTCTCTTCAATCCGATCGACACGATATAGATGTTACAATTCACTATTTTGGTTGCGTGCATCAATGCAATGCATCAATTTCATTATCCCAAGTTTCAATTTTCGAGTTGACCCTTTCGGAAAATAAAGGGGAGGACAAATGCACTGTATTTTTCATTTGAAAAATGCATGTCTTTATTTTCGATATAACTCGCTAAGGCCTCGTGGCGAAGCCGTTGGAGGCTCCAGATTCGAATTTTTCTCTTCTCATTTATTATATAGTTGCGAGGTAATAACATTAATCACAATTTTGTAGAATTCTTAAAGAAATACGATGAATTACTATAATTGTGTTCAATACAAATAAAAATATAACATTTATAGTTTTCCATTATTTATTGGGTGAAGATGAAATAGCGTATGCAATTCTCATATAATGGTTATTTACACTCACATAAACCATACGAATCTCACCTTCGGCTCGTTTCGTATCTCTGTTAATGCTCGTGTATTAATAACCATCATTACATGATCGTTGCATAATGTACTATTACTTATCTGAATATAATTACTCTATTGCGGAACAGGCAGTCGAAGTCAGTGCTGTAATTTTATCGGCTGATTGTAGGGGTTCTAATGAAATGATGTGATGATAGATATCTGTAATCTGTCCATCAGTTCTCGATACTCTCGATACTTCTCGATGACTCCAGTATGAAGATCGAACACCAAAAGATCTCGGCCATGAGAAACAAAAATTGTCATCTATTATTATCGTACAGATTTATTGAAATATTACAGATTTTTTAATTTTTTTTAATTCAGTTTTACTGAATGGATAATAAAAATCGATACGATCCTTCAGTAATTTCGATATCTGGGCCTGGCAGAGATGGTAATCGGTATTCTTATACCTGTTGGGAACTTCGTAGTTCTTGTAGGTTGAGACGACGATACATGAAAAATGATAGATAGATAGATAGATAGATAGATAGATAGATAGATAGATAGATAGATAGATAGACACTTATTGATCATACCCCAATTTACATTGGATTGATAAGTCAAAACAGAACAATGTTAAAAATACTAAAACAATAAAAACACTTTAAAAACATTTTCCAAACCAAGCAACACTGAAAATAGATAGAACAGTACACTTTTCATTGACAGTCCGAAATGAATTCTGAAATACTATAAAATGCCCTAGATAACAGATAAAATTTCAATTTTGTTTTGAATCTGAACAGGTTTGGCTGATTCTTCAAGTCATCATTCAGCATGTTGAAAAAGTTTGCCGCAGCATATTTTGGGGATTTTTTATAAGTCGAGTAGTTGACAATTTCCAATCTGAATTGGTTTCTTTGACGGGTTGGGTACTGGTGGACATCCGCATTCTGAACAAAATGGTTTTTGTGAATGTAGGCAAATATTAATAATTCATACAGATAGATACTAGTGAATGTTAATATTCTCTTTTCTTTGAAAACATCTCTGCAAGACTCTCGAAAACCCAAGTGGAATATCAATCGAATGATTCTTTTTTCGGCAACCGTCCGGGAAGTACCCACTTCCCGGACGCTTTTTCTTTGAGAAAGTAGCATTTTCCCGGCCTAGTCCGGGAAGTACGTACTTCCCGGACTAGGCTACTTCCTCAAAGAAAAAGCGTCCGGGAAGTGGATCGGTTGCCGAAAAAATAGTGTACGCAACACGACCGAAAACAGTATTTTCCGGACTTGTTACGTAAATTACTATTCTGGGCTATGAAAACTCTGTTGCTGTCATTAGCGAGACCATAAACTATAATATTTTGACTAATAGAAGAATAGACCAAAGCATAGTAAACGCTTATGAGACCTTCTTCATTAAAACAGCTCTTTAAATTTTTCAATGGAAAGAAGTGCTTATTTAAGGTGGAACATAGTGACCTAATGCATTTGTCCCATTTGAGGTTTTCGTCGACGATTGTACCCAAAAACTTGGAGCTGCTTTGAAATGTAATTGATATATTGTTTATATCCAGGTTTTCCCCAATGGCTCTTCCCTTAGTCGATCTGTGGAAATGAATAGCAACAGTCTTCGAGTAGTTTATAATCAGATTGTTCCTCTGACACCACCTGTCGAATTGATTTAATGTATAATATAAAGATTGAGAGAGAGATCAAACACTTCGAAAAACTTGTTTTTTTTTCCTCAAACAATTGCCATGAAATGCGGTATCACATGCACTCTCATCCCTTAAGGATTTAAGAGTTGGAGCCAGCCCCTCCGAGGAGCTTGAAGTGACAAATTCGAGAATATGTGCAAAAGATGTCCCTTTTGCAATGAAAATCGACGGATCCGAGCGTTTTTTATTCTGTGAACGATAAATATGAAATATCGCCCTTGTTTTTTTTTGCTGGGCCACCCTGTATAACAGGCGAATATGAATTTTGTAACCAAGGCGATCTATCGGGCCCAGTAAATGATACGAGTCAGTAATAATGATGATTCTAACGTCTATGAATCATTCACACATATCGACAAGAGTGTTTGGTAAATATCTGATGTTACTTCTTTTATAAAAGTTTTGTTTACTTCTTGCTTTGACTTGAAAAGAGGAATCAGACAATCTAAACTTCCTTTCCTCCGAAAAAACAATCATGTTCCTCAATACAAACAATAGTTTGTGAGTGGAGTATTGATTTGTAATAAGGGTAATTGAGTTTTGTTGAACGTTCCACTGAATGTTTCAATCGTACCCACGACAAAATGATAGAATGTTTGGTGATCATTGGAACCCAATCGATGAAAGTTCTCATACCTTTATAGAACAAACACTGGCTGAGATGGGATGAGGTTCTGGCTCATCTCTGGCATCGAGGCGGCCATGTATACTTCGACGCGGCATCTGTAATTTCAATCTCGTTTTTCATTTTCCGTGAACCAGAAAAAGCCGTCGGAATTTTTCGCCCCGCGAACCGACTTCAAAAACAATTTCATCCACACCCTAATAAGCATCACCGTCCGGAAATATTCATCGAGCGAAGTTCATGGTCGAAAGCTCCCGATGGGGGTAATCGACCAGAAGTTCCCTTTGATCGTAATTCCCAAGACCCGGTCGCCGAGGCGTAGACAAACAACGCCTAATAACTAATAATAGGCGTTATTTTTCCACGCGCAAACACACAGCGGTCAGCAAACTGAACCGCAAAAATGCGAAAGTATCCGCGACAATCGCTCTTTTGAAGGCAGGCTAACGTGTGAAAGGATTCGACCGCGGATGACGGATCAAAGCGGACGCAAGAACGAGCTGCCCTGCTAAGAACCACTCGGTTGGGCAACATCAAAGTTTTGTGTTTGTTAATGGAATCATCCGCAATCGAGGTGGGTAGATATCGGTCAAAGTGGGAAGAGCATACGGGACAACGCATGATCGTAGGTTATATTCGCTGTGAGGCTATCGAACGGGTGAGGCGGACCACGTTTGCACTGTGGAGATGTGCTTCCGCTCCGAGGGCTACCACATATACGAGCCGTAGATCATCACGGCAGCTTAAACCCGAGCTCCGGTCCTTTGTCAGTGGCTTTGTAGGCGCGCTTACTGGAAAAAGATGTAATTAGTAAGCTTTGCGGCAGGTGTGATTTCGAAATTGCCGTACAAAGAAAGGTTTATACGATAAAGCGAGTAGGTACTGTATGGGTTGGAAACAATTAATAATATGTTGCGGGTAATGAATATTTTTCTCCTTAATGTCCCCGTAGTATTCTCTGTGGTATACGAGCCGTGTATGTTGAGTTTAACTGAGCTCTGTGTTTTATAGTGATTTGATAGGGAAATATACTCCCAAAAAATTCGTTCTTTTTTGTGAATGGAGTGTGATGAGTCATACAGCCTCATGTGTTAAATGTGAGCCAGGGATTTCGTAGTTACATCTATAAAACTGCATTACAAGTGAGCAATTTTTATTTCTAACACAGTATAAAAACTCTCAGTCCTGACTCATATCAGATTTGGTTTTGCCCTCTCGTACTGATAGTGAAATTGAACAGAGGCGGGTATGATATATGTAGCTCAGTTCATGTCTTGAAAAATAAATTTCCTCTAAAAATTGACAATAATGGCTGGAAAAGATATATCTAATAGAGATATATATGCACTCTTAACTAAAATCAGTAAAGACGGAGAGGAAACAAAAGAAGAGATCAAAAGCATGAAAGTTGAGTTCCAAAAGACCACCGATGCACTGAATTCCACTGTCAATGAATTGAAGGAGGAAAATAAACTCTTGCGATCTAGACTCATCCACGCTGAGAGACAGCTGAAGCAGAATACCATCCTCATATACGGATTCAAAGTGAATGATAACTCATCCATCATACAACAAGTGACAGAACTCATCAAAGACAAGCTTAAAATATCACTTTCTCACTCTGATATCAACCGCTGTTTTGTAAACAAAAATATCGATAAACAACCAATAATCTTAGACCTTCTGTCTAACCTGAAGAAGTCTGAGATTTTTTCACATATTAATCTTCTGAAGGACTCAGGGATAGCATTTGTTGAAGACCTGCCCTACGAGGACAGACACATAAGAAAACAGTTGGTAGTTCACTTGAGAGCCGCAAAGGAAAAGAACCTAACTGCTAAAATAAAGAAGAACACTCTGGTCGTCAGCGGTCATCAGTATACGCTTGAGGAATTGAACTCGGATAGCACTTTTCTCTCTTCGAATACTCATTTGCCAACTGGAAGTGGACCTTCTGCATTGGCAAAGAAGAATCGCAGACCTCGCTAGGTTTCATTATATTAAAACAAAAATTTTTCGCTTTTAACTCTCATTAATTATATTGCTTGAATAAAATAAGGAAAGCAAATTGAATTGATAGTATATATTTCTTTTTTTTTTGTGAACCTGATTCTCAGATTTTTTTTTTTTTTATATTTTCCCATTTTTTTTATATCATTAAGTATATTTACAGTCTGAAACGTGTTTCGCATGAGTATAAAAATTGGACATTTGAATGTGAGATCTCTTCTTCCCTCAATAGCCAATATTCGTCAACTAATTCAAGAGAGGCAATTTGATATTTTTTGTATATCAGAAAGTTGGTTACACTGTGGTATTACTGATGATTTGGTTAGTATAAGGGGCTATAGAATTTATAGACAGGATCGTCTTCACTCAAGAGGTGGTGGAGTGTGTATTTATTCAAGAAATACCTTGAATACTTCTCTCGTACATTCCAATTCTAATATTGAGCAACTGTGGATAAAACTGAAAATAAAAAAAGAAGTTTTCTCCATTGGTGTGATCTATAGGCCACCTTCACAGGATAAGGAACTTTTTCTGTCTGGTTTAGAGGATACAATTGATGATATATCTGTAATCACTCCCAATGTCGTTTGTGTGGGAGATTTCAATTTAGATTTATTATGTCTGGAAAATTCACATGTGAGTAACCTGCTATCAATCTTTGAAACTCATCAACTGAACCAAATAATTGACTCGCCAACTAGAATAGGTCTCCAAAGATCTTCACTTATTGATCTGATAGCTGTGTGGAATCTGGACAGAATAGAAGAAAAAGGTGTTGAAGATGTTAATATTTCTGACCATTCTCTCACATATTGTAGTATCAAACTGGAACACACAGCTAAACCGATAAAATTCCTACAATATCGAAATTTTAAAAATTTTAATTATGAAGCTTTCGAATTTAATTTGCGTAGAATTCCTTTCTTTAGTATTTATGAAACCGATGACGTGAACGTGAAATTATACATTCTTGTTGACAATATAACTCAATTGTTCAATAAACATGCACCCTTAAAAAAATCTAGGATAACTAAGCCACCTGCACCCTGGCTGACCGATCCAATCAAAAATTTGATGAAAATGCGAGATAAGGCCGCGCTCAAATTAAAAAAATCACCAACAGATGAACACCGAGTATATTATAAACAGTTACGCAATTTCACAAACCAAGCTATTATGAGAGAGAAAAAGTCCTATTTATCAGCAAAACTCGCTGATTGCAACCCCAAACAATATTGGTCTATACTGAAGAATAATAATATACTCACTTCAAAGAAACATGAGTTGCCAAGTCAACTGAGCGATGCCAATTGCATTAACGATTTTTTTGTAAAATCCATTCCAATAGCTCAACCATCGAATGCCATACTTGATAAATATAACAACCACACCTTACTCGACTCTAACTACCGGTTTACATCTGTTGATGATATTTGCATACTACGGATAATATCTCTAATTAAAAAAAATTCTATTGGGTGTGATGGGCTCAGTATAAAAATGATTTCATTATGTTGTCCTATAATTCTTCCTCATTTGAAGCATATTATAAATTTTTGCATAGAGAAGAACGTTTTTCCAACTATTTGGAAAGCTGCATTGGTTACTCCAATCCCCAAAAAAAATAATCCACTAGAATTGAAAGATCTGCGTGCCATCAGCATTCTCCCTGCTTGTTCGAAAATTATAGAAAAAATTATAGAACAACAACTTCGTTTATACCTAGATAGTCATAACATACTACCAACAATACAGTCCGGTTTTAGGCGTGAGCACAGCTGTACTACAGCTTTATTGAAAGTGACCGATGATATATTTAAAGCGAATGATATGAGTCAATGTACAGTCCTGGTCCTTCTAGATTTTAGCAGGGCATTCGACACAATTAATCATGACCTTTTACTATCCATTTTGCACTACATTGGTCTTTCTGATGATTCGGTTCTCTTTTTCCGCAATTACTTGAACAACCGACAACAGGAAGTTGTTATTGATGGAATACATTCCACACCTTTGAACTTGAAATCGGGCGTCCCCCAGGGATCAATCCTCGGCCCCCTTCTATTCACGATATACACCAGTCAGCTAGTGAAATGTCTTCAATATTGCAATATTCATCTTTATGCCGATGACACCCAGATTCATTATTCTTTCGAACCACTCAGGATAGATGAAGCTAATAGTCGGATCAATCATGATCTCAGCACATTCTCGTCCCTTGCTGAAGATATGTGCTTAATGAATAATACATCGAAATCTAAAATATTGTTATTCGGGCCAAAAAAGCAAAGAGATATTGTAAAACAACAACTAGATATCAGTATAAATTCCATTAATTTGGAAATTGTGGAGGAAGCAAAAAATCTAGGAGTGACAATAGATAGTGATCTCCGCTTCGAGTCCCATGTGAATAGATTGGTTCAGAAAGCATACTGTTCACTTAAGTTGATTTACGGAAATCGAAAATGTCTCCCCAAAAATACAAAAATTACACTCTGTGAAAGTCTCGTTCTCTCAGCATTGAACTATTCAGACGCACTATATGGACCAAATCTCACAAGCAGGAACAAGAAAAGGCTGCAAAAGATTCAAAATTCCTGCCTCCGCCTCATTCATGGGGTGCGCAAAAGGGACAGAATCTCTTCAAAGTTGTCTGAAACTTGTTGGCTCAATATGGAAAACCGGAGGTTTCTACATTCTGCGTGTTTATACCATAAAGTTATCTGTAGTAAAATGCCGGCCTATCTATACAACAGAATTACATTTCGGACTGACGTACACAACTTGAACGTACGGCATAAGGGATTACTAACTCCTCCAGTACACAAACACGAGTTTTTTAAGCGATCGTTTACGTATCAGATTTGCAATGTTTACAATAAACTTCCTTCCCATTTGAAAAATTTGAGAATAGGTACTTTTAGGCAAGAATTGAAAATTGTACTATTGAACAACCAAATGTGATAAATATGTTCATATGCATATAATTTTACTTCTCGTTATTATTATTCAAAATGTAATTAGGCTCATAATGTATTTTTTTTTCATGCATTTATTAGCTCCTTATCTGTCATTATTTTTTTGTTGTTGTTGCCAGTTCCTCAACTGGCCGTTGGAGGTTAAGTGGTAGAACAAACCTGTAGTGCTTCTACACTTCAGTTTTGAACTTCGCCTTTTGGATGTTATTTTCTATTTCAGCCAATAAAGACCATTATTATTATTATTATTATTATTATCTATCAATTTCTGAAATTATTCAAAATTCGACGATTGAGTTAGTTATATTCAGAACGTACATTACTACCTAGTTTATGATATTGATTATACAAAATTATTGATTCCTCAGATTGTGAGAAAATGCTGAGAATATGAAAAGAAAGCGTTGATATGATTGCTACAACGGCGTATTAGTGCCACTGCAAAAATAAAAAATCTCGCAATTGCGACTTTCATTCTGTCAATTGAATTCTGTGAATCTGGCAATTGAGACTATTAATCTGTCAATTGACAGATTGAATGTGTCAATTGACAGATTTAATCTGGCAATTGCGACTTTTATGAAAGATCTTGATTAGGGTTCAGATTGTTTGGTTGAAACAATTTCACATTATAATCATACAAGCAATAACGTCAAGTTATCTACGATGTAAATTCCAACTTTTAAGGAGTGGTTGGGATTTCAAAACATATTCAATAATATCATTCATACTTATTCGAATATTTCCAACATTGAACGTTTTCATTAATTAAGAAGTTCCATTCAAGGTACCGCAGCCAAACTCGTCATGAGCTCATTTTAAAGTTCAGAAAAAAATTACATTGAGGCTTGTTCTTCATCCAAGGATCGTTATGAAGACAGAAGGCTCATTTCATTGAGTCACATTGATTCATTTTTCAATTTTTCCACAAAAATGAGAGAGTCTGCTTTGCAACTCAGAAAATTATTGGATATAGTCAAAAGTATTCTTCGGACTTTGAAGAATTCAGAACAAGGAAGGAGCCGATGAATGGGATTTGCTTTTTATTCACATGACAGGAAATAAACTAGATTTCAATAGTAAAGGGGATTGATGAAAGGATTGTTCAACCAATAATTTTCCAGAATGAAAAACTTCTTAGATGTTTTGGAACCAGAGGTCGACAGAATTGTGAACTCAATTGATTTTAAATTAATTCAGTGATTCAATTGGCTTCAATTCACTCTGAAAAAGTGTCAATTGACAGATTTAATCTGGCAATTGCGACTTTTAATCTGTCAATTGACAGATTGAAAGTTGCAATTGCGAAATTTTTTTATTTTTGCAATGGCACTGATAAGCCGTCGTAGATTGCAACCTTTTTTATTGAAGATATAACTTTTATCAGAGCTCAATTACCCCAACCGAAAACTATCACACACGACATTCGTTTTGCTAACCAAGTTAGCAACTTCAGGAAAAAAAACTGTGTATTTGAATAATTGACAGCTCTGCTGAGGAATATTTCATGTTATATTGAAGATTGCGATTATACATTCACAAGATCCACCCATTGAATACTAATCATTTTTCTGGTGATACCGATTGTTTTTTGTGATTCGGTAATTGAACTATGCTGAGAAATATTTGATTTTTAAACCGAAGGTGCCAATCATATCTAAGATTATAATGAACATTGCATAATTCATCGTGTTATGGATGATTCCCTGACTCATCTTATTTTTCCTGCATTGCTCATTTTTCATGTACCACCATAATCGAAAATAGGATTGATAATAATTTCTCATGGTCCATCGGCTCAATATTTGAAATTTATTCATTTTGAATCAGTTGCCATGGACATTTGTCAAGTCCTACACCTTATATTATTCAAAAACTTGCATTTGAACTTTGGTTTGATATATTTTGAGTTATTTCGTTCAGATATTCAACGCCATTTACTGGACGACGACCAAAGACTCAAACTCTTACAACACCAGGTAAAGGAGGCCTCTTACAGCGGACATGTCCTACGGCACGAACAAGAAACGTCTTCGGTCTACTTGCAGAGAAAGCTGCAATCCTCCACTAATCAGAATTCGCAAATCTAATGTGTTACCTAACAATTTTTATTTCGAATTTGTTTTGCCAATATTGAATCAATATCCGTATTGAACTTTGGTTTTGTCGATGTCAATCAAGTACTAGGTTTAGGTATAGCTGATTCTATTTCACTTCAATATCTGATACATCAACGTAGGATTTATACAGGATGTATCCTATCTACGGTACGCAACTTTACAAGGTAATTTGTTAAGTCGTTTCAAGAAAGAAATGTCCTATGCCCTATGAACATATTTTCGGATTTTCTTCGTTTCTGAGATACATTGCGTTGAAGTTCAAAAAGAAAATATATATCATAAATATCCTCACACCGAATTGGTTGTAATTTGCTACAGTTATTTCAAGAGATTGATTTTTACTGATATGACAACAATATCACTGTTATTTGGTCTCCAAAGCAGAGGTTCATGATATGCGAAGTGACTTCAATTTTTTTGGAAATGAGGCTAGATATGAAGAAAACACAAACGACAAAAAAGTTGTATTTCCATATGATTAATCTGTAAAAAAATTGAAAACTTCAAAAAAGTCAGTGGCGTCCTTTTTTTTTCTGAAATTGTTGGCTGATGCCACTGAACCTAATACATTCAATATAGATGGGACTCAATGAGCGCCTTATTACTTGAAATTTCAACCAAATCGACGTAAGGATTTTTATGATATTTTATAAATACCGTTTTTATTTTTAAACTTCACCGCCCTGTATCTCAGGAATGAATCAACTCCGGACATTTGTTCATAGGAACTTTTCTTCTTGCTACGACCTGACGAATCACCCTCTGAAGTTTCGTACTGTAGCTAGGAAACACCCTGTATACTACTGTCCAATGGAATTCTGGAGAAGTCAACAAATGCATGTCTTGAAAAACAGTACACGTGCTAATCTCTATTCCCTAACGTATCTATGGAGTAATAAAGAAATTCAAAAGCGTCTAACAATCTAAAATTTTGATTACATGATTCCAAAGTCTTCTATCGTACTGGAAATTAATTCATTTGGATTTTATGCACGACCTCTGAACTTTCTCGGGCAGCATCATACTTCTCTTTTCCATTATACACTTTATAGTTGAAAACAACTTCGTCCCCATCGAGTAAAACTTTTCGATGGATTCCAGTTCATCCCCAGCGTTTCAGCGCGTCGTATATTTGCAAGATTATTCAGTTAACATTTTCACATGAAACTTTGGATAGGTATCAGGATCGATAGGAAAATGAGTTGGCGAACTAGTGATAGGCATATATCAACAAATAATCGTTTGAAAAATAACCCTTTCAATAGCTCTTTCTTGATTCGGCATATAAGGTTATAGTCTTTTTCACAGTAAATGGTATTGGCTTATTAACTGCAATAAACTACCCGATTTAATCCCATTGTGTAGAAAATCATCTGGTGAAAGTTGCAAATGTGCTACAGGGTCAAACTTAAGAAATTTGAAATTTGCATAATGTAGGAGATATACAAATAATTTATTTTAATGTTACAATTCTATTCTATATTTAGTTCAGTGTCGCTATCGCTATCCTCATCTAAATTAATTTAATTGGCGCTATTGATTTTACAGAAAGGTACGAGTTTTCAACATTTATAACATGACTAACAGAACTTTTTCAACTCTCGGTAGGAATGTCATTCATACAGTTCCTAATTAATTCTACCACACTACCACTTAAAGTCGGAGAAGTATTTTTTCCGCGCACGCTCGATTTAAGTTGGTGCCACATAAGCTCTATGGGATTGAACACGCAGAAGTAGGGAGGTAGTCGTAACACTGTGTGTCCCAATTCTTCTGCAATTGTATCACAAACATACGTTTTTTCAAAGAAAATGTCTGCAGCACTTGTAAAAGTTCTTTTTTCCTCAAAATATATGTCATTTGCAGCCATGAAGTTTTGAATCTCCAATTTCGTATTCTTTGAGCCAGGAATTTTTTGCAATTGTCGACTATGATACCTTGGATCCTTTGGGAGGGGTGTCATGCGTGTCAAACCACGTCTCGTCGAGGTGGAGTATTGGCCGATTTTCAGACCGGTATTTTCTTATTGACGTTATATATTCAGACGGCCAGTTTATTAAACGTGTGGATTCCATTATTACTTGTCTCTTGTCAATTTTGCGATATTTAAAGCCCATCGCAGACAGAGTTCGCCAAAGAGTAGTGAGGCCACAGTTGATGTGAGTTTCGTCATTGATGAGCCGCTGTTTCAGACTTTTGATTGTAGGGACACGCTGCTCATCGTACGTAGTGTAGATTTTTCGCCTCATCAAATCTTTTTCCCAGTCGTCTAAACTTCTTGTGACACCGGAATCTTTACGCTTTTTTCTTGATTCCATGGAATTTTCAACAATTCGTCTAACTGAAGTAAGAGGCACCTTCGTCAAATTACTGGTTACTTCTGCTGCAGCACCCGCGTTATATCCTTGCTGAAGTAGGGAACTATACACATTTTTTATAATGATTTTCGCGTCACAAGATAAGTGATTCTTCTTTAACGAACCACTGGAAGAAGCACTATTACTTTTTATCCACGGACGCCATATACTGCCTATTCTGTACGTTGGGGAATACAATCTTTGCTATTAATGTCTGTAATAACAAATGGATGTTATAAAATTATTGCACGCCGTAACACAAGTGAACACTTTCAATGAAATACAAAGACTAAAATGGACAAGAAGTGTAAGCTGTAATCCTCTACAATCCCTCTCTGAGAAACAAAATTACCTGAATCCGGTCCTTTTACATTTATGATGTGCATCTCGGATTTTACTTAAGGGTCTAATTGGTTTTATTATAATCCTTCAGTCAATACCATTCATTGTGAAAACTACTATACATCTTCCAATCATTCATGATATCACCACGAAGGAAATCCGTGGCCAAAATATTTCGATATTATTTGGTTCGTGCTGAACACTCACCAACTGACACGCTTTCACAAATGTCTAAACTTATGACGAATTTTTCATCTTTTTATAATTTCAATTCATTTCAATAGAACAGCTGAACTTTGGAACTCTTTGCCGAGGAATGTTTTTCCCGGGGCTTAGCAACTTCAACAAGGATAATATCAATTCGTTTATTCTATCCCTTGATTCAAGTGGTGTTCTTTGAACATTATTGGCTTTCCTTACGTGTGAATCTGTATATAAAAAATTATATCAATGAGATATTTCAACTAGTGGAACAACCATTCACTGTTGCTCGGAACATGTGTTTTTCTCATGTTGATTATTAACAGTATCCAATTATATAATATAGGTACTCCTCATAGTTATGTGATTGTGATCTCATTTCAATTCTATAGAAATATAATGTTTTTGTGTCGACAATAAATAGTTATTTATGATATAAGTGTTGAAAGTACATTTTTAAGGCAAGCATGTGAGTGCCTTAAAAGGTACTTTTAACACGTATATCATACAATATTTTTTCTACAAACGTTCAAATAAAGTTATTATACAGTTTGAATTGAATTTTGTAAACCTATCATCCAAAGGAGATAATTTTAAATTGCATCGTATATTACGGACCTTAGCAATCATTGTTGATTCAATTGTTTACGAATGTTTTGGTGCATCAGTCAGACGTTTGTTAGTTTTATTTAAAACGCAGTTAAGGTTGAAGATTTTTTTTTAAATGGAAGAAAGTGATGAAAATGATCCGTTTGAAGACATAGAGGCGGCGGCCAATAGAGCAACCCTCGATTTGTTGCCGAGAAAATCCAGGGTTCAATACGATATAACCTATAATAAGTTTCAGAAATGGTGTGAAGCGAATGGCATTTCTGGAAAATATACTGAAAATGTATTTCTGGCCTATTTTGAGGAGAAAGCAAAGGAATGGGAGGCATCATCTCTGTGGTCAAATTATTCGATGATCAAATCTATGCTACGTATAAATAGCGACGTAGATATCAGCAAATATTTTAAGCTTATCGCGTATTCAAAGCGTCAAGCAGGTAACCGGCCAAAGAAATCAAAAATCTTGACTAGTGTCCAAACTGACCAGTTTTTGAAGTCTGCATTAGACGATGAGTATCTTCTAATGAAAGTAGTTGTGATTGTGGGAATATTTGGTGCTTGCCGCAGGTAGGAGCTTTGTCAATTGACTGTTGACGATGTGGAAGATATGGGTACTTCATTAATTATTAAAATACCAGATACTTAAACCAATGTTTCACGAAGTTTTACTATTATTGAAAAAATTCATTTGGATCTTTATCGAAAATATGTGGCTCTTCGACCAGCAAATGTCGGACACAGGCGATTTTTCTTGAAAAACGTGAAAGGTAAATGTACCAGAAATCCGGTTGGAATTAATTCGTCTGGAAAAATTCCTGCTGCTATAGCAAGATTTCTGGAGCTTCCAAATCCGAAACTTTATACGGGACACTGTTTTCGCCGGTCTTCAGCGACCTTACTTGCCGATGCTGGCGCAAATTTGACGACAATTAAGCGTCATGGGGGGTGGAGATCTTCTACCGTTGCTGAGGGGTACATCGAGGATTCTTTGGAAAATAAGAATTTGATTGCCCAAAAACTGCTGACGGTGCAGCGAACATTACCAACAACATCAATCCAACAACGAACATCCGAAGAAATTGTGGCCTCAACTTCGACTGGAAATTCAATTATTTCTACGCATCATTCTTCCTTAGCCATGGAAAATGGTAAAACAGCAGTGCAAGAAATTATTTTTTGTCAAATTGCACAAATTGTACTATTAATATTAATGTTAATGAATAAAATCTAACTATTTTGACGTTTGCTTTCAAAATCTGACAATTCACTTTTGGCAGCAGTGCCATAAACATTTTAAGGCACTCATTGCCATAAAGTGATTTTAAGTGACATTATTAAGGCTTCTATGGAGTGCTAAAAATGGCATTCTCAACACGTTTGTAGAAAAAAAAATGCTTGTTTAGTTTTCGATTTTCGAAAAAAAATCGATTCCTCCCCCCCCCACCCTTTGCCTTCAACCATTAAAAAAAGCGATTCAATCTATGGGCATACTTAAAGACTGGCTATAGATCAGATCATTCCAAAACGAAACAATTCATTCGGGTCAACATCAGATATACCTATTTAGTGAGATGATGGATAAAAATCAGCCATTAAACAACTAGTCCCCTCGCTGATAACACAAAGGGCGATGAATTATATTTGACAGGTGGCAGTGTACGGATCTTCACATAATATTTTCTTGTATATTGTATTCGGTGCTTTTTGTTGTACTAGCCGCAGGTGTAGTTGTTTTTCGACAGGTGATACCTCATCAACCTACTATGTAGGAGTTGAGACTGGTTCGAACGTATTGATCTTAAACTCAGCAGTATCTTTGAACTTCAGTTTTTCCACGAGAAATTCAATTCCATGAGAACTATTATAATGGTCCAATAAAGTTGTTTTGAGGGTACTACTATAACTGCACATACAACATTGTATTTGCTGCTCAGTTTTCGTAGATTTACAATTATTATTTTTTTTATGCCAAGAAATGTATCGATTCAAATTGAATTTTTTGGAAAATTTCCTGGAGCATATCTCACACACATAATGATTTTTTTCTGCTCGTGGATACTGAGTATATGTCTTTGGAGATTAGATTTCCAAGCAAATCTTTTTCCGCAACATTCACATAATATATTATCTATTTTCTCAGATTCACGTTTATTTTTCATCATACTGTATTCTTAAAACACAACAAGATCTTCGATTTTCAAAATAGAAATTTTTTTTATCTCTCCGTTTGACAGTTGTTGTCTCCTTCATCCGAAAATCACAGAACATTATAGCACAGTAGAATGATTTTTTTGCGAGTAACCCGGTTACAAAAGTCGGTAACCGTCAAGTTATAACTCCCACTTCATGAAATTTCAAAACTGGTAACACAAGCTTGATTTCGCAAAAAACGTGCGTGAAGGATCTGGTTACATTTTAATTTTGAATGAAAAACAATGAGGTTATGTTGTTATTGTTTACTATTCATTTTGAAAGTTTTATACATATGGAAATATTGAAATATCAAGTTGTTTTCGAAGATTTCTTCAAAAGTGATGATAATTTATGTTTCCACATTTTGAACTTGATTAATGATTGAGATTCACGATTACCTATAGGAAAAACATGTGAAACTCATTTAAGGATGCCAATAGATCATAATATTAAGCTGAAGCAGTATCATGAAAATACGTTTTTCGTTTTTCCAACTGTTTCGAATAAAAAAAAATACACTTTCAGCCAGTTGCATGCTAAATGCACTGTGAACTGTCTACAATTGTGTGTTTCTCTTCCTCTGTCTCTGTCGTTTTTATCATCTTCTCATATAACCGCCAAGTATGCTCACCGACTATGTCAAAACGTTTTTTGTCCACGCAAATTCGAATATATCCCTGTTTCAAACCTACTTACAGGTTGGAAAGTTAGCAATCATTCTATGAGAAGAAGACGAGTTGGAGACCCATTTTTTCGATCTCGTTTCAAACTTTACAACTCCTTCGTCTATTATTCGAACTGTCATTCGATTCATCGGAATTCACGATGTGTTTATATCCCCGTTACCGTGTACCCAAAGTAGGTTCAATATTTCAGTGAGTACTTCTCGTGATACAAGTGAGATTTGTTGAATATTATTGAAATGCCAAACGGATTTATTGAAACGAAACCAGAATATTTATAAATATACATCAATATATTTTCAACTCCTGCGTAGGTAAATGACATTTACCAGAAATGACATTTGTTGAATGCGTCATGAAGTTTGCCTTTTCACAACTCCCACTCGAAAAACAAAATGTATTAGATTTATTATTGCGAAATATTCACTTCTTGTTCGTTTCATGAAATTATTTTGAATAACATAGTAAATCGGGGATAGAGTCGTATTTGGTGTAAATAATTCATTTATAAATTGCAAAGCGATTTCGGCTTTTACGCCATCAGCAGTACCGATATCTGCAAGTGAGTAATAGTCGGGAAATTTGTTTGAAATTGCAATTACTTACTCGTCAAATATTCACAAGAAGATCTTTCAGAGTTAAAATACAAAACATAAGTGAAACATCACACTGAATAGACATGAACGTTAAAATCAGTGCCTATTATGGTTCAACTATTAAAATTTTTGTTTAAAACATTATCATAAAATTATTCATAGCTTGCTGCATGATAGGCAAGAGGGGTAACAGGAAGTGCAATTTGACATTGTCTTTCTAAGGTGAGCAAAGAACTATTCAATTGGAATTTTCAGAAAAGTTGATTTTAATTTTGAATTTGAGATAAGATCTTCAGGGAAACGTTCTCAGTCTGCTTCCCAACAGAAACTCGACCGTAAGAAATCTGAAAGCGCACCAACTGTTTTGGTCTAATGGGAACTGAACTAATGGTACTGAACGTACTTTGGTACTCTTCAAAATGAGTTTCTCTTATGCCTGACTTCTATCTTTGGTCCGGGATGAGAATAAAGAGATCTGTTTATAATTCTGAAAATATAATCTAGTGCTTATTCTATTTCGAATGACGCATATAAAAATATGGAAAAAGATTTTATCCATCAGTAGGGGAATTCGATAGTTAAACAAATCAAACAGTCAAAATTGGGTTTTGAATCTTTCGTGCATAGGTTGAGAACCGTTATTTCAGGCCAATCAGGCCAAATACATTACTGAAGAATATGAAATTTTTAATGGAAAGTTTTGATCACCGAAATTCCACCACTTGAACTGACTATTTCAATTCCTTGGTGAAAAAGTTCCGGATAACGTTTGCTAATCCGTTACAACACCGTGCAAATTATCGTAACACGTAATAGTTATTTACGTAATCAGTTATGAAAAGACCCATATTGTTCGATGAGTGTAATATTTGCCAAAACGAGCGAAGCGAGTTTTTCAAATTACGCGAGTCGAACAAATAAGTCTTTTCATAACGTATTTCGTACAAAATTTTATCTATTGATATCATTTCATGAATATAATATAATGGTTTTCTCGTGATATGAGACATTGGCGTTGGCGCTTGTCAAAATGAATATTTAATAAGCAATGTCAAACGTGTCAGACTTATGTCAAACGTATCAGACTTATTTCAAAAATGAGTAGTTGTTCCGACGAAATTGCGTCTGATATAGAAGTATCGGCAAATAAAGCATTAAATGAATTGATACCTCAAAAATCAAAAGCTAGATATGACGCAGCTGACCAAAAGTTTGAAGAATGGTGCCAAACGAAGAAAGTTACAATTATAACTGAAAAAGTAATGTTGGCATATTTCGAAACTATAAAAGCTATGAAAGCTTCAACGATGTGGACGACATATTCCATGTTGAAGAGTGAACTAAAAGTTAAAAAAGATGTTAATATCCAAACTTACACCACATTGATTGCATTACTGAAAAGGCAGTCAGTGGGTTATCATGCAAAAAAATCAAAAGTGTTCAGTAGGGAACAATTCGAAACTTTCATAAAGGAAGCTGATGACAAACATTTTTTATTTGCGAAGGTATTCATTCATTAATTTTTATATCAAAATGAAATATTGATTTGAACTATCCTTCTAGGTTGCAATCATAATTGGAATTGCGGGTGCTTGTAGAAAAGCTGAATTGACATTTCTGCGTGTCAAAGACGTCATAGATGAAAAAAGTTTCTTCAGAATAACCATTCCAGAAACAAAAACTCATGTAATACGAGAATTCATAGTCAACAGTGGAAATATTTCTGGTATAAATATGTTGGATATTATCAGGAAGTATATTTGCCTGAGACCCCAAATAACTAAGCATGAACGTTTCTTCGTGGGTTACAGAGAGAGTAAGTGCAGTGTTCAGCCTGTCGAATTTAATACGTTCGGAAAATTGCCTAGAACGATTGCACAATTTCTTGGCTTGCCAAATCTTACTGAGTATACTGGGCATTGTTTTAGACGTACTTCTGCTTCATTGCTCGCAGATTCAGGAGCTGATATTCTCAGAATAAAACAGCACGGGGGGAAGTCCAATACTGTTGCGGAGGGTTATATTGAGAATTCTTTAGGCAATAAAAAAAGAATTGCTCAGGATATCATGAATGGAGAATCTGAGCTTGAGCCAGCTTCGAAAAGAATGTTTAGAGAAGAAACGAAAGAGATCAGGGGTGCAACCGAGTTCACGCTTTTTAACGATACCGTATAGACGTAGTCGCTGAACGTACCGTGTTCACATTGTTCGTAGTTTTGAATCGACTTTTCGACTTGGTTTTTGGCGATACCAAAGGAGGTGTCGATTACGTGTGTAAGACAAAGTAAGCAAGAATAAAGATGCCTGTTGAAAACTAACCTATCTTTTGTCCTAGCCTAGAATCTAGATATAATTTGCTAATTTTATAAGGAAGATTCTTGTAATAATCGTTTATTTGATACAAAGCTGAGTAAACACTGCCTGATGTTTAAGAAAAGTAGGTAAATTGTATTCTCTCATACCGATTTCGAATTATTATTATATCTCTATCCTTAAAGTTCCTTGTACCATGCTATATTCCTTTGTTAGAAATAATATGAAACCAATTTTAAATATGGATATGGTTATGGAAGCATACATTTTCAGTTTATTTTTAGATGCTGCCCATTCACGTTTTTAATAATTTACTACTGAGGGAGGAACAGAGGAAAGAAGTTCTAAGAACAATAAATCGAGAAAGAAGACTTCTCAGAAATGAGAATGACCCATTTTTTATGACCAATGAGCAATTTTTAGGCATTTTCCGGTTAACTAAAGAAATGGTGAACAATATACTTTTTCCTGTCCTAATACCCCATATTCAGAAAGTAGGGCCACTCGCAATATCTCCGGAGCAAAAAATTCTAATTGCATTAAATTTTTTTGCAACTGGACATTATCAAACTCGCTTAGGACTGGATTGGAAATTTCCAACTGGTCAGGAAACAGTATCAGACATTATTCATGAGGTTACCCCAGTTATAGTTAACGAACTAGGACAAGAATGGATAACATTTCCAGTAGAAAGGAATCACATCAATAAAATTAAAACTAAATATATGGAGAGAACTCAATTTCCTGGTGTAATTGGTTCTATCGACTGTACTCATGTACCGATATTAACTCCAATAGAACAGGAACACAACTATGTAAACAGGAAAGGGTACCACTCGAAAAATATACAAATAGTGAGTATTTTCTTATTTTAAAGTGTATAACATAATTTGTTTTTTTAATTATTGCTTGAAGCCATACCTATTCCAAAAAATGTATTGGCCTTAAGTAAAAACAGCTTCAGTAGGTATAGTTTTTTATTGTCATAACTAACCCATAATTTTTTGTTTTCAGATATGTGACTATGATTTAGAAATTTTAAATGTTGCTTCAAGATGGGGAGGAGCAACACATGACTCTTTTGGAAAGAAGATATAATGAGGGTGAGTATTCAGTTATTGTACTTGGATTTTTTCGAATATGCATCAGTTATGTAACATAATTCCCACCTGCAAATTACCTTAAATTACGCTTGGTAATATGAATACCCAAAAAATTATGATTTTCTTTTTATTCAAGCATTCTCAGAAAAAATCTCACTAGAGTAATTTTACTCATTAGTAAGATTGGTAAAGAATGTACACATTGACATGAACTTCCAATATTGAAAATATTTCATTTGGCATAACAGAGTGGTCTCGGTAGTGTAGTGGTTAGCATATCTGCCTATCAAGCGGAAGGCCGGGGTTCGAATCCTCGCCGGGCCACCGTGCTGGGTAATCGCACGTTAAAAGGTAAGGCCTCGTTGATCCATTGCTCGCACAAGTTTCGACTTCTGAGGGTTGACGTTCGTCAGCTGGTTAACGAAAACGAACAACAAAAAAAAAAAATAACATGAACTATTTACACATTTTAAAAAGATTACATAGCTCATCATAAAGTGAATTGTTAACAATGATCCCTTTTTGAAAATACCAAGTTATTATTTACCATCACGCCAATAAGAAACTAGGATAGCTAAATTACAAAACTGGCAAAGGAAAGTTGCTCTAGAGTAGGAAAAGTAAAAATACAGTTCCCGTCATTTGAAAGTGGTACACTTGATAACAGGCATTTGTATTATGAAAAACAACCATTCTGAGCCTCAAGTGTACCACTTTTATATGACGGTAACTGTACCTAACTTTTATGATGGCGATATGAAAAATTATTTTGAAAGTAATACCTAATAGTCTAGGAGAAAAACGGTAATCTTGCTGTGTTAGTTTTTTATCTTATTTTCTTTTTGAAGCCTCTATTTTAACATTTCAGGTGATACTAATTCATGGCTTCTCGGTGACTCTGGGTATCCCCAAAAGCCCTATTTAATGACCCCTATAATAGATGCCCACCCTGGTACTCCAGAGGGTAATTATACAAACAGGCTGATACGAGCAAGAAATTCAGTTGAAAGATGTGGGTTCTTAAGGCTGTATTTAGATGCTTAAGCGGAGAAAATAAGTTGCGGTATCATCCAGACATGGTGGGGAATATTGTGAATGCCTGTGTAATATTACACAACATTCGGGTTAGAGGAAGGCTTCAGGAAATGCCAAATATCATATTTCCTGAAGATCCAGAACTAAATGGTAATCTTGATGGTTATAGGGGAGACCAACAGGGTTTTGTGGCAAGACAAAATCTCATACAGAGATATTTTATGTAATTTTTTATAACAATAATTATTATAATACTGATGTACCCTTCCACAAGGTATTTTCTTTATTAAAGCTTTTATTTAAATAAACAATAAACTCTTTTCTTGACACATTTTTTTATTTGCCTAATAATGTCTATGAATTCTGTTACATTCACAGATGAAATCAATAAAAAAATACTTAACATTTTACAAGGTTATATTCAGGGTGTTCTACAAGCTCTATGACAAACTTTTGTTAAAGAACATGGGTCTGATTCGTTTTTGTTCAGAAGTTACAAACACTTAACCTTTTTTAACAGTTATTATAAAACAACAAAACTTCAGTCAATAAAAATTGTTCGGACATATTCCTCGGCACAGTGCATGTGAATATTTCGAACAATTCTTATAGTCTTAAAAGTTGTTATTTTTATTTATTTTATTTTTTAATGTTAATTGTTAATGAAAGTGCTTGTGATTTCTAAACATAAACGAATTGGACCCAAGTTCGTCCTAGAGCTTGTAGAACACCCTATATTGAAACAAAATACAAAACAATATGTTACCTAAAGGCATTATATTTAAACAATGCTAAAAGCACAAACTTTATAACTTAGTACTAGTTAAGTTTTTCTTTATAATAAACTGAATCCTTATGATACATTTTTTTGTTCAACTACAAATGAACTACATAACATTTACAGAATAAATACAACAAACAAATAACACTAAACTTTTCAGTAGGTAACATATAGAAACGCAACAGAACAATGGTTTTCATAAAAGCACAAACTTCAAAACTTAATTTGTACTAGTGTTGCAAATTGACCGAGTTAAGACAGTTAATATGTCATTCATTTTAGTGAGATTATTATCAATATTACTCAAATTTGTATTAATATCCTTTAAAACAGTTGGTGTTCCATCATTCATGTCTCTTATTTCTGATCCCAGATCTTGAAGTCGTCTTCGTCTCTGCGTAGATTTTGAAGATTCTTGAGCTGACCTATTTTTTAGAGTACTACCTTTTGGTGTCTCAATATTAGCATAACAGTGTTCATCTAGAACCTCTGCAGTATTGCCTCCTATATCATCAGATGGTAATATATTTTCTTCCCCTTCCAAAAACATTATTATTTCTTCATTACATTGTTTTGTCTTCTTTGGTAAAGGAACATTGGACAACGTTGACTGGGGGCGTTTGATAAATGTTTTGGAGGTTTTTTGGGTATCTAATAACTGAGGTTTATCAAATGACTGCCTAGAAGTGCTTGCCGTTTGACGGATATTAGACTAGCCATTGCTTAATCCCATTTCTTGTACCGAGTCCCCCTCATAGGACTTGTTTCCCATTAACGCCAATAACCTATCTTCGAGTCGACTTAATTTAGCTTCTCCTGGTCCTCCTCCAGTACCAGTCATTTTATTTTTTATTTGTACGGCCTTGCCTTTGGTCTTTGATTTCCAATCAGTCAGTCTCTAAAAATAAATAAACTTTTCAAATAATGACCTACACCAAATTATATTTAATGGTGTATTTTTACACTCTACATTGTTTCACAAACTTACTCTTTTGTATTCTGCTGTAGTTAATATACCAAAGCCGAGTGCATTTAGCTCATTTGTAAGAATTTCCCATAATTTTTTGGAATTATTGTGCCCTGATAGGCCTGTCCAATTATTTGTGATTATTTCTGCTGAATGTTTCTCGCAAAAATTTAGTATTAATTCGTGATGTTCCGGACCTAATCGCATTATTAATCTTCAGATTAATTATTAATGACAAGAAAACACAGAAAACGCTTGAAAAATGGTAAAAATACCAATATTGTCCAATATATTCAAAAAAACAAACTGACACAATTGTCAAAAATGCAGTGCTTACACCTAAATAAAATAAAAAAAACCAATATCTTTTTGACAAAATGTCGTTTCCTCCGAATATAGCCGATCGTCTTTTCCATACTTGAACACGGTTCCATTTTTCAAAACTGTCGCTAAGATTGTCACCAATAATCGATCGATTAGAGGCGTGAACTCGGTTGCACCCCAGAACAGAAAAAGTTATAGCAGAATCAGGAGAAACATCGGGTTCTGCTTTGAATTTTGTTAATTGTACTTCGAATAATCCTGTTTTCAATATTTTCAAAGAATAAAATTAGTAGTTTCTTGTTCTATTATTACACAACTAGTTGCGGAATGAATATTACACAACTCTCATTCACTTGTCTCAAGTGACAGTTTTGAAAAAACTGACGTTTCAAAATTCACAAACGTCATGTAATACCTGACTTTTCGAAACTGAATTAGATAAAATCATTGTTTCGACTAGCGAATATCGATTTTAAATTCCATAAAGATCATGGTGTCATCCAGATACATGAAGGAACCATGTGTGGTTGAAAAAATGTTTTCTTTCGATTTTTATTGAAACGAGCGTATTGGTGAGGAAATATTTTTCATTTAAAACCATATACGTAAAGCTGTCATTACTAACGGTTGGGAAGTGTCACATTACACACCTCTACTTCCCGCCCTCATTTCATCTATTCTAGACTTTATCAGTCATGCATTGACTTTATCCGATATTTGTTTATAGTCGTGACAGTTGTATACCCCGTAGTCATATCTACTTTATTATTCTGAGAAAACCGCATCCTTGGTAATTTGCCGTTCTTAAATTGTTGTTCTAAAATTGTTCGTTTTCATTAACCAGCTGACGAACGTCAACCCTCAGAAGTCGAGACTTGTGTGAGCAATGGATCAACGAGGCCTTACTTTTTAACGTGCGATTACCCAGCACGGTGGCCCGGCGAGGAATGTAATATTTCAGATATGAGATTCATTAATTTCAATCAAAATATGATGGTTGTAAATAAAATAGTATACATATAAACCTCGGTAGGAAGTTTCATTCCTGTCTCGAGACTGATCTCACTACAGGAATAAATCGCTTCCCACCTCGGTGTGTAATATACTATTCAGAGTTTCCATTATCATTTAATTGCCATGAAAATATTCCGCTTTACGAGATTTAATCAGCCCGGTGTTCATATATCTCATAATCTGTTATTTTTGAAATGTTGAAACTAATTAATAAAAAAAATGGATTCTGAAGAATTAGTTCGATTTATTCTTCACGATGTTGATGATTGCAATTACATAACTTTCAAATTTTTGGTGATACCCGTTAGAAATAAAATCGAGATAATAATTTTGTTTGGGAAATCATTTTTTCTTTATTTCATTTGTCAAGAAATATAATGATTTTTCACAAAGGTGAGTATTCCTTGAAAATTGTTTTGATTGTTCCGAATTGTTTTTGCAGTTTTTCAATTATTCAAACGAAATATCCCGAAAATTGTTTTTCACGAAAAAATATTTAATTCTTCATACAGAATGGGTGAAGAAAATATTTTTTGCTTACATTTTATTGAGAAATTGATTTTTTTTATGTTTCTATATTTTTTCAGATAGAAAATGAAATTTCAAAATCAAGCTGTTTGAAGCATTCGCCTAACATTAACAATTTTCAAGTAATTCACGAGAGATTGAACCCCCTTTTTTAATTTAATTTTTCTAAGATATTAAGATATCACTTGATTCTCAATTTGTGAAGTGAACTACGGAACTGACAAAGTTCTTTGGTTAGACAGATTCGAGGCTTGAATATAATGGAAAATTTGAGGTTCTTGGTAGGTACGGATCCAGTTGACAGAATGTCTCGGCGAAACTCACACACCAAGTTCAATATCCGTTTCAAATCTCATTACACGAGATGTCAAATAACCAGACCAGCAAGCATGTATTATGTGCTCCGAAGTCAATTAATTTGACAGAAGATTCAACTTCGCCTACACAAATAATTGAGAATGTCAATTTAATTCCGTATGAACGTGTCGATCTAGACGTATTATTTCACTCACATTCTCTTGAAATGTCATTCAGACTCCAACAATATCAGGCATATCAAACATGGGTTTTCGCTGGTGAATGCGGTGAATTCTATATTGTCTGAGAGGTTTCGCAGGACCGGATCCGTAAAGTTTCCCGTTTCATTATGAATATTTCCATTGGCATGAAGATGCGAATATTGTAACAACCCAAATAAATATTTGGCTTTGAGATTACAACTCGTTTGTTATTTAAACTCCGTTTTACTCCTTGGTAGAAATAAGGCATAAAATAAGAGAGAAAAACAAAATTGAAATACGTGGAACAACTTCTACAACATTACGAACTGAAAACAATCCCAAAATGTATATTCAACACTCCGTGATATTCGCAGTTTCCCTTTTAAATATTTCCCCGCCACCTTCACCAAAGTACATAATTGTGCTGTTTGTTATATGTTATTTGATTCGAAATGGCTTTATAATTTTTGTAAAAAATTGTGATTCCCATCCAAACTAATTTCTTTCGAATATCTCGAAAAGTATTACAATTCTGCGAAATATATATATACATATACAGTGAGTCCAAGATAAGGTTGTCCACCATGGGGATATCCGAAACGGCAATAGATACAGTTTTGGTTAAATGGGAAAAAAGTTGCGTAACAGAGGGGTCATCTATATGGAAGTATGAAATTTAAAAAAATATTTTTAATTTTCAAGTTATTTTGGAAAAACTGAATTTTTCAATTTCTTTTTTTATTTTTTTCTGGTATTATCGTCATAGTTGGAACGAAATAAAGAACACTTCTTTACAGAAACTTTTCATAAGCTTTCTTGTGATGATATTAGATTTAATTTCCAACGTTTCGTTATCGAACTACCATCATCAACTTATTTTTTTTAAATACGGCCCTATTTCGAAAAATACTGTTTTTTAAAGTTTTTTTTTCTGAATTCAATGATGTATCACATATGAGGATTAAATTACGTTTCAGGTCTTTTTCGACCATCATCACGAATTTCTTAATAAACTTTTGAGTACGGACCTGAACTGAAAAGAATTCACCAAAATTGGGTATCGTAAAGATCAAGAAAATCAAAAGTATAAGTTGACTTGTTTTAGTTAATGTTAAAACAAAAGAAAATCATGAAATAACAATAAGTCACACACTTATACAATTACCTAAATAAAAAATACCTGCTATCATCAAGAATTATAAAAACTGTTCAAACAAATGTCCATTATTCTCCAAACATAGATAACATCTTTTAACTGTTGAATTTAAAACTTTATTCAACATATCGGGTGTAATGCTTTCGAAAGCTTGAAGAACTAGTCTTCTCAGTTTCTCTTCCGTTTCAAAAATTTGCTGGTAAACGTTATTCTTGATGTACCCCCAGAGAAAGAAGTCTAGCGGAGTGATGTCCGGCGAACGTGGTGGCCAGGAAACTGCTGCATGAGTACCTATCCATTTGTCCGGAAATCTACTCGATAAGTATCTCTCTACCATTTTGGCATTATGTGCAGGCGCACCATCTTGTTGGAACCAACAGTTACAAATTTCGGCAAGTGGCAAGTTATCTAGGGCTTCTTCCAAATCGCGTTGAAGTAATGTGCGATAACGCTCCTTGGTAAGTGAGTTGTGGTAAAAAAAAAGGGCCAATCAATCGTGTGCCAAAAATTCCAGTCCACATATTGAAGCCAAAACGGTGTTGATGTCTACCCATTCGGTGAACCCTGGGGTTCTCTTTTGACCAATAATGAGTATTTCGCCGGTTGAAAATACCATTATTGGTTACCATACTCTCGTCCGACCAAATAATTTTATGGGGAAAGTTTTCATCATCTTGGCATTTCCTCGTATACCATTCGCAGAAAGTTCTTCGCCTATCCTCATCGCCTGGTCTGAGACCTTGGCAAACTCTAAATTTGTATGGATGGAATTTATGCTTCCTTAAAATGAAATGAGCAGTCGATTTTGGAATTCCACTGGTACGCTCAATTTCCCGAAGTGATATTTCTGGATTTTCAATTACAGATAACATTACATTGTCTTCGTTTTCTTCATTACAGCGTTTATTTCTGGCTAATACTGGTTTTATAAACGACCCATATTGCTTGAGGTTTGTAACCAATCGTCCAAAAATTTTTCTACTCGGTTGTCTTCTCTCTGGATAGGTATTCAGATACAAACGCTCAGCTTCCACAGCATTACTGTGGCATAAAATAAAACACTTCACCATATCAAACTTTTCCTCTGGTGAAAAACTACTATCCATTTTATAACAAGAGAAAAGCCGGCGTTCAACAATCAGAAGTCGTAATATGTACTGAATGACATTTGCGAGAACTATCAAATTTTGTTTGTGGAATTTGACTCTCGTCAAAGCCTGCTATTTCGATTCAGAATAATATACCCTACATAAACTGTAAAATGAAACTTACGAATAGCTCTTTTGCACGTTTCAAAATAATTTTGTACGTGGTAGGTAGAAGTTTTACATTCAACAATAATTAGAAGATGCCAATTCATATTTAAGGAACATTTGTTGAAACTGATTTTATAATTTCTCAAAATTGTGCATTTGTATACCTCATTGTAGCGTAAGTGTGTAATTAATTTATGGTTGCTCTAGGTGTGTTTATTTTAGCAATAATTACAAACAGTCAACGTGAACTTTTGATTTTCTTGATCTTCTACGATACCCAATTTTGGTGAATTCTTTTCAATTCAGGTCCGTACTCAAAAGTTTATTAAGAAATTCGTGATGATGGTCGAAAAAGACCTGAAACGTAATTTAATCCTCATATGTGATACATCATTGAATTCAGAAAAAAAAACTTTAAAAAACAGTATTTTCCGAAATAGGGCCGTATTTAAAAAAAATAAGTTGATGATGGTAGTTCGATAACGAAATGTTGGAAATTAAATCTAATATCATCACAAGAAAGCTCATGAAAAGTTTCTGTAGAGAAGTGTTTTTTATTTCGTTCCAACTATGACGATAATACCAGAAAAAAATAAAAAAAGAAATTGAAAAATTCAGTTTTTCCAAAATAACTTGAAAATTAAAAATATTTTTTTAAATTTCATACTTCCATATAGATGACCCCTCTGTTACGCAACTTTTTTCCCATTTAACCAAAACTGTATCTATTGCCGTTTCGGATATCCCCATGGTGGACAACCTTATCTTGGACTCACTGTATATATATATATATATATCGATATATATGTCGAGTTCGGAGGTCGAAACTCAATCATCACCTAGAAGATGGCAAATGAGACTTTGCCGAAACGTTGTGGCAATTATCCTTCAGAGGATCAAAACCACAGAACACGGAATGGAACCCGAAAACACAATTCATAATATATATATATATATATATATATATATATATATATATATATATATATATATATATATATATATATATATATATATATATATATATATATATATATATATATATATATATATATATGTATAAGATGCGCATATAGAAGGATATATCCTATGGAAAAGTCCCAACTTCTGGAAGTTGTACCAACAAGATTTTCAAGTTCAATTAACAGTTCGAATTAAGAATGGAAAAAGGAAATCACGCTCCACTTTCATCCTATATGAATATCAAGGAATAAAAAAATAGGTATCAATCAGATAAATAAGTGAACAATAATCCATACTGAGACAAAAACGACAATTTTTTTTTCATTTCCTTATTAAGGGATTCCTACAATATGGGAATTCACATAAAAGCAATGATATTTTTGAAACTGAAGACCTGATTTTTTTTTCCCTTCTTGAGTCTATTGTTGTTAGACTTCGGAACAGTTATATCTTTTCTCCGTTATTCATGAACAATGAAACTCAAATTAAGCTATCAAAAACTGTTTTTCCAATATCTCCAGCATTTAATAAATTTTTACACTTTCATTGTTGGAAAAAGTTTCAAAAACAAATACACTGTTCATAAAATATTCAATTATTTTTGGAAATTCATAAAATTAAAAAAGAAAAAAAATTAACAAAAAATTTTTTGTATGACGGAAATTTGAAGAAACCAAGTATCAAATTTCAAACGAAAAGAAGAGTTTCGGTGTTGGAGTTTGTATTCTGTATTCAGGCATGTACGACGTCACAATTAATGCCATTTTATATTTTCCCCAGTCAAACTCCCAAACGAGTGCACCTAGAAAGCAGAGTCTTTTGCCGACAAGGATTTACTAATCATCTTAGCGCTCTGAGAAGTCATACAGATTTGCTATTTCAATGGTAGGGAAATCCAGACAAACTCATAGTGCTACTCGTTTTGGTGAGAATCGTTCGGGAAGCTCAGAATTAATTTAATTTTATTAATATGGCGTTTGTCACTTTTCCTCCTTTTCTTCCACATGCCAACTCAAATTTGGATATGTAATCGGGTTGGGACATGGTATCAAAAATTAGTTCGAAACTACTCTTATTAGGTAGAGTAGTCACGAAAAACAATCATACCGTCAAAAAAAAAATTTAAGTCATTTAGTTTTATTTAAAAAAGACCTCAAAAATCGAGAGCGCTCGAAATGGAATTTATCTAGCGTGACGTCACGATACTGTTGGGACTCGGAGCGGCACGTTCATCAGTCTGCGCCAGCGTTGCCACAGCTACTCCGTTCGGAGTAGATCTACTCCCATTGCATGTGTTTTACTCCGCTACTCCAAATTATCGAAATCTACTCCGCTTTGTAAGTGTGTCTATTTTGTTAAGAGTTTCGTTTATTTTATAGGAGGTTTATTTATTTTTTGATCTCAGATTTTTTCGACACATAGCGTAGTTATATATGAAATATATAACTACTTCACTCCTCGACTTCAAAACCTATTTGGTTTTGGTTTCACCGCCAAAAATACCCGATTTTACCTGCACGCTATTTCAAAATTCCCGCATTTTAGCCCCTTTCCATACCTAGGCTTTCGAAACTCCCTTTTCTCCAAACACTCGAAATTTTTCCAAGAGGAATGACATAATGATGTGATACATTGATAAAAATAAAGTTTTATTTCATATAACAAACAGAGTACAAAAAAAACAAACATTAAAATAAAAAATGAATAAACAATACAAAAATCATCTTTATATAACAAAAACAAATATTCCAAAATATATTCCAAATGAAATAAAATAAAGAAGGTAAAATCAGAAAAAATAAATAACTCTAGGTAACACAGTCATATATATATATATATATATATATATATATATATATATATATATATATATATACATATACATATATATATATATATATATATATATATATATATATATATATATATATATTTTTTTTTCAAGAGAAAATCAGTTCCAGATTTTGTTTTTCGACATTTCATCAGTTGGTTCGAAGTTAACCACACCCCCAAACGACGATACCCCTTCTTTGGTGAAAAGAATTGATTTTATTGTGTTTGTTTCTAGCTTATTGCGATGAGTGGTTTTTGTATTCGTTAAGACACTGACCCTTTCTACTACTACCTTATCCATAATTATAATCCTTATATTGTGAATTCCGTGTTCCGTGATTCTGATTTCCTGTCATTCTAGTTTCTTTCTAAAGGGCAAATTTCAGGCCACAAGCCGTGTTCTTCCAATCTTTTCTCAAAATGTTGACAATGTTTTATGTTTTCCCAAGCTCTTGGAATTGCCCCCATTTTACCCGCAAAATTCAAATACCCGCAAAATCGCCCTCACAGCTCAAAAATACCCGCATTTCGGGTAATTACCCGCCAATCGGCAACACTGGACGAAAGGCCCAACAGTATAATGACGTCACGCGCTTTCTCCCATTCGTAGAAGCGTTTTGAAATTCGGGGTTTTCAAAACGCTGTAGCACTCTCAAAAATGATGCGAGAGATTTGGGAAAAAAAATTTCATAACAAAGTCTCATGCGTAGATTCCAAATATTCAAAGAAAATTTTGTATGTCCCAACCCTATTATTGAATCTCATACCGTTGGAGACGAATTCGACATATTATCTGTCCTCGTTACATGAAATGAAACGCGTTTCAATTTTTTTGAAGAAATTTCTAGTTCATTTTCAAGAGGAAACCTCGTCAGAAGCTCTTTCAAGAGCTTTCACTCCAGTCGTATTACAACAATTTACGACTGATATCGTTACTATTTGAAAATTGGAATACTTCTATCATTCCAAAGCATTCCAGGACGTTTTAAAACGGACACCTACCTTGTCATATTCCAGTTCGTGCCAATATTTGCTTCATTGAAATTTTCTTCATTTTGGTACATCTAATTGGTTATCACATTGGATATTTTGAAATTTGAAATTGTCAGTGGTTTATCATTTCCAGGGCACTGAAGATTTCCTTGAATATGCTCCAATTTGTAACGATTAATTGAAGTATATCCAATCTTTTCAACACATTGATGGATCTAATGGTATAAATGAATCTTTCATTTTTTCCTAATATCCAATCATTCACTCAATCGGGTTATGAGATGAATATGAGAAAATAAGGCTATAAATAAGAAATGATTTCGTCTGTTGCAACTCCCACTTCGAAATCTAAGAGTTATCGAAATATTCATTGGCAATCTGTAGCGGAGACATATCAATTTGAGATGTTCTAGAAAAACAAAAATTCGAATGGACATGAGTTTCCATCGATCAATCTTCTACGTTGAATGACCCAATCAAATGAAAACTGCAATATTTCTAATGAAATATTGCTCCATAGAGTGTCAATCATACGTTACCTAACGTAGTAAATGCCAATCTGAACTACGAAAGAACTAAAAGTACGAGTATAAATTCCACACCGTCGCAATGAGTTTAAGCGACTCCAATCTATCAACTACACCTCTCGATTTCCGCTTTCGAACAGTTCGTAAACGACAATGCTTCGAAAATATCAATCCCAGTGAACCAGAATTGAATGAATCCAGTGTTTGTGAAGTTCGACTTGAAAGCCGAGCTTTGATCCGACTGAGCTGATTTTATTTGTTAGTGGAGACGCTTTTTCCATTGTTTCTAGTGCAGACGTAAATCCAATTTACGACTAGAGGTGTAGGTTATATTGTCAGTAGCGAATGCATACTTGAACGTGATGTATTTCATTTTCGAGAAGAAATATTCAATGATTGCGAGAAATATTTGACACGTGTGACACAAGTGGGCCGCATTTTTGACATGACTGCACTTGTGATTTCTTTTACAAGTCATGCCAAATTCTATAGGCAAATACTTAAAACTGATTTAGCGTTCTGATAGGAGTATTCATTTAGGTTTTCACCATGTGAATATATGTGAAATGAGATGAGAATTGTAAGTAATTTTCTCTTGAAACAGTTCCCTTGAAGTAGTCAGATTACTTCAAACTTGTCAGTTGTTATCATAAAAAAGTTAGTTTTTCTGAGCTTCTTCCTTGTAAGATTCATGTCATGAATCTATTGAATTTTTTTTTCGGATTTTAAGTTGCACTCGACATTTCAGAAGCGTTTGGTCGAGCTTGGCACCGGGATGTCCTTTCTAAACTTCCGTCTAATGCTTCACCTTCTTAATTTTGTGCTTTTTGTGTTAAAATATGTTTCTTTTTCCACCTTGATCTACTGCTGGTGTTTATGAGGCGTTTAAAAACTAGAATTCAAACAAGTTGTCAACATCAGGAGACACCTGCATAAATGAGTTGAATAACTGATTTCGAAACAGTCAAATCAGTTTTCAAGACGGGTAATTATCCGTTAAGCGGGCTCCATCGTGAAATTAAAAAATTTTTGGTGGAACTTACGTATTTCGGCCTCCTGAACAAAAAAGTCCAATAAAGTTTTTGGGGTTCGCGACTAGTTTCGGAGATACGGCCCCCCAAAGACAGGAAATCGGGGTTTTCAGGGTTGACATTTATGTTTGTTTATTCAGCCAATTCCGCTCGAAATTCATCCTTCTTCCTATCAGCACAATATACACATTCTATACCACCTTCTTCATCACTTTCCAATAGAATTATAAGCATTTTTCACAACAAAACTCTAAAAGGTAAATCATAGAAATTCGAGGTTAGCAAAACAATAGAACGCGCATCGCGCGTTCTATTGTTTTGCTAACCTCGAATTTCTATGACGATTTACCTTTTAGAGTTTTGTTGTGAAAAATGGAAAAATGCTTATAATTCTGTTGGAAAGTTATGAAGAAGGATATATAGAATGAGTATATTATGCAGATAGAAAGAAGGAGGAATTTCGAGCGAAATTGGCTGAGAAACAAACATAGGCGATTTCCTTACTTTGGGGGGCCGTATCTCCGAAACTAGTCGCGAGCCCCAAAAACTTTACTAGACTTTTTTGTTCAGGAGGCCGAAATACGTAAGTTCCACCAAAAATTTTTTAATTTCACGATGGAGCCCGCTTAACGGATAATTACCTCAAGACGATTTACCAATTGAATAGGTATGAAAAGATTTGCAAAAAATAGACTTTGTCGCTCGATTGGTCAAATATTTTTATGCTGTTCATTGTTTGCAAAGAGAGTATGGTAGATTTGAATTTGGTGTGTGTCAATCTTTCATTACACGAAATTGAAGTTGGCGTTGGGTCGAATAATACCCTTGACCATCTTACGATAAATGTCAATTTACTTTTGGCGAAGTTGAATTTAGTGTCTCATAACGTCATTATCTTGAAAATGAGATTATAGCATATGAATATGGGCGATGGATCTGAAGTTAATGCTGTGCCAATTGACAGATCTGAGGCTGACGCTGTGTCATATGTCAAATGACAGTCGAAAAAATTGAATTTGATGCCTTAAAATGTCCTTTGACAATTCAAAGGTTATCTGTTGTGTCTTATGACGTCATCATCTCGCAAACGATATTTGTCACGTTCCGAAATTCCTGAACAGTACTGTCCAGTTGATTTGACTTTGACATGATACGTCGTTCCGATTTTACTGACATTCACTGGCAATTATTTCGGCGCAAATTTTTGAGGTACCCTGGTTAGAAACTAAAAAGTTACCGATGCTACTGCTGCATAAGTAGTCCTGTAGTCTGAGTATTCCCCAAATTGAGTTAGGTTAGGTTGTGTTCGAATAAACGTCAACAGATAACAGATTAAATTTGTTGTCAGATCACTGCAATTGCAAAATTATCAGAAATGTTTCGAGTTGCACTGAAAGATATTTGCGTACAAGTTGATGCTGAATTAAAATGAATCCAACAGATCAATAAAATCTGCGGTAACCTCATTTTTCGGGATTGCAAGCCTTACTCACCCACCAGAAATGTTATTTGAAAATCTTAGGGGTGTAAAAACCTACTACATTTCGAATGTATCCTTCTATTCTTGGTATTTTTCCTAGGGGACCTCTAATTTTGTCGAGGATTATAATTTCGGTCATAATATTCTCTAAAGACTCATTATCAGAGCTTGAGCTCTCTGAATTTTCTACTTCCGTATCGCTTTTGTTTAATATTTCTTCCAATATTTAATTCATTTTGAAATAAAATAGGGTACGTCACACCTGTCACCGCTGACAGTTCCTTTGACGGATGTCCGACGGCGATCCGTTCCGATATCATCCAGCAGTAGATTACTATCACTGCCAAAAGCGTTCCGAAAATGCTTACTGTGGCCAGTAATACCAGCAACATCGGAACATGAAAATAATAGATGACGGGTTTGAAGTTAGCGCTGTGAAATTTGTCAAATCTGAAGTTGAAGCTGAGTTATATGTCAATTTACAATTGGCAGATTAAAATTGAGTGTTTTATGACTCTCAAGTGAGACGATAGACAACGGATTTCAAGTTACACCTGTGACAAATGTGAAAATGACACTTTATTAAATGTCAATTTTCGGTAGGAAATTATGAAATCAGTGTATCATGATGTTACCATCCCGCAAATGAGATGAGAAACAACGTAATGAAGTTTTGTGCCCCATTGAACTGAAGAGTCACGATGCTTCAGATTATCGAAAATTTGAACTTTTCTCATGTAATGTATTTTTGACTTATATTGTCAAAACCTAATCACAGTTGTATGAATCATGTATCAACGTCATACATCGATATTTTACATCATTGTAATATAAAATAAAGTTTGGAATCGAAATTAATTTGTTGATTTGAAAGACACTTTTTGTCGTCTTTCATTTAAAACATCGAAATTTGGATCTTTCCTAGTATTCGGCGCTGTATTTTTAGACACCTTGTGCAATTTTGGACATGTTTTTCAACGTTTCCAAATTGCTTGTTCAACACTCTGTACACCCCACTATACCGCCGCCATATTTTTTCTTTCAACGATTCAACACCCTGTATATCCCATGTTTGGTCTTCTTTAGCTCTATTTTTCGAGACATCCTGTGCATTTCCGCTATGCTTTTCCTTTGAAGTCGCATTGCCGCCATGTTTTTCTATAGGTTGTTGAAGTTTTTCATCATTACTATCAACTACATATTCTCATACTTGTTTATAATTCAACCGCTTACGCGCGCTCATCTTTGGAACAGTTCTACAGCGATAGCCGTCTAGTCAACATCATCGTGAGGCTACCGATTGACATTGAAGAAGGAAAAATTGACAGAATAAACCTCCATCAGAACTAATATACGATTTTCAGCGAATATATTCCTCATATATAAAATGTCCCATAATAGCAATGCAATTATCGAAAACTTACAGCGGTATCAAGTCACCATAACAACACATTTGAAAGCTTATCGCTAGACGTCAGTAAACAACACAAATAAATGTCAGATAGACTTCAAAAATAGAAAAACATTTCGCGTTTTGGTGAGTGCTCCATACAATCTATAGAGAAAAGTATAAATGAACAAAAAATAACATTTCCTTGAGAATTTCTTTATTTGTGATATATTCCAATGAATAACATTCGCGCATGAAAATGACCAGATAATTTTGCATTCAAGCGTGATATCTTATACAAATTGCATTCGGTTATTTTCATATTTTGTAAAAGAGCCCTCGTCCTTCGGACTCGGGCACTTTCGCCAAAATATGAAAATGAACTTTTGCAATTTTTTGATATCACGCTTTCTTGCAAAATTATCGGTAATTTTTATGCACTCGTGCAATTATAACCGAGAACTGCCACAGCACCTTTTCTTCAGAGCAAAACAATAGGGAATGTAATGTGACGCGCGCTAAATGGTGGTGTTTGAACGGCACAAATTCATTCAGTTTTAAATTTCATTTCGAAAAAAAAACAATATATTCAAGGCTATTTGAATTTTTCTGCGTAATGAAGATGAAGATGATTAATTAATGAGGCCAGGACAGAAAATCATGCATATTCTCTATTCTTACCTGGCCAACGTATTGCACCAAAACGAGAAGTTTTGGCAGTCATGATCATTTTGAAGGGCTTTCAGGAAATTAATTGAATGGTGATTCACAAGAAATGGCCAATTTCAGCGCAGATATTCTACTTGGAGATGAAGAATTGAGAGACAATAGTTTTAAATGAAAACGCAGCCTCTTGTCAAATTCAGCCCCCTTATTCAATAAATAATTACTTGAGTTTATGAAATGTCTGCTGGGAATTACGGCTAGGCAAAATCAACCTCTTCCCTTAAACAACGCCTTCGGAAAAGTTTTCTTCCATATCATTACTGTCATAAATATAGAAGTTATGAGGATGATGCGGCTCGAAGTAAAACACGCTCTATGGGGGTGAAAATGCATTATGTTCTCGCTCATTCTCCACATAAATAAAGGAGCGAAAAATATGATCCAGAGAACTGGCTAAATTCGGCTCTTGGAATGTGCTCACTCACATTCCACTTTAAAACCTTCGTGCCATAATAAACCATGATGAAAATATTAAAATTCTTCCCATAAACTGTATATAATGTCACTAGAATACTCTCAGCATTCCTGGCAGATTTACATAGTCGGGGATATTCCACACTTTGTGGTATTCTAATGTGGATTTCTGAGTGAGTTTTCTTTCCTTTCGATCAATAAAATGGGTATTTTGTCTCGCTTCATCTTAGCAATATATTCAATTATCGTAATATTTTTCGTAGGAGTAACCCTGAGCGAACTAAACCGGACACTTTTTGACGAGAATAGAAAATGACACTTTGACATGATACGTCATTCATCCACTGTGTGAGCAATATTCCCATATATATTCCAGCAGAAGTGAGCAATTTCAACAGAGTACTTGTATTTTGTTGAAAAAATGTTCTATCGATTGCATGTATTTTGGAAAGCTCGAAGCAGATGGCACTAGATGTGATATATTTCCAGATATGATACGAAAATGAGGAACTTTATATTTATTAATTCATTTATCAATGCTCTCACGGTTCAGCTACCACCTTTTTCTCTCCAAACTCAACGAAATGAAAAGTATCTGAATACCATGCCATCAGGGTCCCCCTAGCCATAAGGGTAAAAGTTACCATTCACTGAAACGCAACTCGGTACAGTTCATGGTAGTAGTTGAAATCCAGTTGTGTTCAAAATTTGGTTGAACGATTGATTTCCACTTCTAACATCATCTCATGATGAAATTTTATTTGGGGAATTTGTTGATTCAATTGGTTGAATTTAGATGACTACTTTCAGCTTTCAGAATGAGTAAGTTTTGTGATTGACAAAGTTTTTTGTCGTAATTTAACTGGCATGGCAATATATGGTCAATTCCATCAGGAATCTATGAGCTCGCTAAAACAGTTTTTATGAGATATAGTGATCAAAAATAGATCTAGGTTTCTTAATTTTGTGTACATTTCGGTAAAATCCAGTCATAAATAACATTTGCTCGCACAAGGATGTCATTCCTGTACAATATACAGATTTAAATGAGGAGTTATTTTTTGAATTGAATGAAAGGTGTAGGTCTAGACGCTTATGGTCCAGCCACCACCCACTACCCCTGAAAATGTTTTTATGGGCGCACTTGACTGTGTTTAATATCGCGCTGATATTTCTGTACTACTACAGTCGGTGAAGTGATCACAAATTTGTGGAAACATTTCATGAGAAGCAACAACTCTGAGGCGGACTAATATCAAAAATTAGGTTTGATAGAAATGAGTTTGCTTGTTTGTTGATAATGTTCCTTGCTTAATGGTAATGGTTCGGACTTCCATTGTCTATATTATTATTTTTGGTCAATAATGGAATTGAGGATTGATTGATCATAGAAAATAATGTTGCTACAAAAAAATCGAGATATAGTATATGGAATATGGGTCAAAAAAAATTTCAATTAAGAAATAAATGAAATAATATTGTGACAAGAAAATTAAGGTATCGAATGTGAAATATTAGTAGAAGAAGTAAATAAAGAAATAAATGAAATATTATGAAAAAATGTTGAAACCAAGTTTCAAGTTGAGTGTACTCACGACGTTTCGATTGCTGGTATCCGCAATCGTCTTCGGGTCGCAGCCAGTCATCACCCTCAAGCTGGCAACATTGTTGAATTTGTGAAATATTTTCCTACCCATCCAATTTACTTCTGACGAATCACAAATGCGGATTCGGATTTTGCAATTGAATTTATATGATGGGCTTTATTATGTTTTCGAAATAATATGTATGGTGGAATATTTCTCATGTTTAAAGCAATATGCATTATCGACATACATTATTTATTAGACAGACAGCCAACATATCCGAAAGGGAAAACGGGATATATACGTATTGCTGGCAATTTGTATAATGAAGGACAACGCAGCCTTGTGGGTTTTGAAAGAAGTGGTGAAACTTGAAAATGAAATGAAATCAAAGAGTGTGAATTCAGTTAACTGTCGTTTGAGTTAGTTCTCGTTTTTGGACCGGAATTATAAAATTCAACCACTTTTTTCTGGAAAAACAGTTTTTGACATGGGTTTTTGGTGCCGACTTACGTTCAGAGTATTGGTGATTATTCGTTTAAGCTGTGGATTGTGGATAATTTTTATTGATCTACATACCTAACAAAAGCTGTAATAACTGGTTATGTTTTGAAACCCTTGTAAGATAAAGTCGAGTTATCGGGTTTAGTTAGACAGAGACCTTCCTATAGCAGAGAATATTTATCAGATAGAAAATATTGTATAACAAAAATCATACTGAGGAAAAAAATGATTGATCATTCTATGATGTGAGGAGTATTCTTCAATTTTTCCAGTCTACCGGAAGTTAATATATTACAACCACCCGAGGGCCCTTATTCCAAAAGTTTTGTACTGAGTGAAAAGTGAACGATCGGGGAACGAGGAATTTACCGTCTTTAATTCTTCCTTCCCACTATAAATCTATTATGATAGCAGTTGATGATTCAATAAATCAGTATGTATCTTTGTATTATATAAAATCACGAAATTTCTGACCATCTAACATTCTTGAGTGTGACCAAACCATCACAGGAAATACAATATGTTTAGGAAGCACACGTAAAACATATGTAAGAAGAAAATGCAAGTTGTGTATCACTACTTTTTTTAGGGTTTGAAGGCCGTCGTTTTTTGGAATTTCTTCCTAACGTTTCGCTGGCGCGAGTGGTTAACTTCTTCAGAGGCTCATACATCTTGAGTTTGTCACCGATACCTCAACCGGATGTGAAACTGATTTCCGTGATAAGTTGGATTGGGATAAGCTAGACTTTTTTTATCTCCATATAATTTGTTGTATCCATCTTCAACATTTGATTCATTTTATACTTTACTTATTTTGTTGCGCAGCTCCTCCACTTCTATTTCATTTCATTTCATGTAGAAATTGACATCATTAATATGTCGCAAGAAAATTCTGTGATATTTTCACCTCTCCAATCAATATAGATAGTTCCTTCATTTCCCAAGACAATACATCACAGCATCGTATAGAAATTGTCAAACAAAACACTAAGAACTAACATGGAAAAAGGCACCTACATCACTGGAAAAGCATCTGAATTAAATTATGAAATTATAATTATAAAAACACATTGATCATAAAACAGTTAATATATAATACAGAACAAAGAGTTGAACAATTTGCAGACATTAATAAAATGCTAATAATGGGCTGATTGATAATAATGATAATAATAATAATGTTTATTCATAGTAAAATACAAAAGAAGGGAGTCGATACATTTGATAGTGAATAAACAGTACGGTCACAGAATCAACAAAAGTCGCTTGTACGTGACGATTCCAAGACTATACATGAAAATATAATTCCTCAACTAAAGTTACATAAAATTTGGTAGCATCATATATGTCAATCGAAATTTAAGTCAAAATCTGGTATTTTGTCAAAATAAGTGAACGAGTCATTTTCGGTAGTTAGGTCATTATTAGGATTAGGTCGTATTGAATATTGTTTTCATTTCTATTCAATATTGTCATATTGTGTCTGTGATTTTTTTCCCGTAGTCAGTGAAAGATGAAGGTATTCGAATATTATTCGTTTGGTTGACAATATCAGAAAAGAAGCTCCTGCAAGTACTGAGAATCCATGCTTTGATTCTACAAATGAATAGTTTCTGGGTGACTACCCTCTTAAACATTTCTGGCACAAAAGCATATAGTCTCGAACCAAAATATGTACAGTTCCTCTGCCCTATTGTTTTCTCACTTTTGGGCATCAAATAATTGTTTTCTTTATTTTTTCTTGTTGGGTAATTGTGTGACTTCTGTACGATTTTTATGTCACCTTTGTAAACAGTGACTATGATTTTTAAGCAATAGAGTTGTCGAATGTCAAACACTTTCGATTCCTTAAATGAACTATCACTAGGATATTTGATGTTTTTTTTTCGTGGATTATTTTCAGTACCCATTTCTGTAGAACATTTAAATTTTCTGAATAACAATCATAAACACCGCCCCATCCTCTAATTCCATAGGAGAGTTGAGATTGTACGAGGGCAAAATATAATATTTTCAGGTGTTGTAAATCGAGATAGTCTTTCAAAAGTTTGAATCTAGAGAGTAGGCCACGGATTTTCTGAGTGATGTTTTTTACCTGCAAATCCCATTTCAAATGTCTATCTATAGTTATTCCAAGGTATTTCATTGAGGTTGCCTCTTGGATAATGGTATTTCCATCGATCATCAAAGGACCCAGATTCGGGAGGTTACTGGAATATGACGTGAAAGGTAGGTATCTAGTTTTATCACAGTTTAGCGTGTTTATTGAATCGAAACCAGTTTACCACAGAAATGAAGTCGTTTGTAGCAAGGTTCTTTAGTTCATTCCAGGGATTAGCTCGATACAGTATAGCTGTGTGATAAATTGATTGATATCTAAAAACATTGATACGCATTTATTATGTGAATGTTTTATCGCCTCTCTTGACAATGGATCACACTTGTTCTCATATGAAAGAAAAACACAGGAATTTCAGTTATTGATGAGGGCTCGAAATTTCCTGAGTTGAATCACCCTTTTCCAGTGAACGTAAAACGCACTACAGGCACAGCCCATATGAACAAATAATTTATGAACACTCGGTATCAACCCACGATTTCCATTTCGAATTATTCCTTTTGTCTATTCCAACAGAAACACAAAGCCCTCGTATTTGTATGAGCGCAGATATTTTCCTTTCAGATGGAAGTCTTCTAATGCATAACAAAGTCGCAGGCAGCTATGAAAAATTTACATATGTACAGTAGAGATTTCGTATTCGTGTTTGTTGAGGAAACCACAATTATACACCATTCGGTAACATTTGAATTATGAAATAGAATTTTCGGTTGTGACTACAGGATATCCTTTTTTCTTCTCATCTTCTTTTGTGGCCAGAAACGCTCCTTTGATGTAGCACATAATGGGTGTATAATGAAGTCGCCTACAGCCCTACAGGGAAGTCAGAAATTTGAATGTACAATCAGTTTCATCTCAATCTCGGTGATATTGGAGAGCATCCCTAATTCATGGTGTCAGGCTTTATCAGTGGTTGAGGAGCAGAATATATTCGTTAGTAGGTCAATATGGAAAATTATACATTGGGTCGGCTAGAAATCTGGAATTAAATTGATAATTTGCAACAAAACTGAAATATTTGATGTGCATTTATGAAGATTCTCTCATGTTCCTAGTATCCTCGCTGAATAATTTTTTAATGAAATTCAGTGATTTTAATTCTACCTATACACATTATGGACCGACAGTTTTTTTCGGAAAATCTTTTTCAATATGACTTCTTCGTAGGTTAAGCACGTTGAACGTGATGGACTGTAATTCATCATGGAACTGACAGGTTTGTCAGTTTTATATCATGAAATATCAAATGACAGCACTGTCAATTTCATGATTACATTTTGTGTTGACAATTAGCAGACTGAACAGAGCAGAGCAGGAACTTGGGTTGAAAAAGGAAAATAAAGAAAAATGGATAGTTTTATGGAATAGAATTTAGTATGCAGTGGAGCATCACTAATGTCAGCTCAACAACTCCTACAGTTCATGGAACCACATGTCTGTCAGTTTTTTCTTGAAGAAATCAATGAGCACTGAAGGCTGTGTTGTTTGACAAGACTGTTGTTCCAATGGTCGCAGGAGTCGGAACCATCACCAGCAGTTACCCCAAGGAAAGAGAAGACAAGAGTAAGGTTTGAAGATATTGTGGAGCCACTGACGCAAGCTCAACAACTCATACTGGTCACAGAGCCACACTTCTGTCAGTTTTTCGTAAGGAAATCATGGAGCACTCAACGTTGTATTGTTTGTGTTTGATGCAAGTGTGATCCAAGTGATCGCAGGGGTCAGAACCACCATCAGTAGTTAGACAGAGAAAGGAAAGAATAAAGGACAATTAATATGATGATATTGTATGTGGTAGAACGGTTTTGAATTTATCATAGTTTAAATTAAGTAAATATGTATATATATGTATATATGTATGTATGTATGTATATATATATATATATATATATATATATATATATATATATATATATATATATATATATATTTATATATATATATATATATATATATATATATATATTTACGCGTGGGAGTAGAAAATATGAACAGTAACCCTCAGAAGTCAAGACTTGAAAAGGGTCGGATGTTATATTAAAATTCTGTGTTAGGTCTGAGGTTACATTGTGGACAGAAAATCGCCAGTTGAGCGGAAGACCGAGGTTCAATTCCCCGCTGGGCCAACGTGCTAGGATTCACACGTTAAAAGATAAAGCTCCGTTAATCCATTACTCGAACAAGTTTCGATTCCTGAGAGTATACGTAGATATTATTATTTCTTATGTAAATAATAGTCCCTTTTTAAATTGAATTCTGACTCTGACATCTAGACCCGTTCGAGGAAAGAAGGGACTTTCAACATGGCGCGTAGCGAGTAGATGTCTGTTTAGTGGCTCCCGCAATTTGTCGATTATTTTATTATTACCAAAGCCTGAAAGTTTTCGTGGAAGTGGATAAATTGTACGATTACTGTTTGTGAGCCTGAGTTTGTGAAGAAAAACTTGGAAAATGGTAGGTGGAGAGAAAACTACTAGAAGAAACGCACCTGTTCCAGATCCCGCCATTATGGCCGCTGTTAAGGAAGTCCTGAACTCCAGCGAGTTCATGAATACTTTTTCTGAACTCATCAAATCAGCTGTGAGTTGCCAATTTGAGGAGAATCTTAAAAAGCAAAATAAAATTATCGAAGATTTGATAAATGAGAATAAGAATCTCAAGGCGAATAATCTCGCCCTGCTCAAACGATTAGACCGCACAGAGCAGTACTCAAGAAATAATTCACTAAGAATATTCGGAATCGATGAGTCCCATGAAGAAAACACCGCTGACATTGTTCTAGACATTGTGCGAGAGAAGATGAATCTCAAACTAACTCTGGAAGATTTGGAGTGCAGCTTCCGTGTTGGCCAAGTTCAAGAAAATCCCAGTAATCCTAGAGCTATCTTGGTGAAGTTCTTGAGCTATCGTTCTCGACGAATGGTATATTCCAATAAGAAAAAGTTGAATTTGACTGGAATCGCTATTAAAGAAGATCTAACTGCCAACAGACTGCAGATTTATAAAAAGGCTTGTGAAAATTTTGACAAGAAGAAAGTCTGGACATCCGATGGAGTTATATTTGTGAAATATAAAAATGAAACGCATAAATTTGAGGACGAACACAATCTTACTTCTTTTCTCACTCAAACAAAACGCTAAGGGACCTTTTATTCCAAGTCATACTGTAAAATTGATTTTCAAATATATATTAGGAAATATCAAAATTTTCACTCAGTTCGACTCTGTTTAACTATTTTATGCTTCCCAAGGCTGGCACGCTTTGCCATCAGAAGTTTTTTTTTTGCTGGACACTGCCTTCAATATTTTGTGTTTTTGTGTAAGAGAGTATACAACATTTTGTATCTAAAAATTTTTATTTGTTTGTTTATAGTGGGTTTCCTGTGAAATATTGTGCCCTTCATTGTTGCCATCGATTATGTCTTGTAGAATTGCCCATATTAATGTGCGGTCAATATTAACAGGTTTTGATGAATTGAGTTACCTAATTTCACATAATAATTTTACAGTGATAGGTGTTACAGAAACATGGTTGTCAGATGACATTCCTTCAAATTTGGTGAGTATTCCAAATTTCAATTTTTACAGATGTGATCGTCCAACTAGAGCTGGTGGCGTCGGAATTTATATTCACAAAAATATTACTTTGGTTGAACAGCTTTATGCTGACTGCAACTTCAATCTAGAACAAATCTGGATGAAAATAAAAATAAACAAAAAAACTCTTGCTGCTGGGGTGTTGTATAGACAACCCAGATCTGATATTAACGTGTTACTCGATATTCTAGAATCAACAATAAGTAAATGATATTTTCCCTAAAGTGGATGAAATGATATGCATGGGTGATTTTAATCTAAATTTTTTCAATAACATTGATAATCATGTTGACAAGATGGTTCGTATTATGTCTGCTTTCGGTTTCACACAGAGTATAAATGAACCTACTAGAATTTCAGGTACTAGTTAGACTCTATTTGTTACTTGTTATGACCACGTTCAATCTTCCGGAACGCTGGGAGCAGAGGGAATCTCTGATCATAGACTGATTTACATCTCTCTAGGAAATTTGGGCGGTCATAATGCACAGAAAATTCTAACATTCAGGGACTTCCGCTATTTCTGTATAGCCGATTTCAAGGCGCAATTGTCGGAAATTGAATGGAATGCTATATATCAGTTGAAGTCAATTGATGATAAAGTAAAATTTTTGACGACGAACATCATTGAAATTTTCAATCGCCATGCACCTATCAGAAATGTTCGTGTGTCTAAACCAAAGGCACCTTGGTTAACTGATGTAATGAAAAAAATGATGAAGCAACGAGACTCGGCATTAGTCAAATATAAAAGAACAAGGAATCCTCATGATTTCAATACATACAAACAGTTGAAGAATTTTGTCCTCGCTGCTGTTAATAGAGAAAAAAAGCGTATCTTGATTTCATCAGCAATGATGGAAAAAATCACAACTCGAAAAAAACCTGGAAAATGTTAAGAGATTTGAATGTGCAACCTAGTAAAGAATCAGAGATTCCCCCGGAGCTCTGCGATCCGGATGAAATAAACCGATATTTTTTATCAACAGTACAGAACTACGATGAAGATTGTTCTGAAAGAATTGATTTCTATAATTCTGGAAGTTTCGATATAGGTTTGAATTTCGATTTCAAAGTCGTAGATCCTGAAAAAATTTCTGAAACAGTACTATCGATAAAGTCGAATGCCTTTGGGACAGATGGAATATCTTTGAGTATGCTCAAATACTGTCTACCAATTTTGATCCTTCCCATAACCCATATCATAAATCTGTGTCTGGAAAATGGATACTTTCCGAAAGCTTGGAGAGATTCTATAGTTCGTCCACTTCCGAAAATAACGGATCCAAAAGCGATCTCGGATCTACGTCCTATCTGTATTTTACCTTTACTTTCCAAAGTCCTGGAAAAAATTATACATGAACAAATATATGAATTCATTAATAACAATAAGATTTTGTCAGAAATTCAGTCGGGCTTCAGAAAAGGACACAGCACTGCTTCTGCACTCTTGGAAGTTTGTGACAACATTTTACAGGCGTGGGATGAAAAAAAAGTTGGTGCTCTTGTGTTGCTAGATTTCTCAAAGGCTTTTGACACCATCAATCACGATCTGCTGCTTTCAAAATTGAAATATTATGGTCTCAGCGAAACAGCAATGTCAATGTTCAGGTCATTCCTCATTGACATAAAACAGAAAGTCTGCATAAAGAATAAAAAATCCCAATTTCTAAATGTCACTAAAGGAGTTCCCCAGGGATCCATACTGGGCCCACTTTTATTTATTTTATATACGGCAGATATTTTTTCTGAAACAGACCACTGTAAATTTCACCTATACGTTGACGATACTCAGATTTTCAGGAAAATTTCAACACAGACTCTTGTTGTGGAATCTATGTTAATTAATGATAGCCTAAAAGAAGTTATAAATCTTTCAAAAAATCACAATCTCCATATCAATCCATACACATCGCAACTAATTTTATTTGGTAATGATCAATATACATCTCAAGTAATTAATAACATGAAGATTGAAATAGACAACGTGGTTTTACCTGTGAACAACAAGGTTAAAAATTTGGGTGTTATAATGGACAAAGACTTGAAATTTTCTGAACATGTTAGCAAATGTATTCAACGAGCCTACTGCTCTATCAAACTGTTATATGCTGCTAAAAAATTTATGAATAGGAGTTTGAAGCAATATATGATATAATATCTGATGTTGTTTATGGCCCCTGTATCGATTCATTCGATGCCTACAGGATACGAAAAATCCAAAATAATTGTGTAAGGTTCATTTTCGGATTGAGAAAACATGACCATGTCTCTACTCATCTGAAATCACTCAAATGGCTGAATATGGAACAGCGCAGAAAATTATGCAGTTTTTGTTCATAAAATAGTTCTCACAAAACAACCTTCTTATCTAAGCAGGAAGCTGCTTGCTCGTATTGATCTTCACGAAGTCAACATTCGAGACAGAGGTCAATTACAGATACCTAAACATTCAACCAAAAAGTATCAAGGCTCTTTTTCATACAAAGCTCCGGCTGTTTACAATGAGATTGATAATAACATCAAACTTTCAACATCTATCGCTTCTTTCAGAAACAAAATAAAAATTTCCATGATGAACACGTGATCGCTCACTGAACCATTTTTGATGGACGTCATATCATATCATTTCACTCCTTATATTCGTTTCTGTTGTAACTAGTGAGAGTTAGATATTCTATTGATTATAATAATATGATGTCCTCCTTTTTTGCCTTTCTGATTTCGGTAATATCTATGAATGGCTGTATTTCACAGGATTCTTATGTAAATACATGGATTATTGTCTAGAATACATGATTTTGATTCGAATGTCACTTGAAAATTACTCTCTAGATATTTTCTATTATTATGTTTTCTTCTTCTATTTCTGTAACAATTTAATTGATAGTTTTTTTTGTTCTTTATTTCTCTGGCAAGATTTTTATCGTCAAATATTATAAGAAACATGTATAATATGATCTTTTCATGTGAACTCTATGAACCGGGTTGAGTGTAAGAATAGTTGTTAAACTAAACTTCGCCCAATAAAAGACGATTTATTATTATTATTATATTATTATCCAAACTGTGCAGTTGTGAAAATAGTCATTTACAGCTCTTCTACATACAGCAAATGCGCAGTTACTTGGACAAGGTCTTCCTTTTCTGACACCCGAACCCCATTCAATATCAATGATCAATAAAAAAAAAAATGTACGTTCACAACAAGAGTTCACAATGATAAATAGGCCATAGGGAGACCAATATTCAGCTGAAAAATGACGACAATGACAATCTTACATTTTCAGAACAAAATGGACAATTTTTGAACCATTCTCTCGAAAAAAAATTGACAAAAGTATCGTTATGATCTCAAATTATAGCATTTTTTTCCCTCTTCAGAAATATTATCATCATGTCCATCTGCGTAAATCGCACACTTTACCCACTCTGAGCGGAAATGTGGGAAAGTGCCATACATTTTCTATAATACGCTAATATGTTTAGGCAAGTATGTATCAGGAAATTCTGTCGGAAAAACTCAGATGTCCAACTCTTCCTTTTGACCTTTCGACATAATTCATTCTTGTAATAGGTTAACCACATGAATAATATTGACTTCATCTCAATATAATGTTTGATGGTACATTTTTATTTGACATATCGAAATCGAGAAAAGAGCTGGTGAGGGTATGGGTGGAAGACTATTGTTCGAGAATAATGCTTTGTTGATACCTTTAAATGATTTTCTCACTGTTTTTTGAATATTTTTCGAAATTCTTTTAGAAGCACCACCAAAATTGCGATTGGACCCATTTCCAACGATAAGAAAAAAGGTTGATCAAAATGAAGACTTATACAATCAGTACTAATGCCTGATATTTATTACATTGCCGTTCATATATCTTCTGAAAGGAACACACATTTTCTGAGGTGATTGTTGGAATTTTTATTTATATCTGTGTTTTAAAGAATACGCTTATTCATCTGTGGAAGCAGTTACTAAAGTAATTGAAGGTTCTGTTGTCTCATCAACCCAAATCGAAAAACTCTTCATTCACACTCTAAGTAATCTTTTATTCTTGTCATCAACTTTCATAAGGGAGAGGGATCCGTAAGATCATTCACAAAACGCTGAATTTGCATGTGTTCTGCGGAAAGGATCTTTACGGCTGGAAACAAGTCAGGAATACTAAGTGAGACATCTCAGAACATAACATCTATTGATTTCTTCTACTTCCTTCGCTCGGTGCCCGATTTGTGAAATGCTTCAGTTCCGGATTCTGAATTCGGTTTAACGATGTCCGTAATTGGATCCTGCTTTCAATGCTCCATCGATTATATTGGTTATTAATTATCCACTCGGGACACAGGAACGAAATTCTCAATGAAGATTTTTTTCATTGTGGGGGGTATAATTGGATTAGGGTCCATGAATATACATTCCTTTGCAAATGGTGTTTCGATACGAATTTCACGATGGAGATCGATTATACTTTCTTGCGTGTAGGATTACGATAATAAGCTCGAGTATTTTTTCCATGACTATGATATTTCAGAACGAGCATAAAATCGAAATAACATTTATATGAGTATAACATTATTTGTCAGAGAGAATTATGATAAAAAGATGGTTCTTACTCTGCTTATGAGCCTACTCATACAAGTGTGTGGGATATTATAAAGACTTATTGAATCCTGGAAGTGCAAGTAATGTGGTCAACCGATACAGGAGAATTTCCTCAACAAATAATCAAGTTTGTATGATCTACCTTTAATGATTAAAGAAAGCTCATAGTGCTGGCATGATATATTCCTAACAAACTTGGAGATTTTTCAGTATCGAAGAAACTACTAGCATTAAAATAATAAAAACTATAAAATACAAATTCAAATGGTATGGCCAGAAAAACACTTTGAGGAATTGTTTTGGGCTTGTTTTGAAGAAGTAAAATTGGAAGAATTACAAATAATACTCTCTGTTGATGGGTACGTGAATATCATGCAGAGACATTTGATTCATTCACAAAAAAGGGGAGAAGTCCATATAAAACAGCTACTCCCCTGCCAAAATGGCACGACAGGCACTGGGTTGCATAGAAGTCACTTTTTTCCTCAATTTGTATACCAAGCATATGAAAATTGAATCGAATATACAATACATAGAAAATGTCTACACAAAGCAAATTGAAGAGCTATTTGTAGAAAAATTCTAACTCACCAGCATAATATTTCACTTCAGCCCAGACAAGATATCGTTTCACTCAGAAAAAGTCATCTCTTGAGCTCTTCAGTGGGAAAATGGACAAATCACGGTCTCCGAACAGAAAGAGTTTGTGATATTAATTTCTTTTTCTGATTTTATACCTTTTACAGAAGTTGTTATTTCAATTTTCTGATTCGGAGAAAAAGAAAGCAAAAAAAAGAAAATTTAATACAAAATATTCAAAGATTTTCGTTCATAACTTTGTTATTTTTGATTCTACGATAAAGAGTAATGATATTGAAGTTGTAGAGAATAAAATTTGCTACAAAATATAATGCCTTGGATTTTTTGAAAGATAAATAGATAAAGCGCCAAAACCAAAAGGCGCCAAAAGGATTATGTGAGAATGGGGTCAACTTCGAAAGGCTGTAAAACTCTAAAAAATGAACGAAATTACAAAAAATCATAGTGGAAACTATTCGTTGAAACCCCCCCTATAAAACTGTTTTGAAGACTTTCTATTATAAAATGAAAGGAGAAAAATATTATGCCGAAAAGAGAATTTGTTAGAGAAATCCGAACTATTTTCGTTGATAACTTTGTTGTCTTCATTTTACGATTAGGAGTGGAAGTAAAATTGAGGAGGATTGAATTTGCAACAGAAGATGTCCCAATGAATTTTCTGTAGGATTGCTAGTTTGGCAGATGAAACGCGAGAACCATTTGCACCTTTTTTTCAAGATGGCGGCAACGGAAAAACGCACGCCTAGGCGTGAGAATGTAACATTTCAATGGCCTAGCAGGCCATAAACTCAACTAATGCCTTACTGGCATGAGGTACACCATTATGTTATTTGCTATCAAGGAATAAGGACATATGTACAACAAAAAATTGAAATCAATCGGTAAGGTTGAAGTATCCATTTCCTTGTCCTGGAGATGCTAGCTTGGCAAAACGTGTATCGACTGGAAGTAATATTAGTTTAGTGTTAGAGTAATACATCTGAAAAGTTTTGAACTGATATGATATAAAAAATATAGTCTATGTGTCCCTTTTTTTGCCGTGAGAAATTCCCTCCTGTTGTCATCAAAATATTTGTAATCGAATTTGATGGCAAACAACAAATTTGATGTTGAATGTTAACAAGAAAATATCATCGGAACCGCAAACTGTCGGAACCCCAATCTTACAATACTGCTTTATTTCTTTGGTATCTTACCACAAGGCAGTAACATTTAGTATCTGTAATGAATAGAAAAAGCTGCACAGCCTTCAGCTTCACCATCGAGACGATACTTTGGCTTGCATTGAATGAATCAATCGAATAAATTTCAATCGTTATTAGGAGAGTCATAATGAATGTGAGATGAAACGAAGATAACAGAAATGAGAAAACGTTTCAAATTGAAATCACAACCGATATCGACAATGTTTTACTAGACAGAAGAAATTATTATCTAGGAGATATTTAGTATTCAGAATGAGATTTGGGGGCAGAAAATTACCATTTTCAACCTCATCAAATGGAAACTGAAGGATAGAATATACAAAGTCAGAATGATACATGATCCCTGCTGAATCTGGTGAAAACAAACATTATTAATACGTTCATCGTTGAATATATAAACTTGTGAGGTGATACAATATACATTTATGTTCTGATTCAACATTAGTATCAGGGTCAAGATATATTATTATATAACGTTGATGGACAACGTTTATCAAAGGTATAAATGATGGTGGAAATTAACATTATTCATACGTTGTAAATAAACGTTTAGATCGCGAATGAAGTAAATTTATAATAATACGTTGAAACACAACGTTTCTCAATAATATAATTCTAGATGAAAGAAAACGTTATTTCCCGCGACAGTTTTACTGTTTTTCAACGGTTGGTTATGTAACATCTTTTCAACGTGTTTTCAACGTGCGTGTGCCCATTGGGAGGGTGATTGCTTTCTAAAAACATTTCACTACTCCTATGCCAATCGATGAGATTGAAAACATTGTTGTGAAAGTATATGTTGTTTGAATGTTATTCGGGAGGTAGATTGAAGAACATTTTTTTTTTGTTTTCTCTCGGCTAAAACAGATGGTACACACATGATGGGATGGAATTATACCAATACACTCACGGCAGTTTAAATTTTCTCCCCTTTACTCGTACGATAATATCTGAACATTTACAGGGTTGTTCTTTTATGTGAACTTAAAGCCAATTATTGATGCATACTTAGTAATCGAAACATCCCGTCGATATATTTTTCCGAATGTTTCCAAACGGAACAAAATTTGCATTTTCGAGTCGACGCGCACTTCGTGTCGTCTCCATGACGACGACGCTTGGAAGGGATGATTCCATCTACCACCGACGGAGTAGGGAGTTTATGTGAAGCGTCGCCGTCGCTTTTCACGCTCAGTATTCCCGATCGCGTCGAAATCACAGCAGGCCGATACAATCAGACAACTGACAGTGTTCAGCTTGAGAAGTGTGTCGCCGCGCACCATGTGCGGATCCGAATTTTAGACAGTCCGGCGAAAAAGTGGCGACCATTGTAAGTTTACCCGAAATGTGTATACTTCTTTCACCCCTCAACCCCCATCAACTTTGTGCTATAGTGATTCAGTGTATTATCTTTGTTGTTGTTGTTACGCCTCCCCTTTCTATTTTTTGTGTGTGAAAGTTTTTTATTAAGCGGTTTCACGGTGAGATATAATTCCATCATTTTAAGTTTTTTTGGAGCGCAAAAATCGACTGATTTAATTTGGACAAGAAGTCGATAATATGATGACGTAATAATGAGCGTATTTCAGATTTATGAAGATCTACGCCCGATAGATAATATGAAGAACTATACATATTATATTTATATTGAAGACAATAACAGTAATTAATCGTATTTTATTTTTATTCTATTCGAAAAAATTCTACAAAATTGTGATTAGTGGTATTACCTCGGGTATTACTAAGATTATAGGAAGAGAATAAACACTCTATTCATACCTATATTGAACATAATAATTGTAAATATTCCATTTGAGAAGAAATATTATGATTATTCATTGTGCAGTTTGAAATAGTTATTTGTATACTATAGCAAAATGCTTTTTTGCGTTCCGATAGAGAGTTTATCGCCAAGGCCGCTCTGGCCGAGGCAAGAAAATCTCGTGGTCGCGAGAACATTTTGCGGCCTTAGTAATCGTGAAAATTATATAACTCCAATGAGTTTTATGCCTTTTTGAAAAGACAGCGTTTTTCCGCAACTATTTACGATAAAATGGAAAATGAAATATTTAGCAATACAAACGTTTAGTTTGCTGGCAGTTACTCTGGGCAAATGCTGTGAAAAATTGCAATCCGTCAGCCTGGGTATCGGTTGGGGGGCTCTTTAAGCAAAATATGAAAATAACCGAATGCAGTTTTTTTACTGACAACATGCTTGATTGGAAAATTATCAGGTTTATTTTGATGCACGAGTGTAATTCGGTAGAATATTTCCGGAGTTGAAACAACGAAGTTTAAAATTCAGTATTTCTGCCTGTCAAGATGACAAATGTACATTTTAACAATCGTTACTATAGATACACGGACCGAGTGGGTGATTTTCGACACCTACCGGGTATTTACCAGCCCAAAAATGTCCCGCCGGGAATTTATCGCTGTAATTGATCGAAAATGTCCTGCTTCATATGGGATTTTTAACATACGATGGAAATATTCACATTTATTCCAATAGCCTTCCATTTGATAAAAAATCTGTATCTTCATTAAAAATCTGTACATATCTTAATTGATCTCGTTATGAAACGGATTATGGGCATATGTGTATTATCAAGGTACGGGTATAGAAAAAAAATAATTGTGGCATTGGAGGCATTGCCGGTGCACTTTGAATATCACGTATTTCTTGTTCAGTTTCTTGTACAGACTTCTGTGAATAATGCCTTATATTTAAAAAAAATACGAATGTTATATTGTGTGATTTTCATCAGAGAGTTTACAAAACCACTACACGTATTTCATACTTACTGATGGAATATCAATAATAATATTTTTTGATCTCACCGACATAATAATAAAAAATTATGAACTGGTTATGTCGGTCGGTGTGGCCAAGCGGTCTGACGCGTGGTCCTTATATTAAATTTGGCTGTTTCACTGCTATATCGAACCGAGGTCGGGGCAGAATTTTTCTGACCGGCTTGGTGTGATAGGCAATTTTTTGTTGCTTAGATACCAATTCTGATACGTGGGATATCTGGATTGATTACACCAACCGACCCAGTAGCATTTTTGATTCTTTTGGGTTCCCTAGAGTTGAACTAGGAAATGCGCTACCGTGAGAATCGGTGAGACGCCCCAGAGTGCTTTGGCACTCAAAATGATAAATCAATCCAGTATTTTCCGACTTATCACGAATCCAAAGTGGTTCTGATTCTACTTCTCTAACTGTAAGACAAGGGTATCCCTTGCTCGCACAAGCTCAATTTTTAAAAATTGGTTTATTGAAAAAGTAATTTATTTGGGTATGGCCAGAAGGTAAACAAGTAATAACCGGCGCTCACCGGAAGTGCTAGACATCAGCTACCGGAAACGTTATAAATTACTACTGGATACTTTCGGAACATATAAATACAAAAAACTGAGAGAAGTCGTTATTCGCCCAATATTTGCCGTGAACATGGATGACGTTTGGCTTGTGAATTTTTGTTTTTGGTTACTTTCGAAGCATTGGGATTCCAAAATAAATTGCAGCCCCGATTGCAGCGCCACTTTGGAGAAATCTTCAACTCTTAGGCACCACTATGGCGACTGATACTAATCAAAATTGGGACTTTGACATTGTTTGGAAATTCAAAAATATAAGTATTTGGTTTAGCGATTTTTCTCATGTTCAGTGTTGTTCCCTTTATATCTGAATTTTGAATATGAATCGTGCTTGAGGAATATATTGGTTTCAATATGAATTATATTCCGAAACTTCAAATAAAATGAAGCAGCACCATTTCAATCAAGACATTTTCTTCAATTTCGAAAGGTTATATACCGAGTAACAGTCGAAATTAGAATATGACTTTCTATCGGAATATTTTCATCTATTCAGTTTTTGTTCTATCACAGCTAAATTTAATGTTCTCCTAACAAAGGAACTCGTTGACACAGTTGTATTAAACTATTATATTTTTGTATTGAATGACCAGGTCTCAATCACTTTTCATAGAGATCTACGCTCTACGCTTTCATAATGAACTGTACTCGAACGTATGATTACATCTCGATAGAGTGACAATAGGTAGTTAACTTATTTCAGAAATAGTCCTTATATATTCAAAAGTATTCAGCATATTCGAAATTATGTAACAACCGTGAACTGTTATACTTGCTTCAGTGTGAGTTACTAATGAATAAACCAACAGAAAGTTAGTTGCGTTTGCCAAAAAAATGCAAAATCTATTTTTCCCGTTGTGTATTGATTATTTATAGTTTGTTTGACCTTTGGAGATTGGCCAGATGGTTGGAAGTAATTTGTTACACATTGAAATTTCAGTATGCCACATTGAATAGCGGAAAAAATCGATCTGTAGCTTTTTCCATTACAAAAAACAATTGGAATTGAGTGAGGATCTCGGTGAGGATGTGAAAACGAAATATTTTTTTTCATTCACTTACTTGTTCGGCATCCGCATTTTTATTGAGCATCTTTTTGCAAGATCATCGGATTATTTATCTGTAACACATTTTATAATTATCTTCTGATATATTCGGAACCATATTTGATGGTATATAATATGTATGTCACGTTATCGAGACACTTCAACAAATACGGAAAACTAATGCAATTTTGTCGCTAATTGCGAAAAAATAATGTTTTCGATTATTTTCTCAAAAACATGTTCCGCTAACTTGACGCGTCAAGTTTGCGACCAATCAAATTCAATATGGAGGTTTCCATAATTTTAACTAGACCAATAGATTCCTGTTTGATATTTTATAATAAGTTGCGGAGGAAAATCATTCATTTTAAAAAAAAATCATGATGTACAAAAAATATATTGCAGTTTCCTGTTTTCTCGCTCAACATGGGTTCACTGAACCGCGGCACGTGTTTCGCTTGAGGAAGCTATTGTATAGCGAAATACGTGTCGCGGTTTTGTAAACCCATCGTAAGTATATTTTTTTATGAATATGGATATTTCGAGGGAGTATGTTTCATCACGTATCGACCAGTTCAATCCTATAATTATTGTTGTCTTGCTAACTCGACATCAAGTGGGTCATACACAGCTTTTTCATAATTGATTTTTGTGTAATTTCGACTAGACCATTAGATTTCTTCAATTATTTGCTGATGAATTGCAGAGGAAATTCTCTTCTGGTCTAAAAAAAATTAATAATATTTCCATACCTTGACACTAACTTACCAATAAAACTCTTCAAGTATTGATTTTTTCAATATTTTGAATAGACCATCAGATTCCCCTGATTATTTGCTGATTATTTTTGGAAGAAAATCATCCATTTTCTCCTGGTTACTAAAATACATCATATTATTACTTGGGTAACTTGACGTTGAGTCAGCCAAGAAACTTATTTATCATGGAATTTTTCAATTTTTTTATTACACTATCATATTGCTCTAATTATTCCATAATTAGTTGCAAAAGAAAAAATATAAGTGACACATTTCATTACTGATTCTGACCAAAACATCAGATTCCTTTAATTAGTTGTGGAGGAGAGAAACTACAGGAGAACTCGAACGAACTTTGGTTATTCCATTAGATTTCGTGATTTATTTGATTAGTGGTTGGAACAGAAATCGGTTTTTCAAACTTCTGGATGCCGTTTTGTTGGCTCACTAGAGTAGAGTAGATATATATTTGACCATTTTACATACAAGTACATTTATGGCAAGTCACAGTTACTAAAATCGCACAAAATTATTTTTACAAGTAAAACTAAGCAATTTTACAATTGTTAAGATAAAAATAGGCTCAACACCTAAAACTATAATTATATGATTAAAATAACTAAAACGTTATTTATCGAGCAGAAGATGGTTGGGATTATGTCAAGTAACTGAAAACTATTATCAGTTATTCCGTTGCAAACGAGACCTGTTGATTACATTTTGTCGATTCTGTAGAACACTACATTCAGCTATCTGATACTCAAGTGAACAATTTTCTTATTACCACAATATCCTCTGGCCGAATATGTACAAAGGATATTTTAATTCCAGTCTGTATTCCTTATGATATATGATTTTTGTAACGTTTTACCTTGAGAAACTTTTTTATTTGCTTTGATGGTCTTCATTTATATACAGAATATACACGAAAGCCTTCAGTAATAATATTGAGGAACAGATTATTTTTGTTGTCATGTTAATGTATGTGTCATCGAAATGTAATTTTTTTCAGAGCAGATTAGCCCGAAATCAAGTTGGTCCCATAGGACTAGCGCTAGTGTAACCGTGTTGAGAATGATGGTGGGTTTGAATTATGGTTCAAAGTGATGAACGGGAATTATGTTCTCTTCCTAATCATTTCAAATGAGTTTCTGGAAAAACTAATGAGCCTCAAACGCATGAATTCCACAACTTCTACGAAGACCGGGGTGACTAATGTTTGGACGAAAATTAATCGCAGATTTTCAGTCAACAATCGAAAGCTATCAAAGATATGTCGAAAAAATTACCGCACGATGCGAGCGTATTTCCTCTATTGATTTGCCGATATCCCAGATTGAAAAATAGGGTCAGCTATATAGATATTTCATCATGTTCACCAGAATGAATCCGAGTCTTGATTACTACCGAAGCGAAACTGATGTGTTGTTTATTGATCGGTGCGAAGAACAGTATAAATATTGTCTACGTGGAAATGAAAATATTTGTGAGAGATCGAAGATAAAACAGTGGCTCGTTCAAAGAGTTCGCACGGGGTTGTGAGTGTGTGTATAATTCTACTATAAAATAAATAATAGTTTAAAAAACTAAAAAAACACGCTTTTATAGCTAACCGAACTAAAAAATAAAAAATAATTTTTAATTACAAAGAGTTTATATTACGGTAGTAGAAGGCTAAACAATCATTCATAGTCAATCAGCTCAAAATAGAATTATAATGAAATTTAAGTAATTAACAGAATAAAGTAATTCAGAGTAAAATCGTGGGGTGCTTGATATATTATATATTACAATCATTCTATCGGTAATTATCTTTGAGAGGAGACTTATGAAATGTAGTAAAATGCACCCCACGCTTTTTACTCTGAATTACTTTATTCTGTTAATTACTTAAATTTTATTATAATTTTATTTTGAGCTGATTGACTATGAATGATTGTTTAGCCTTCTACTACCGTAATATAAACTCTTTGTAATTAAAAATTATTTTCTATTTTTTAGTTCGGTTAGCTATAAAAGCGTGTTTTTTTAGGTTTTTAAACTATTATTTATTTTTCATTTTTTAGTTCAATTTATCAATTAGTTTCTAGTGGAAATGTGATATTTCTTACGAATCATTCCGCAATCTCATCATTTCATTTAAATTGAAATTTATTAACTTTATTTTAGTTGGTGAGAATTTATGATTGAATATGTTTAAACTATAACTAATTCCTTTTTTTACCGACTGTAAAACTAAAGCTGTGTAGAAATTTCCTTGAACAGACGTAATCCTTGAACGGCCGTAATTGGGAGATATTCTTGGCACAGAGAGAGGTAACCGTGGAATATACTAACACAATTAAGACCCGATCAGCCATTTTTCCAAAGGTCTAATTAAATTTTAAAGCTTTATTATTGTTTACCACATTTTGTTCCATAATATAAATAGATTGAAATTTGTGTTCTGATTATTTTGTTATAATTTAGATGCCTTTTGTAAATCACGGTTATCATATTATATGTTACATAAATATCATATACAGTAATTTGCATGTATCAGACTCATGTACACCTACGCATGTAAGATAAGGAATGAACATTGTGAGAACGCAACTACCCTGAAAACGTTTTTGCCTCCGTTGTGCTGTGCCGAGTGCCCGAACGAAAGAACGAAAGAGTAAGTCCGAAACTGCAGGCATGCGCAGAACGCGCGCTAGCTCTATCTTTTTTACTCCACTACAGAGGAAATATAAAAGAATTTATTAATCCTGGTGGTCCTTATAAGGATAATGGAAAACTATGATCAAATTATTGCATTGTCATCGGTCTTTGATACGTATGCAAAGTTTCAAATTAATCAGACTTCTGGAAATTGGTGAAAATTATGCTCAAAGAGTTACAACCCAAGCTAATTTAATCCTGGTGGTCCTTATAAGGATAATGGAAAACTATGATCAAATTATTGCATTGTCATCGGTCCTTGATACGTATGCAAAGTTTCAAATTAATCAGACTTCTGGAAATTGGTGAAAATTATGCTAAAATAGTTACAACCCAAGCTAATTTAATCCTGGTGGTCCTTATAAGGATAATGGAAAATTATGATCAAATTATTGCATTGTCATCGGTCCTTGATACGTATGCAAAGTTTCAAATTAATCAGACTTCTGGAAATTGGTGAAAATTATGCTCAAAGAGTTACAACCCAAGCTAATTTAATCCTGGTGGTCCTTATAAGGATAATGGAAAACTATGATCAAATTATTGCATTGTCATCGGTCCTTGATACGTATGCAAAGTTTCAAATTAATCAGACTTCTGGAAATTGGTGAGAATTATGCTCAAAGATTCCGTTACATACATAGTTACAACCCAAGCTAATAAAAGCGTGTTAATAATTAATTAATTAATAAATGAAGAAGCTTTTTTCGACCTCGGAGGGCAATGCTAACGAGGTATAACGAGAGCGAAATCGACCTAGTACTAGCCGCTGTTGTGATGATTATACCTTGTGACCTGGTATCTGTTATTCTGTATGGATATTTTATATTCGGTACTTAGATTCGAAGCCACGAGTGTACATTTTAGCAACTATCGGACCATATATGACACTTCTGGTTTGATCAGAAGCGCATCCAATTCTTATATTTCAAATGGAATCTATAATTTTATTCTGGAAATTATGATTCGATACCTTTCCAATTATATATCATAATCATACTTCCAATTCACAATCTGCTGGTATAATTAAGATTTTATAAAAAAATACTTTTTGTATTCACCTCGTAACGGAACATTTTCATGAAAGTATGCTATGGAATATTGAACAATATCATGTGGGTAACAACAATTCATGGCCAAACTTTACCCACGATATTTTCTATGCAGATTAGCTATTTTTGAAATCGAATTTTTCTTCATAGTTCAACATAACGACTACCATTTCTCAAATGCAAACATATAATTTTTTTTAGGAAGTTGATCATGAACTCCAATACGTTCCGTGTTTTGTATTTCAATATGTATTGGAGTTTCTCACCAAATCAAAAAGTTCCTTAGCATCGAAAAAGTAATAGACTTGATGTTGAAAAATGATGAATTTTTTTGAAAATATCCAATCCGCATAACAAATATTGTGTGAAAAGTATGGCCATAAATTATTGTCACTTGATATTAGTCAATTTTCGAAAGCTTGCTTTCATGAACATGTTTCGTTACGAGGGGAACATAAAAAATAATATTTATAAAATATCTACTATATCAGCAGAAGATTGTGAATTGAGAGTATGAATGTGGTATATCATTGGAAAGGTATTTCTATAGTCAATCGTTATTTTCGAAAAAAAAAATAAAAATACTTTCCATTTGAAATATAGATATTGGATGCGCTTCCGGTCAGACCGAAGATGTCATATATGGATTGATACTTGTTAAATTGTATATTTATGACATCAAATTGAACTATCAACTTTGAAATATAACATACAAATAACAACGAAGATATAGGGGGTGAATTGGTTCCAGGTCACCCGGTATAGAAATCAGAAAATCTCTTTTGCATTCGGAAGAGGTCGAATTGTGGTCGTGATTACAAGCTTTAACACAAATATTATTTAAATTAGAATCCGTGTCTGCCAGGCTCAACCTCGTTCGGCAGGTCGATCAAGAATAAAATAGAGTAAAATTATTTTCGCCCTTCTAGATTTTGAATCTTGCCAAAAGGAAAATTTATGTTTACCAGCGGACATTTTCTGGAAATAATACAACCAATTACCATATTTCCAATAACTGGAAACAACTTTCGCAATCTATGAGTGAAATTGGAGTCGATCAAGGATCCAACAATTCATCACCACTGACGTATTTGTTCAATTTAGTTCTGGGTAATTCTATTGAAGGAAAAAATGCATACTCAATAATTTGTCTTTTGTAATATTATGAATATTTTCATACAGTTTACAAAATTCGAAGTTTTCGATGTGGTTGTATAGATAATAATAATAAACGAATCGTCGATTATTTCATCATACATATATTATTGGTGACATAAGAAACAAAATGAAAATCTGACAAACGCCCTCAGGATCTGGAAAGTGGGAAGTGATGAGCACATGCTCAGCCAGCATGTGCTCATTAGGTCCATTGTACATAGTCTCGGAAGGGATAGGAGATCCCAGCTTCAGGCTTGCCATTCTAAAGTAGGCGACGTCCTTGCTGAGGAGAATTCCCTTGGCATTGGCAGTCAGAGAATACGTCTTTAATTGTCCTGTTTCACCCTGAAAATATATTTCCACAGTTTGCAGTGTACAGTTGTGTTCTCCTCCTGTGCGAAGTTTTTGCCTGGTCATTGCTTGATATTTGCCCGCAGTTTCCTTGTTGGGGTATGGCAAAATCTCCCTGACAAGTCTGCAGTCCGTTGTTTCACCCCATCTTGCTATGAATTTTTGTAAAGGGTGTTCTTCAGTGAGGTCTGTTACCGCAGATATATTGAGGTTGGCGGGACAAGGTCAGGGGCCCTATTCTTGAACCACATGTTCGATGAACGCATACGTTGTTGCTGAGCAGAGACCAATCAGATCTGTCGCAGCTTAGCAACAGCGTATACGCAGAACTGCGAGTGATTCAAGAATAGGGCCTCTGGTGTACCGGAGACTCGCCGCCTTCTTGGCCAGTCTATCCGCAATTCGGTTTTTCTTTGAATTCTCATGCCCTTTGATCAAGCTGAGGGTTATCACGTTCTTCTGTACATCTAAGGGCCTGATGTCATTCCAGTATCAGACTTGAAGCGACTCGTGGTCTGTCCAAGGCTTGTCGGCAGTCTGTTATTGGCTATCCACGGCCCATTTCCTTACATTAAAAAAATCTTGACTTTTTATTCGAGAAATTTTGTCTGGACTGTCAAAATTTCATAGCGATTTGCGGAAAATAGATATTTTTGAATTGGTACTGTTTTTGGGAAATGATCAGGGACTGCCTCCTAAGAGTAAATATCGATCTCCTCGACTGAAGAAGGGCTATCTTAGTTCTTGAAAAATGAATTATTTCCGATCTATTCAGTCGCAGATAGGTGAACTCATTTCTAGGGAGATATCAAAATTTTTGTAATCGATTTCAAAATGCGTGAACATTACCTATAATCAGTTTTGTTCAAAAAAAGTTCAAACAAAAGTTGTAGGCAATTTTTAGGGCCACGAAACTGAATTTGAGTTATTTCCATATAGTATCGATAACAGCAGAAAATTTCGGAATTTTTTCGAAATATATATTCTCTTGCTACTTTGATCCGGAATAAATTCAAAAGTATTGATTATTCCTTGCTCTTCATGATGAATCATTGAACATGATCAATTCCAATCGTTCAACTCCATTTCCAATAATCCCGTAATGGACATCAATGATACTGAATATGTGAAATGTCCTAGTTGCCGACATATTTTCTCACAATCTCCTGCGTATTTGTTGTGTATAATATTAGGTAACATCTGGAAAATACAACCTTCGCTAATAAGAGCACAACTGTTTGTTTCCCTTCCTTTTCAGTTCTTGTTTTTTATTTGTGAACTACCCAGTCACATAAAATATCGTATCATATTTACTATCACTGATCACTGAAGATTTCTTATCAAATAAAAGCGTGAATGTGATATCATCAGCAATCAGTGTTGTTATTATATTTGTGCTGTTATGCAGGTCGGTGACATATGAATTCGAAACAATATCAGTACACTACCTTGAGAAACGGCGTTGATAATTATAACAATGACGCTTGTGCTTTCTAGATAAGAATTCGCAAATAGTAGAACTGAATGAAAAAATCCATGGAATTTTACACTTCCGATAAGTTTATTATGATGATCATAAACAAAGGAAACACTTCGATCAGCAAGGCAGCCAATGTGGGAAAAAATACTTATGGTTTCAAAATTCCTCTGCAATGCTTCATACTCACTACTCTGGATTCCACAAGAAAGGATTGGTAGTGAATTCTATATATCTTGATACCGCCCTCCATCAGCATAAAACTTTATTACATAAGACAATGTTTATTTTTTTCGTGATAATGAATTGTTATCAATAGAGGACTATAGCTTTTTTGAAGTTTCAATAGGGTAATCCTTGCATCATAACAGCTATTGTACTCGAAGCGAAACATGTTCTGAGCTATCTTGTATGAATAGTTTTCAATTCTCTATTGATTTTATCCAATTTGACTTTTTAACTATTGTCCAATGGCCTTCAATTAATGATACTTGTTAATGAATTTCCACCATGGTTTCAACGAATGGAATCCTTTTTGTTTCGACCTGCCATACTTCTCAGAAGTCTGAATCTGGTGGAAATAGTGTAAACCTCTAAGGCGAAATGCCGTTTGCTGGATGAGAAATAAACACTAAAATTCCTACGACACCAAGTAAAGGATACCTCTTACAGTGGGCACATCGGACGGCATAGCCATGATAAAGGACCTACGGCAAGCGAGAATCGTCCTCGGTCTACACGCAGAGAAAGCTGCAACCCTCCACAGAAATCAGAATCTCCATTTTCGAAATGATTGCATTCACAAATAGAATACCAGACAGCTGTTTCGATCTTCCATTGGTCTCCTCAGTGACAATCACTCGTAATAGTTTCTCTCTCAGATTTCCTATATCATCTCGAGAAATACGACTTCAGAGAATATTGAGTATGAATTTCCTAAATAACCGAGAATTTCAGTACATTTCAGTAGAATTTGAGCATTGACGAAAGATGTCATACCATGCAAAGTACATTATTCTGACACAACCACTTTCGGAAATTCCAAATAAATAATCTCTGTCTATTAGACCACTCTATTTGGTGAACATGATTTACCAAATAGATATATATATATATATATATATATATATATATATATATATATATATATATATATATATATATATATATATATATATATTCGGATAGGTTTCCGCGGTCAGTGGTATGTTGTTGTTGAGTTCGGGTTGAACCGCGTCTGGAGTTTTGTTCTCGACGTTTCGGCTCCGATTTTGGAGCTATTTTCAAGAGTAAATGTTACTTCACGCTGAGGTCTCCATCTGCCTGCTCCTCAGGTGTTGTCACAGGGGGGAAGGGTTTGTGACTTGACGCCGGGGCCTCAATCTGCCTACTCCCCAGGTCTCGTCACGAGTTCTTTCTAAGGTCTCAATCTGCCTACTCCTTAGATCGAACTGAGGTATCGAGGAATGTTGGGTGGTATTTATAGCAGCGGGTGCTGCTAAAGCACCGTCGGATGTCTTGGTGGGGACTGGGCATCTGGAAATTAGGGGTTTCCATGCAGTTGGGAGTCTCTGACCGTCGTCATGTTTATTTAAGCAGGAAGGTCGCTTCTCGATTTCGATGGCCTCACGAATTATACGAGCTTGTAGTGTTTTTCCTGTGGCTATGGTCTTAGTGTTCTCAAAGTCTATGTTATGTCCTGTCTCTTGATGATGTTTGGACAGAGCTGAAGATGGGTCTGATTTTCGGACAGCAAGTTGATGTTCGTATACTCTACTTGTCACACGTCTGTTGATCTGGCCAACATATGTTCTATGGCAATCAGAACATGGTATTTCATATATACCCTGTGATTCGTTGACGAATTTGTCCTTGGGGGAGCGGAGGTCTTGTTTTTTGAGAATTCGGCTGATTTTGTCAGTAACTCCTTTAATGTAGGGAAGAAAAGCTTTGTGGAGAACGTTGTTGTCTGTCGGGTCTCTGGGAATGGAAGGAGAAGTTTGATGGCGGCGGATGGATCTGTCAATTTGATGGTCTGTGAATCCATTTTGAAGAAGAGCTGATTTGAGTTGGGCTAGTTCCTGTGGTTTGTTATGGAGGTCAGTGGGGTTGATAGATCTGTGGATGAGGGAATTCACAACGGAATGGTTTGTGCTGGATGATGATGGGAGTTTGCGTTAAGGTATCGGTTTGTGTGTGTTGGTTTCCTATAGACCGTGTGGGTGAAGGAGTCATTGGTTTTTGTGATGAGGACATCTAAGAATGGAAGGGAGTTATTGCTTTCGATTTCCATTGTGAACTTTATATTTGGGTGGAGGTCGTTGAGGTGATCAAGGAAATTATGGAGAGTTTCGGAGCCGTGAGGCCATATGACGAAAACGTCATCTACGTATCTGAACCAGCAAGAGAGTTTGTTTCGAAGTCTTCCATGAAAAGGTTCGCAAGGACTGGTGAGAGGGGAGAACCCATGGGAGCGCCTTTTACTTGTTTGTAAAAGGTACCTTGAATTAGGAAGTATGTACTGGACATACAGTGACTGATGAGGTTGAGGGTGCCTTTGGAAATTTGGTGTTTGGTTTCGAGAATGTTCAATGTATCTGATACAGGGATATTTGTGAATAAGGACACTACGTCGAAACTCACAAGGATGTCAGTCTGTTGGAGATTGAGGTTTTTGAGGATTTCAATGAAGTGGAATGAATTTCGTACATATGACGAGCCTGTTCTGCAAGGGGTTGGAGAATATTTGCAAGGTGTTTAGCAAGGTTTTGTGTTGGAGAACCGAAAGCACTGACAATGGGGCGAAGAGGAACATTGGGTTTGTGTATTTTTGGGAGACCATATATGCGGGGTGTGCGTGAGGATTTTTCCCGGGGAATGAGAGCTTTCTTGGTTTCGGTAGGGATATTGGAGTTGTTGATGAGGGTCTTGGTTTTCTTCTCAAGATAGGTCGTTGGGTCCCTGTCAGTGGGTTGATATTCATGTGAATCGAGTAGTTTACTCATTTTATCAGCATAGTCAGACGTGTTGAGGATAACTGTGGCGCTGCCCTTGTCTGCTGGGAGGATGATCAGGTCTGGGTTGTTGTGGAGACTTTTGAGAGAATGTCTTTCTGCCGGTGTGATATTGGATTTGGGAAGTTTTGCCCTCCTGAGAGTGGTGGCGATGTCTTGTCGGGTTTCTTCAGCTATCATTTCAGGAAGGTGAGTGATAGCGGATTCGATTTGGGTGATGAGTAATTAGGTTGGAATTGAAGTGGGAGTAATAGAGAAATTGAAACCTTTGGATAAAATGTTGTGGGCATTTTTGTCCAGAGGGGTGTCGGAGAGATTGTGAACTAGGACTGGAGGGTTGGGTGTTGATGGATTCGGGGTGTTGGATTTCAGGAGAACTGATAGTTTTTTCTTGTGGGTCTCGGTTTTTTGTGTGCTGATATGGTCTGCTTTCTCTTGAGAGATTCTGAGAAGTGTCACTCATCTGGGACAACCCGAACTCAACAACAACATATATATATATATATATATATATATATATATATATATATATATATATATATATATATATATATATATATATATATATATATATATATAGAACCGCCGCGCCTTAGATCGCTTATTTCAGGCAATAACGCTTCCTGACATCCGTTATCGAGTAATAAATCGAACAATCTAGGTTTTATTTCTAGAAAATTTCGCACTGCTTATTTTTCATTTTTGAATAACCATTTCATATATTATTATATTACTTTGTCGGTAGGATCAAAAATATTATTGGTATTTCATTAGTATATAATTCTTATCTCAATATAATTCCCAAAAACACGATTTACTGGAAAATCCAGGTACTGGCATTTTAATTCAGTACATACAGTATATCCCCTCCTATGTCGCCAATTGAGATGCAATCTGATTATTACATCCCTGTATTAGGTAAAATAAATGAAATGACATGATCTGATTGTTTGAACAAAGTATCACCTTCTGAGAGACAAAGGATAAGGTTCTCGCTTTCTATTATTCTGGATGAAAAGAAGAATACAACGCGAGTATTCCGGAAAATAGATAATAACTGTGTCGGGGAAATAATGTTTTGTGAACATGCATACATACATCGACTGTCGTGAGTTCGGGAGTAAACAAGTCATGCCACATCTATCATCCATTGCCTACTATTAACCATCATTTGTCATGAAAGGCTCTCTCAAATACTGAATAATATGTGTTCGATACGTTATATTCAAATATGTAATACTTCGGTCCATTATCAAGAAAAAACTTCGTCACTAATAGTATGTCCGTCACCCTTTACTCTTCATTCATATTTTTTGCGCAAAAATCACAAGATTTCGTTCCGATATTGAGAATATTCAATGGAACGACATCTATCATCTTGATGATGTGGACAAAATAGCCTCGCTCTTGAATAATAGTATCATCCAGCTTTTTGAGAAGCATGCCCCCCTTCTCATTAAAAGAGTAAGCAAGCCTCCAGCCCCTTGGCTGACGTATAATATCAAGGAAATGATCACTTTTAGAGACCGCGCTTTCAAGAAATTCAAGCTGACACATTTGATTGCTGACTGGAATAAAGAACTCAGAAATTACACTACAGGAGAAAAAAGCTTATCTCAAATTTATCCTTTAAAAAAAAACTCCAAAGCAACTTGGAATACACTGAGATCACTAGAGATAATAAAAAATAACAACTCAGACCTAACGAATGACTTGAATGGCGCAAATCGTATTAACAAAAATTTCAATACAGTCTCCCAGCCCGAGCGAACAGCCTTTCAAATTTCGTCGCTGGAACGATACAGTTACCCCTCAGAAATAGAAAAACCTTTTCAGTTCACTACTGTCTCAGCTGGAGTCGTGCAGAAATACCTCGAACGCCTCAAGAGTAATGCAACCGGTTCTGATAATATCTCACTCCAAATGATCCACCTTATCGACATGCATATACTTACTGATTCCCTTAACTTTCCTCATCAACGAAATTTTAACTAAGAGTGTTTTTCCAGAATGCTGGAAGAATGGCTCAATTATTCCTTTAGCTAAGTGCAATTTCCCTTCGGATTTTTCTGACTTGAGGCCTATCACTATTCCACCGAGTCTCTCGAAAGTAATGGAAATGATCATGAAGCTTGTATATTAGTGACCTTCATCTATCTGCAGAAAAATGTAACATTCATCACTATGCAGATGACACTCAACTGTATTTCTCATTCCAGTTCTCTAACATTGTTCTGCTCAGCGTCACATCCATCACGATCTACAGGCTATTTTTGACTTTTCTTCAGCACATAAATTGAAGCTGAACTCTAAGAAGTCGGCAGTGATGATTTTTGCACCAAAAAAATTTCGAGATATTAACAATAACAGAGTTCAAATCCGCATTGGTGGTGACATTTTACCTTTTGTAACCGAAATAAAAAACTTAGGTCTATGGTTCGATACTGAACTACGCTTTACAAAGCACGTTAGTAGCTATTCAACCCAAACTTCATTCAACATCTTAAGACAACTGTATCCGAGTCGGGATTTACTCACTAAAGAACTTAAATTGAAACTATGTGAGGCACTGATTATATCCAAAGTTTCATATTGTGACTGCATTTATGGTTCCGCCTTACTTCAATCAGATTCTCTACGTCTTCAACGAATCCAGAATTGCTGTCTCCGATTTTCTTTTGGCGTTCGGAAATATGACCACATATCAGCTGTCATGGAGTCAAGTTGGCTGAAGCTAGAGAAACTCAGAACTCTCTATTTACTCACGAGCACCCACAAAGTATTGAACACCAGGCTGCCAGATTATGTAATGAAAAAATTGAAGTCATTTTATAATATCAATAGTTTTTTCACAAGAAACAGGTCGGTTCTGTTTATTCCTGAAAACGAAACTTCTACCTTCACTCGCAGCTTCTCATACAACGCAGCAGAGCTTTATTCAGATCCTACTCAATACTCAATTTCAAGAAAAGACTGAAAGTACACCTACATGATAAGTTCAGTTCTCTCATGTTGACCGCAATTCATTCACCCAGGCAAGCCAAATTTATGTAGTATTACAAGTTAATGATGTGTTGATTTTAGGGTAAAATAGTAGTATTAAGATTTGTTCGATTTAGCTACATGGATGTATTATTTATACTAGTTGTTTTTTATATATTTATTTTGGGTTGAGTTCAAAAACAGCCTAGGCTGACACTTCGCCTATTCACCTTATGAGTCAAGTATATGTATATTGTTTTACTGTGTCTACAATATGAGGGTAAATAAAGACGTTTTATTATTATTATTTTTTCTCGTGGAAAGTCAAGGGTAAAATTTTTCAGACAAATCGGACCATGAATTATTTTTCGACTTTCTTCTCCGAATCAAAAAATAGAAAAACAACTTCTATGGAAGAAGTAAAATAAAAAAAAATACAAATACTCTCTGTTGATAGGTACGTATATATCATTCAGAACGGAAATATTGAATGGATATTTTTCATTTATAGATTCGAATTGATTCCTCATAAAATAACAGATATCCAGTTTTATGTTACCTCGTCCCACGTAAATACATTGCCAGTACAGAAGTTCTAACAGGAGTTGTAAACTAGCACATGATATTTCTTTCAATAATGTCCAGTTGAAGACTTTTATTATGGATTTATAAAGATTGTTAAGGGCAATGAAATGGAATACCCACAATGCGGAGAGCTTCAAATTGCTTATGTCTGTCTGTTAGAAGTTTTCATAACTAATTAAAAATATATAATTGAGACCTACGATTATAAAATCTAGAGTCCATAAGAACGGGCATATAGAAGTGAAGAGTGCGTAGAGCAATCAAACGAGGATTATTTTTGTTTTTACTTTGAGGTACACACGCATTTTCCATAAAAAGTTTTTCACGGTTCCGATTACGTTCTGTGGTGATTTCTGTGCATCAATTCTAATGGTGATTATGTTATTAACCCGACATTGACTCTCAATCAGAACGTTAACCTACCTAACTCCATTTGAGAATAATAAATAGCGGACATGCTCATAATCTTCCTCCAGATAATAACTATTCATAACGCAGTTTCGCCTTCATTTACTAATGGATAATTCTAATGGAAACATTCAATTATCAACTGTGGCATGCAACGATGCTACCTGATAGCATTCATTTAAAATATTTCATACAGGGTAAAAATTTGTCCTTGGGGACATCTCGTGAATATCATTTCTGATATCGATTTCAGTCGTTAGGGATGGGAGAATGAGTAGCTATTCTTGTAGCGTGAGCCATGCCCTGAACAAAACTGTTCATGTTTGAAATATTTGTTCATAGGTACATAGAAAATGGCTTGTGGTGGAATTACAATTTTTTCGATATCTCTAGAGTGCCTTGTTCTGCGTACTACAATAACTCTGCAGTTTTCTGTTACCTATCGGAACTTTCCACCAAGAAATGATGTTTATGAATCTCAATACTTGGATTTGTGAGCCGTCTACCAGAAATTCGATAGTCGAAATGCATTCATAAATCCAATGTCTGTCATCTGTTTCGACCTGCGTGCAGCAAGAGCAGAAAAGTCCTAATTTCTCACGAGTTTGAAAAAGTTGCGCCACGAGCGCAAGCAAGTTCTGCAATTGAAATGACTGAGAAATTGCATTTCTGTTCGTGTTACACAGTATACTTTTTCTGCAACACACTTCTTTCTAAAAATAATACTATACAATAAAGGTAAGCGTCCATAGGTACGCATCGTACGTATCGTACGGATCGTAAGAAACGGATTTTAGAATTAATAGTATAGTAATATATGCGTCCACTGACCGGATTTTTGAATATGTCATGTATCCACAATCTATGTCTTCTCTTATTTCCCCTCCTTTCTTCTTCATCTAATAACAGAGCAATAATGACAAGTTCTTCATCACTTTCCATGATCGGAATCATTACACACTGTAATGTTTCCGATCGTCAACTCACTACGAAAATGCGAATGTTACTTAAAAGCCGACCGTCGCATCGGCAATCCGATCGCTACGGATACAGTGGACGCACTACCACAAATCGATCCGTTTTATACGATCCGTACGATACGTACGATGCGTACCTATGAACGCTTACCTTAAAACGGAATTTAATGTCAGTGACTCAGTAGAGGCTTTTCTTGAATTGGATGATAGTTCCCCAAAATATGCCAAAATTATATTTTCAGAAACACTTTTAGTTTTGTATTTTTTTTCCAATCGATAAACTTTTTGTGCGCAGTTTCTTTTTTTTGAAGTTGAATGGCAATGAATTAACTCGTGGTCCTAGTTCTGGTGGAGTATTTTCGATTTCATTATCATTTGAAAAATTATGGGAAGAGAATATTTTACAAATATTTTGAGCATGAAGTTTTTTGACATTCAAATGATTCGATAGATGTTGCTCTGTTGCCTAGCAATTGATAGTGTGTATGTAAGTATTTGAGACAGCACAATGATGGAAAAATATTGGCACAGAAAAGTCACTTTGTGTCAATTAAATGTCACTTTGCGACACTAATGTCAAATTTCAACTATTGTGAGAAATCATATTTTTTGTGAACGTAAAACTATACAGAAAAGCGTGTTTTGGAGTGTGGTTGTAGACAAAATTATAAGTCTTGTACCTACAGGAGAAACACAATATTAAATATCTGTTTTTTCTAAACAAGACTGGTACTTCATGGATCAGGCCCCTGGAGGTTAGCGAGATCCATAGAGACAGCAAATGGTTACACTTGAATTCCATATGCAAATTATCGTTGCAACTGAAGAATGTTGCATATGAATCGTTCGATTTTTCAAGTTGCAGTGTACCAGTTATTTTTTTGTATAACTGTCATTGAAAGTGATATTTTCAATGGTTGTCAAAAGTATTAGAAGATAATGTTTACAAAGTAGTGTTTTAAAAATATTTTTGACAGTAGTGTTAAAAGTACTTTTAACACGATTCTTTTCGTCCAAATAGCAATAGACAAAACAGCTATTGAATTTTTAAGGAAATTTTATCATGAACGATAGATAAAGATACAATTAAATACTGTTACAAATGTATTTTTATCCATTAATTCAATGTCTTCTATTGATAAATGGCACAGCTCTTCACGCTGGCAGGCTCCATATATTCCGAAAATAGTAGAAACTTTTATCATCAAATATTCTTCATATGGCGCCCCATTTATAAACTTCCGGACTTATTCAAACGTAACAGTTTTCCAATTTTTGTTCATATACGTTTCATTTTTTCGCTTTATGAAATATTCGGGGGTTATATCCCGAGTGCACCAAGTTAAATCGGTTAAAATGTGTGCTGCAATTCCATGATTCTCGAAATTTTGTTTAGCAAATGACTTGAATGTATGATAATTTGATGAAATCTCGAGACCGCAGGTCGAGGGATTTTATTTTAAATTATTATACACGAAAGCATTTGCTTGAAAGCAAAATTTTGAAAATCATGGAAATGCACGCATTTTGGTCGATTGAACTTGGTGAAAGAGAGATATATGTTCAGATTATTTCCAGAAAACATGTAAGCTCAGGAAACATCAAAATCGAACACAGGAACAATATAGTACCAGAGATAGTACCTGAAAAGTGATCCAAACGCCCGGTTTATTTCGAACATTTTAATCGGTTAAAAGGTCTAGTGCATTTAATCGCTGTAAAACTCTGTAAAAGCAGTCTAGCCTTCAACTGTTTCATCGTTTATTCGCATTGAGGGAAATAATCGCTTGTATTAACACCATTTTTAAGGAGCGCACTCGACTTTATCATTGAAAACTTGCTCCACAAAGTTAACGAGTTCCATATTTTCGATTTCTCTTCTCAATAGATAGAGAAGACGGTATCGCTGAAATTTCCTTCGCCGTTACCAAGTCTACACCAGCTAAGGAAATTAGAATATGAGATGTCCTACTGCTGGGACTCACAAAGTAAAACCTCACTTTTAACACTCATATCACAAACAGCTATCATCGTGACTTCAAATATATAGTGGCTTCACTGTTTGTCGCGAGAATTTCAATCGACAAATTGCATTGTGGAATTCAAGATTAGTGAAGTGGACCAAGTGAAAAACACAGCAGTGCTGCAACTCCAGCACTTGAAGAGAGGCTGAACCTTATGAATCTTGACTCTTTTGACTCTTGCATCGGATATTTCCGCACTCAGAAGGGTGTGGCAGCACTACTTTTCACATTTCAATTTGTCATCCACTTCCACCTGTCGTCATCATCCTTCACTCTTCACCAAACAAATTGTGTCGGAGGGTTCGGAAAATAAACACGCCAAGAAAGCAATAAGTTACGAAGAATGCCCCCATTCGAGAGGCCAATACAGTTTCCTCGGTAAATTTACGCTATTATTTATGAGAGAGACTTTCCCGGGCATAAGAAATAGTATGGGGAATGTGTACACGGCAATAAATTCATGTATACAGGCTATTTGTGAGCTGGTGCTTACCAAACGGTTTTAGAAACGTGACTACGTCTCGTGAGCGATGTGGGAGTCGAAAGCTGCGGGAGTTCAACGAAAAATTTCCAATCGTAAAACAGTGATGTATCATCTTTTCTATTGAATGCCAAAGTTGATATGGTTTTCTGGAAACAGTAATACTACAACCAACAGAACCATTTTTATATAATACTGTGAAAGAATGGTGAAAAATGGGTGATGAAATGGAAGATCTCAGGAAAATCAAGGCTTACAATGTTGTGACGACCATCAGAATAATTTGCATTTTCAACTGGATTTCTGTTACATTTTCATGAATTCGAAATTCATTTCACATTCTCTGTTTTTCTGGATATTTTACGGAAAACATAACCTCATTGGACTCATTGCTTCATCAGATTTAACATTTCAAGGTAGTTGATAAAATCATCTCTTCAATACTCGAAGAATATGAATTTTCTCCATAATGAACACATATGATATGCTCTATGCTTAGTATTTCCTGTTAACAGCACCTGCTAGAAACCAAACTACTTATCCTCATTCTGAATGAATGCTGACATAACTGTCCCTCCAAGATATTGACAACAAAACCGGAAGTTTTTTCTTCTGCATTCTAACTCGATGAATCGAGATCAAACTCATCTGCAGGTCAGTTATGAGAGTTAGGTGTTCGTATGAATATGTCAATACGTGGCCTCATTACTATCGTAATTTCGAGAGTTATGGACTATGGATGAAGTAGTTTTAAATTAATCTCATCCGAATCTTGTCCAGGAAAATTTCTAATTTCATATTCTTCGAAATAGTGACGATATTATATATTTTTTGTAATCATTATTTCGATAGTTGCAAATATTTGTCAGAGCATATATTGCAAGCGTTGGTGGAATTATGAAAACGTTTAATCTCAAATGAAAGCTGATGGAATTCAAACGTAAACATACAACTAGTGAATGGAAATACGGTAATATCGCAAATCAATGAAAATTTACACAGTTCAACTTTATTTACGTTGAGAGCCTGTCCAGCTAAAATCACTGAATTGCGCACGAAAGAGCAAATATTTTTCAATATTTTCAAACTTTTTTTAAATCGAGGAGTGATTTCCATTGCGTCGAATAGTTTTTTTTTATTGGTTAGATTTCGATTATATACGAACGCAAACGAAACTTAATTGGGAATTTCACCTTTTTCATAGACACAAAAATCCATGAAAAAGTATGTTCCATTTGAGGAGCGATCACGAATTTCATTGTGAGGTGCAGATGTTATCAAAGAGATACCAGTATCCATTCGACATGTCTCAGGGAGCAGTTAGGCCAATAAATTCATGTCTGTAAACAGTTCATTTTGATGAGGAGTTCTTCACTATGGAGAGCAAAATGATTCGGACCCAACAACTCACGCGTATAGTTAAGGAAAAGCCATCCCGTTAGAAAATAGTCTTGTACAGTTATTCATGTGGAACATTTTTATCTTGCTGACGTCCGCAATACCATGTACTGAGCAAGATGTTTTCTCATATGAAGCAGATACGAAGTTGGCGCCAGAACTGAAGCCTGCATTTATTGAGAGAATGTTAGATGATACTCCATCAACAACCACATACAGAGACGTATCTGACAAGAAACTTTTCAACGAAGTACACAAGTGAGGAGGCAAACCATAAGACGGCAGTTTAGAAAGGAGACCCCGATGCCAAACTCGATCAACGCTTTTGAGATATCGAGTGCAACAGCTATCGTTTCTCCGAATTTTTCGATTGAATGCTGCCAAATATGAGGAACATAAGCCAATAACTGGTTGATCTTTGGTGGCGAAATTGCTGTATTGTTGATCATTAATAATTCCTGATTTTTTCAGATATTTCATAAGCTTCATATTGATTGCTTTTTCCATGACTTTAGAAATGATAGAAAGCAATGAAATTGGTCTATAATTACAAGGTGAAGTTTTCTTTCCCTTTTTAGGAACTGGCTGAACTCTTGCTGTCCTCCAGGAAAACCCCCCAAGTTATATGAAAGTTTGAATGATTCGCAAAGTATTGGTGTCATTTCGAGGGCACATGCTTTCAGAACAATTGCTGGGATTCCATCAGATCCGCAAGCCTCATTCTCCTTCATGTCCATTTAAATATTTTTTATATTTTGTAAGTGGAAAATTATCTGAGGTATATGACTGTCGACAGGCGTGATATTGAGGGGATCCTTTCCCAATGAGTTCAGAGTAGAATTTCCAGCAAACACATCTGCAAATATATTTGCTTTTTGTTGGGCAGTGGTAGCTGGTGATCCATCTTCTCTGATTGAAGGGGAAAATGGATTTTATTGCAAATGTTATTAATATATAATAATATTAGCAAATGACCAAAACGAACGAGAACCGTTTGGACATTCAACAAGTTTTGAACGAATTTTATGATTATGTGCTTCTTCAGCAGCTTCAATTGTTGGACTACACCTATTTATTGCGTTAACATACTCAGATCTCGCCTCCTAACTGGGGTCTTGGCGCCAGCGATTGAATGCCGCTTGTTTGGATGTGACAGCCGTAGGGCAGCTTTTATTTCTCAGACTGAGGTCTCTCAACACTACTTGGAATTAATGTTTCCATTCCCAGAATAATGGCGTGAAAGAATTTTACCTCTAAATTTTTTTTTTGTTGCCACTTTCCATGGGAGGAGAGAGTCCTATGAGGTTGTAGGATAAAATATTCACGGCTCGTTTTTTTCCTTTTTTTTTTCTTATTATAAAATAGTTATAGGTGACGAATAGAAGAAGCGACAGAAATCGCGAGTGATCGTAACATAAATTTTTCTCAACTGATATTGTGATAAAAATGGAAATGCCGACACTAAACGTAATAATGAGCCGGCGCTTTTATGATTTCGTTTCAGCGCGAACGATCGTCGTTTTTTCAAGCGATAAGAAGAAGAGGAGGTGACGAGAAATGGTGTCATTTATAATACGAAGAAAGTGCCAACTTTGTTGTTCGTTTATCTCTTCTCTTGAAACACCAAAGCGGGTATTAGGGACGCTTTCGAGATTATCTTTTTGGTTATAAATCAGGATTATGAATTCAAGAATAATTACGAGGCGTCGAAGTATAACCTGGGGTTAAGGGTTTCCATAAATGAGTATATACCTCAATTAACACAAATTATCTTTAGGCGAAGTTAGATAATCTCTATATTTCTAAGATTAATTATGTGGAGGCTGGAGGCATGGGTGAAATAACGTACCAGGTTTGGACTCTTCGTTCTCATTTTTTGAGTTACTGTTGATAGTTCCTTCTGACGTTTTTCATTGACAAGAGTGATGATTATGAGTGTTCATCCACGACGATTGTATAATGTATCCATTATACATCTGTATGCTAGACTTTAATAACACCCATTATTCACGGCAGTGATTAATGAGTCATTAATCACTGCTGCCAGATTCTTCCTTAATTTAGCTATAATATTATATTGGTTTGAAGTTAATTCGATCCATGCGATCAACTTGACGAGTTGTTGAAATATTACAATCATTAATAAATATAAATGAATATCTTGTAATATGAGTATCATCCTGTAAGATAAGATACGTGATATTTGTCTCGCTGAATACATGGATTTCTGTGTCAATTTTTTTGAGATATCATACGATCATCATAATTTTCGATAACATTGTATTGAGGATAAATGAACAATGATGTATTGTATGAAATATTTGTAAGAATGAAGAAGTGGTGTTTTTAAAAATATGTATGAAATGTAACAACATTTTCCAACAAAAAAACTTCAAAAAAAAGTTTATTAGTATAGAGACTATAGAGTATAGTTTTCTACTCGAATATAATGGATATTAATCTCTGCTGGAGGTCGTAAACTCAACCTCGTGAATAATAGCCATCATAATGCGTTCGTTGAATAATATACTATTAAACCCTCCTGTAGTCCTATCACAAAATTTCTCGAATTGAATTACCATGGATACGATATAACCAAACATCAAAGTGTCCACTAGATTTCTTGAATTGAATATTACCATGGAAACGATATAACCAAACTCCAATGTGTCAGTGTCGAAAGCAAAAACCAAATACGAGAAATTCGATAAAATGCGTCCAACACGAAGCAAAACCTTGTTCAATGTTGTTGATCATCAGAAGTCTGAATAACTCATTTCCTTTTTTTCCATAACACTGAAACTTCGATGAAAATGATTCGAATTAAAATCGAATCAAATAGATATTTGATACACTTATATGAGAAAGTAGCTCTGAAAATATTATCGAACACTCTATCTACATGTATATATCATTCACCGACTCCTACACAAAAATGAGCCAATTTGAAGCAAGTATTAACCTGTCTCTATGGCTCGCCAAGTAATGGATTCAAATAGAAGTTTCTTTCCATCGCTCAATTTGTATGTGAAATATACGTACCTGGAATCGAATGAATAACATTTATAGGATATTCCTACACAAAGTAAAGTATAGAGCTGCTTGTATTTAAATTTCAAAGTCTAAACAAGCTTGTTTCTGATGAAAAAAATTAACATGTGGTGTTGATCTACACCTACAACAAACATTACATGGTTTTCAATAATTCAATTGTGTCAGTTGTATTATGTAATATAAAACAAATTCATTATACTATATACGGAATATTTTCAATCCGATTTGGAATTTTAATTTTCCAAACGTTTGTGATCCTGTTTACCGATTTTGTACTCCTGTAATGATTTTGGTTAGAAGGGTAAATCAAACTCCCTGATAAGTTGCAGGTAGAAAGTATAATTATCAAATCCAATCATTGAACCCCAGGTTCGACCTGGTTTTTCTGGTTTACACAATAATGCTTAGTCCATATAAATTGTTATGATTACAGTAATGTTATTATACTAGCGGTATCAGCATCAACACAATATTCTAATACTGAGTGTTATATTCCTACATTACACCTCCCCGGGAAAATAAAGGAATTTACACTTCGTTTAGAATGGAAATGCATCAAAATGAACTGCTTACATGCAATAAATCCTTTATAACACTCAGTTTTAAAGTAGTGCAAAATGACCTATCAATACCCAATAACAAATAGTACCAACCCATCATTTTTCAATAACCCAAACTAGTAAATACCCATCTAAATAGTAGCGCTCAATGAATAAAACTCAATTTAAAAATTACCTTCTTATCGGTAGGGCCCTTACACTCCTAGTTAGAACACTAATGTTATCTATACCACTTAATAACTAACTATGATATAATTTAGTTCGGTTTTTGTGTACTAAAATTTCCTTATTATCCTTTACTATTCTAACATTTGGGGATTCATCCGTTACGACTAAATATGGACCCAGAAAACATGGACTGGCGATTTTATTACTTGTACCTTCATTTTTAACAAGAATCAAATCTCCTTTCTTATATTCAATCGGATTTATGTTTTTATCATAAGCTGTTTTTCTTTTTTGTTTTGAAAGTAATATATTAGTTCTTGCGTCTTCCTGGGCTTTTTGTAACCTATATTTTAACTCTATTGGGTAATTATCAAAATTGTAAATAGGTTCTACGATATTTTTTAAACTACTAGGTATATGACATTTTTTGCCAAAAACGAGTTCAAAAGGAGTATATTTCGTTTCAGTATGTACCGTAGTATTATACGAGAAACACCAATAAGGAATCCATGAGCTCCAAGCTGCGTCATGGTTTTCGGACTGGGTTCTCAAATATGCGCCTAAGACCTTGTGTGAATTTTCTAATGATCCAATACTTTCATGATGGTATGCGGTTGATTGAACCTGTTTTATTTGTAAAATTCTGCAAATCTCCCTCATTGTAGTAGAAATGAATTCAGAGCCTCTATCAGTTGCAATTTCCTGTGGAATTCCATATCGCAAGATAAAGTTCTCCACAAATGACTTTGCCACTGACACAGCATCTTTATTCTTCAGAGGAAATGCTTCTACAAATTTTGTTAATTCGCATTGTAGCGTAAGGATATAAGTAAATTCATTCAAATCTGTTGGTAGTGGTCCAACAATGTCCAAATAAACTTTCTGAAATGCGTTATGCGCCGTGGAAGTAATCATCATTGGTTGTTTAATGTAATGATTAGAAAACTTTTGCTTCTGACAGGTGTCACATTTCCTTACAAACTTCTTCACATCATCATATAGACCTGGCCAGAAGTAATACTTTTTTATATTATTTATCATTCTGTTTATACCCGCATGTCCACTGGTTGGAAGTAAATGAAAATCATTTAAAATAACTCTTTTTTCATCGTTGTCCATTACCTTGCTAACTCCTTGCAAAATATTTATTCGGGGCCCCTTATAATTAGCATTATCATTTATTGCTCTACCTATCCATTTAATGAATTCTGCATTACATTCATTTTTCAAAATATATAATTCCTTCAAGTTAGCTTTCTTCCTTATTTCCGCCAAATCTCTCAACATTTCGTCTCGCGCCAATGTTGATCGAGAATTTTGGTTTAAATATAAGGTAAGATGTAATGGTACATGATAAAAATTCCCTACTTGTTCAGTTACATCTTTTGATAACGACTTTATTATCGATGATTTTGTTAAAACTAGCTCAGTGCAATCTCTTGGTTGCTTAAGGACTTCCACTATGTTTGGTTGATCAGGCCAAACATCATGACTATCCATTTTTGACTCATCATCTTCCTCTCTAGTACGTTTCCACTGACCCCTAGTTATACCAGAAATCATGTCATTGTTCATATTTTTCAATTCAAGTGACGTTAACTTAATTCTAGACAAGGCATCCGCGGCAACATTCTCACTCCCTTTTATATATTCAACATAAAAATCGTATTCCTCAAGTCCTAGTCGGAATTTTGTTAATCTGCTGGAAGGGTCTGTTAGGCTGAATAGATACACTAAGGGCTTGTGGTCTGTCAAAATTTTGAACCTACGTCCATATAAGTATGGACGAAAATGTCTTACAGCCCAATAAATAGCCAAAAGTTCCTTATGAATAACTGGATAATTTATCTCCGCCTTGTTTAAACTTCTACTTGCATACGCCACTGGTTTATTATTTTGATTCGAAAGTACTGCCCCAATCGCAAACTTTGAAGCATCTGTTTGGAGGATAAATTCATTACTGTCCGTAAAATCAGGATACTCTAACACCGGATGTTGCACCATTGCATCTTTCAAAATTTGAAACGCACTATTACACTCATCCGTCCATTCAAATCTTGCATACTTTCTGCACAACCTGTTTAGAGGCACAGATAATTCCGCGAATCTCGGTATAAATTTCCTATAATAATTGGCAAAAGCAACGAATCGTTTCACTTCATCCGCACTTTTTGGGGTAGGATATTCGTTTAAAGCTTTAATTTTTTCCGGATCAGGAGTTATTCCCTTATCACTAACAATATGACCTAAATAAAGGATTTCTTTTTTCAAAAATTCACATTTCATAGGATTCAATTTTAAATTTACTTTACGAAGTCTACTAAAAACATCCATAAGATTTTTGTTATGTTCCTGTGGATTTCTCCCAAAGACTATAAGATCGTCAAGATAAATAAAGCATTTTTCATAATTTAAACCCGCCATCGCGATTGTCATTAGTCTAGAAAATGCGCTGGGGCTAACTTTCAACCCCATTGGCAGCCTTTTCATCTGCCATTGGCCGCGATCCGTTGTAAAAGCGGTTAGTTTTTTGCTTTGCTCATCTAGTTCAACCTGATAATAACCCTGGCTTAAATCTAAATGTGAGAAATAAAGAGCTCCTGCAAGAGAGTCTAATAAATCCACTACATTTGCTATAGGCCATTTAATATCTACCAAATTGCGGTTTAAAAATCTGTAATCCAAAACAAGTCTGCTACGCTTTTCACCTGATGGTCCTTTTTTTGGTACTAACAAAACGGGAGATGACCATTCGCTCTGCGCCCTCTCAATTATATCATCCGCGCACATTTGTGAAATTTGCCTATTTATTTCCTCTTTTTGTGACTGGGGAAGTCTATAAGGTTTTATATAAACCGGTTGAGTATTTGGTTTAACCTGAATTGACTGTTTATAAATATTTGTCGCAGATAGTCTATCTCCTGGCATGTGAAATACGTCTGCGAACTTTGCACATAGCTTTTCTATTGAATTTTTCTCCTCTCCGTTTAAATATCCGAGTTTGAGCATATCAAATAGATCTTTTACTCGATTGCTTGATATGTTTTGAGAAGTAAACTGACAACAATTATAATCGCTTAATTTTTCAATTTTTGGCAAACAATTTCTCAATTGTACTTCACTTTCCCGCGTATTCAAAATTCTAACAGGAATTCTTCCGTTATTCGGTTGCGCAATCACACCGGCCACGAACACTCCCTGACATAATTCACTCGGCAAAACCACACATTCTTCAACTAACCCTGTCTCAATATATTGAATACTTTCACATCTAGGAAGTAACGTTAGAATTTGGCTATCACTGGTATTTAAATCTAATAGGATTCTCTTTTCATCTTTAATCAGAGCTAGAGTATTTTCCTCATAGTTTAAATTAGCTTTATACTTTCTTAAAAAATTTCTGCCAATAATCCCATCGGCATCACATTCTAAAGAATTAAACACATAAAATTTTTCCCTAAATTTTATGTCTTTGATAGCAAGATTCAAGTATACTTTCCCTACGGAAACCAAACTACCTCCTATGCCTTTAATTTCAAGATTTTCTTTCTGTACAGGTATTGTGGGGTCTAAGTATTTTACTTTAAGTGCGCACAATGACGCTCCGGTATCTATTAAAAATCTTAATTTTTTATTATTTACATGAAAGAAAACGGAATTTGAATAGTTTGTCGAATAAGTAAAAATATTACTATCCGTGTCTACACTGTTTACATCATTAGGGACGAAAAAAAGTGTGCTGATTATCTGAGATATTTGATGCTCCCTGACCTACATTAACTTCAGTTTCAGCAAAATTTATGTGTCGCGAATTTCCACGAAACCCTCTGGCTAATGAACGTCCTCTGTGACCTCCCTGATAACGCTGACCTGACGGATTCCCATTACCTTGACCACGATTGTATTGACGAAAATGCGAATTACGATTATTAAAATTACTGGCATTGAAATTATTGTTGTTGTTAGAGCTTCTATTGAAATTATTATTTCGAAAATACCTTCCTGATCTATGGCAACCCCTAGGATTCCTTGGAAAACCACTGCTTCCCCTAGATATGTTGAAAATTTGCTGATTATTGTTTTGAAAAGCAATCTCTTCATCTTGCGCCGCTCTTATGGCATCTTTTAAAAATGTCAAATTCCTGGCTGAGACGATTGTGCTAAGCTTTTGATTTCTAAGACCGCTTGCAAACCTTTGTACAGCTAATTTCTCGTTAATAGGTCTCAGAATGTCAAAAGTACTTGAATCGCCATCTGCCTGAGAAAGTGTCAAATTTACCAAGATATCTTCCAGTTCCTTACCAAATTCAGAAATAGATTTATCGCCTTGTTTGGCTGAAATTAATCTAACTTGAAGAGCCGTATCGGATTTTTTAGTTAATAAATGTTTTCGTATGTCCCTTATTAAGGCATCCATAGAATCATAACTTGTCTTTAACCGTAATTTTGCACTTCCTGAAATTCGAGAATTTCAGAATAAATTTTATCAACAAGACTTGCCGTCGTTATTAAGCATTGAATCATAAAATTCGGCTGACTCAATTAATTTAAGGGTAATGGCTTCTGAATCATCCATTACAGGCAAGAGGCTTGTAGCGATTTTGAGGTCAAAGGAAGACATATTCGATTCGGGATTCGTGTTTTGTTTTTGAAAATCTAGGATTTCCTGGTAAACGGTTTTAATTTGCACTATAATATCTCGAATAATTGTTATATCAGAATCAACTATTTCTCCATTTTCATATTTTTGATTCACATCCGATATTTCTTTACTTAGTTGCGAGTAAACGGACTTTGCTTCGTCAACTTTTAATGAAATAATAGGTTGCTTCCTTCTTTCATAACTTAACTTTACCAAATTGGTTCTGATATGTTTTAAAGCGCCTAAAAGTTCATTTAATTTATCTCCCATCAATTTTGAATATAGTTAATGAAGTTCAATAAAAAAAAATCTTTGGTAACTGGGTCCATATTTAAATAAACCGATCCCTATATAGTACTTAATTTTTAAGACTCACATGCACCAACTTAGTTATTACTTTCTGTTCATATCGCTTATACAATTTCCGTTCATCTTCTTTCTTATTCTTCCCACTTCATTTTCCTTTCCACTTTTCTTCCAATGTTCATATAGAATCCTAAAAGAGAACCTAAAATAGAATTTAAACTTGCTCCTCTCGATCTAGTTCAGCTCTCGAACGTCTCAATTCACTTTTATTAATTTCTCGGCGGATTGTCTGCTTCAACCCCTTCTGACACCTTTTAATGAGAATATATGTTGCGACCCCAGCAACAGCTGCTACAAGTGTTATCAGAAGGCACTCTGATAGTGAAAACCCACTGCTTGATGATTCGCTTCTAGCATCTCCATTCGAGGCCTGATTAATAACTATTTCCTCTTTTGACTTGGCACTTCCCATCTTAGATCGTCAGAATATCCATCTGGTCCATTTTATAGTACTTCTCATTTGACTGACTGGAAATTTGGATGGCAGGATCGCCATGTAATGATTTTGGTTAGAAGGGTAAATCAAACTCCCTGATAAGTTGCAGGTAGAAAGTATAATTATCAAATCCAATCATTGAACCCCAGGTTCGACCTGGTTTTTCTGGTTTACACAATAATGCTTAGTCCATATAAATTGTTATGATTACAGTAATGTTATTATACTAGCGGTATCAGCATCAACACAATATTCTAATACTGAGTGTTATATTCCTACATTACACTCCTTCGATTTTAACTTCATTGTAAACGTTTTTTTCACATATTATTCGTTGTGCTCTTTGTTATGTATGCGTAACTTGTTCATTTTTTTCTTATTTTGATATATTATGCTTACATGCCTTATACAGGCATCTCAATTGATTAATTGATTCATTATGATGTTTCTGTGTCTGAAAACTCAAAGCATTCCGAGGTCCGCCGAGGAAAGCTCTCCAAGCTTTCTATTCAAAACTATATCGAACGCAGAAGCAAGTACCTTTTGACCTTTTATAACTTTGGCAGTAGTTCGTAAGCACGAACCATATCCTTCAAACAACGCATGGAAGAATTTTGACCCCAATTTCATAATTCAGGTCACACACTCTATCCACAATACTCACAGGTAGTTTTTCATGACGAAAATCGATCGTTGTAATCCGATATCAAGAAATGAAGAATTTCTAGCGCTCTACCTCCAACGGACGTTACTGATTCAGGTGACCCACATTGCAATTCCAATACCAATGCTTTGTTCTATAGGGAGAGACTTGAATTTAAATGAATGGTTTAACTGTTTCAGCGATGCTTCGTCGATGTTCGAAGAAAAAAAATGTGGGAGTTCAAAGTGGTACAAAAAGGAGGGTTGGGTCGGTTCTTTAGTCGCGTGTCTTCCACGTATATATCTGTTTTCAAAATGAGACGATATGTCAACTCGTCAATAACTAGAGGAGTGGAATTTTGCTAATTTGAACGAAAATCTTGCTGGAATGTTGATAGTTCAGTTGAGTAAAAGATTTCGAAACCGTAAGCAATAATTTAATAGTGTATACAGAATTGAAAACTGTCGGAAGTTGAAGATCAAATTGTCGAATAATTGTTGACGATGTAGAATTTTTGTGTGAAGTCGTGCTGAAGATGCTAATCATGTTAGCGAAACGCGAGTCGAGTGCAAGTGATATCAGTTAGGTATCAGGCTAATTGATCTCTTGTCTCAACTCTCACATCAAATGTTACAAACTCATCATAAGCAGTGGTCTACGATGAAAAAATTTGTAGATTTTGTTTCAGTTCGATTGATGGAAATTTAATACAAACAAAAAATAATTTTTGTTAGCTACAAATTCTCAAAGAACTCAGTGGAGAGTAATGGATACTGAATTATCTGGTTTGCTTGAATGTGATTGACAATGTTCCTTGCTGAATGGTAATGGTTCGGACTTCCATTGTCTATATTATTGACTCTATTGAATCCTGTTGCTAAGGTCAGTGATCACCCGAAGACGATTGCGGATACCAGCAATCGAAACGTCGTGAGTACACTCAACTTAAAACTTGGTTTCAACATTTTTCAAAATATTTCATTTAATTCCTGTATTTACATTTTTTGACTAGTATTTCACTTTCGATACCCCGATTTACTTGTCATAATATTATTTAATTTATTTAATATTTTTTATTCGATTTGTATTTTTATCCTTTCGATCTTAGCAACAGGCAATAGACTTATTAATATAGACAAAGGAAGTCCGAACCATAACCATTCTGAATTATCTGATTATATTGACCAATCATGAAACCCTAATAACTCCCAGTGAATACTCGTTATTCACTTTTATTTGATATTACTGATGATACTAATGATGGGTGATAATATTCATACTACTCATATAGGAACCAGTACATCTTTGATCAATTAGAATGTATTGTTATGGGAAATCAGGGTTTTATTGTTGCCACCGTTTTGAGGAGCTGTAGATGTATGTTTGATTGAGAACATACAGTACATTTATAATCAACAAAGGGACATCGAATTTCGATGGATCAATAATATCCTGGTACTTTTCGTAGAGATCAATCACCCTAACACCAAACTGATATTATTTGCACTCGACGCGCGTTTCGCCAACTAGGTTAGCATCTTCAAGAGAAGAAAGTTCATAATGAATTTGAAAACAAAGGTGAGCTATACATATATGTTTCAAGGTAGTGCAAAAACCACCTCCCAATGGACTTCGTCTATCACTACTACTTTTACCGCTTTTAATGTCATTTGGAGAAAAACATATTTTTATAAATGGCACTGAAATGGTGGCGGTGGCGCCCGATTCGTTCCGAACGACAAGACGCTCTCGTCTCCTTACAAATGTGAGCGGAGATTGCCGAATGCCGGGTACGTTCCACTATCAGTTTTGTACATGTGCAATTATGAGGGGTTTTCAAAACCATTCCGCCAGCCGGATTGACAAGCCCAAAGGGCCGGATTTGGCCTGTGGGCCGTACTTTGCCCATGACTGAGATAGACCCTTTGCCACCAATGATACTTTGATTAATTTTGCTATTTCCAGACTTTCGAATGCATTTTACATAAACCCTATTCATGATTTCGTTTAATAAGATAAGGAAAATACAGAAACGAATGAACGAATGATTATTCACATTTTCAACAATGTATCTAGCATCTTGAACTTTTCAGTGTGGAATATTTCAAACGATTCTTGATGTGTTTGCAAGTTTCGCAATCAACTTCTTCTGGGATGTTAGTTATGATACAATTTGGGTTCTGAGTGAGTTCGTCATGAAAGGTATAGCATGTAGAGTTCTGCCTCATGTGTTATATTAATGTATAGGGAGTTCGTTCAAGGTCTCAGGTTCTGTATTTTCACTCCATAGTGAATTTGATCAGAGGAAAATCTAGGATGTTTGGAATGAACTAGTTTTACGAATCTTCTCTGTATTACCCTATGCTGGTATTCCATATGAATATGATTACTTCGATAGATAATATTTCTTGGAGTTTTCCAAATTTGAATCATAGTGTCATTAATATTTTCACTATATAAGCGATACGAAAATCCCACTTCAAGCGATTGCTGATAATGATCCCTAGATATTTTATTTCGTTCACAGGTGAGATATTGACTTTATCTCTTTCAAATATTATTCCCAATTCATCAGAGCTAGGAAGTCCTCGAGCGCTACAGCTGAATGGCAGGTATCTAGTTTTTCCTTAATTTATTGTAAGGAGGTTATAATCAAACCATATTTCAATCAGTCAGAAAACGGATTCAACTACAGCTCTCAAGTCCTTCCACTTCAGCTTCGTAGACGATTGCAGTGTCGTCATCAAATCCAATTATATTTCCAAAACTTCCTAATGAGACCAGGTCGTCAACGTATATCTTGAAAATAACGGGTCCCAGTAGTGCACCTTGAGGTACTTCGTAATCGATTACTTCGACTCCACTATGTACTCCATCAATACTTACTGTTTGTTTCTCTGGTATAGAATACCATCGGAGAATTTCAAGCAGATACCTCTGTTTCGCATATTTTCCATCAACTCTAAAAGGTAGTCAAGGATATCGGTATCAAAAGCTTTTGATGGGTCCACAGATATTCACATAGACGGGCTGATTTAATTCAATGCCTCGTCTACTTTGGTTATTAAAGCAAGAATTTCATCTTCATTGGATGTGTTTTTTCTCTTTGAATCCATATTGTTTGTCTGGTTGAATTTCAATTTTTGTGAGAGAAGAAATCACTCCTTTACTGTTTTTTCAAAATTTTTCGGAAGGTGTGTTATTAATGATAATGACCGATAATTACTTAGATACTTCATTGGTGTTTCACAAGATTTGTTTACACAAGTCAGGTACAGGCTAGCAAATCGACTAGAATTTTAAACAATTCAAAAATACACTAATACATAAACATCAATAAAAATTGGTTAATATTAAACAAGATAGTCTGAAATATCACCAAAATTATTTTTAAAATAATCGTCGTAAGCATAAAAACATTTTCTAATTAGGTAATTTTTCATAATTTTTTTGAAAAATGGTAGGCTGAGATCTTTAATGGAGGTTGGCAATCTATTGAACATTTTCGGGGCAAGATACTGCACACCTGTTTGTGTCTTATTTAGTCGACGATAATCAACAGATATTAAGTTCCTCTGTCTAGTGTCTAGTGTCTTGTAGATCGCCGTGCGTCGTAAAACATGATTTATGTGTGTGAGCAAATATTAGGCATTCATATATGTACAAAGAAGGCAAAGTTAGTATTTGAAGGACTATAAAAGCATGTTTGCAGTCATGTCTATAACTGAGACCTTCAATAATTCTTACTGCTTTTCTCTGTAAACCAAATATTCTGGTAGCTGATGGTGCATGACCCCAAGATATAAGGGCATACCCAATTCGCGACTGAATGAGAGAATGATAAGCTGTGATAAAAACCTTTTTTGTTACCATACTCTTTAGACTTTTCAATAAAAATATTGAAGATGTGATTTGTTTTATAATATATTCGTATAATTAGGCCACGTCACCTTGGAATCAAGGTTCACACCAATAAATCTCAGTGAAGCATCTTCATCGATGTTCGACTGTTCATTTAGAAGAGTAAAAAACATTGTTTTTGTTTTCTCCTCATTCAGGCATGGACTATTACTGCTAAACCAATCAAGAAGTTTTGACTGCGCGTCCCGCAAATACTTGTCAATGGATTTATCAAGATGTTTGTGAACGATGTTGGTACATCAGCAAATAGAATGAACTCTGTATTATTACTACAGTTAGTGATGTCATTGATGTAAATTAGGAACAATATTGGCCCCGATACTTGGGGAACTCCGTGATATGTATGTAAATAATTTGAGCAAGAATCATTGATAAATACAGATTGTTTTCTTTCAAAGAGGTATGATTCGAGAAATATAAGGCTATCGGAAGAGAATCCATAGATTTTTAATTTATCTAATAGTATATCATGGAACACGCAATCAAAAGCCTTTGTCAAGTCACAAAAGATACTACATATGTACTCTCTACTGCCGAAACCTTCTTCAATTATCGAGATCAACTTATTCATAGCATCTGTGGTAGAATGTGACTTCCTAAATCCATATTGAGATGTATTAAACAAATTGGAAGAATTGGAATAACCCACCATTCTCGTTATCAGAGCTTTTTCAAATATTTTGCTTGAAATGGAAATAAAAGCAATGGGCCTAAAATTATTGCACTATTATGTGAACCTTTTTGATGGAGAGGAAGATTTTTTGTTAACTTGAATGATTCTGGAAATATTGAGGATCTTAGACATGAATTGGAGAGTTTCGTGAGGGGCACTGCAATGTCATTTCCTATACCCCTCAAGATTTGAGTATTCATACCATAAACATCTCTGCAATGTTTGTTCTTCAACTTGTAAATGATATCACGAATTTCAACAATTGACCCTTACTCAAATTCAAAAACATCAACAGCGTTCATCCACTTCAGTTTCAGTCAATCCCTGTAAGAACTCTTTGTTTTATTTCCTGGAAGTGTCATTTTTGTCCAAAAAAATCATTTGAGAGGTCTTGAAGGCTGATGGTATTATACCTTAATCCATACAGATATTGGAAATGTTCTACTAATGAACATTACTGACCGATATTTGAGTTCCCAGTTGTGAATTGAATAATTAGTCCTAATTGCCGGGAATACAAATATTGCTTTAAGTGATTGCAGGCAATAATGAAAGTTGTATGTTCAAACATCTTCGCGTGACCTAAGTGGAGCGAAAACAATTAGCATTCCAAAGAAGCCAGAACGATTGATACCGATTTCAGACAAGCATCATGAAGAATCATAAAGAAATGGGAGAGTTCGTAAGCCATCACCATCAAGACAAATTGTCTATTCTGAATAGAATCTATCAGCTCCAACGTATGTTTTGGTGGGGTGTGAAACATTTTGCGGTACCAAACAAAAAAAACGAGTTGAGAATTGCTTCCAGCAATCGATCTCACATGGTTTTTACACAAGAGTATTCCACTCATCGTAATTTGCAACATCGAAATGGATGATTCCAGTGGCACAGTCTGGCATTGAAATGGTGGGTGATGATATGGGAACTTTCAAAGAGACACCGGTATGATTCATCATCCGCAAAACTGTGCACAGAACAAGAAGTCGCTTCAACCTAATCATCAATATATGGAGCAAAAAATGTGGCCCATCGACCACAAACAGAGAAATCTTGACCAAAGCACACAATTGAGGAAAACTCAATCAAATGCTCCTGAAGTTTCGATTGATATGGTTGATTTATTTCTTAAGTTACTAACTGATTTCCGATAAACAAATCCTCATTGTCGATCATCAATTATTCCCGACTGCTACAAATAATTTATGAGCTCTATATTTTTTTTTATAAGGGGCCGGTCCTTTTCAGATCCTACGAAATATTCCCAGGTTATACAGAATATTGAATAGCTGTTCTCAATATAAGTTTTCTGAGGTTCTTGTTACGGAATGCAAAACCAGCAGCTCTTCCACTCTCGCGGAAATGATGCTCTGCCCTTGAATTATAGAAAATGTTTGCCACAAAGCATTTTCTCGGCAGACCGCGGAATCGACCACCGCACTGAGTGCGCTTCTGTCGGTGGAAGAATCCGGAAAATTGAATTTTAAAATTCATGGGCTCTCAAGCTCGTACGATACCCGGCCGTTCTGTAAAATGTAAACGTCTGAAGATATTTACTGTCTCGACTCCCAGTCAGACATCGATACACTTTTATTCTGGCCTAACTGCCTAACCTCGGTTGCCCTTCCATCTGTACCGGGTTAACATTCTAGTTAGAGTCCTCACGAGAATACATCCACTATCTCGAGTTTGTGGACGGAATAACTCACTTTGCTCAAAGGTAAACTCGTAAGACTCAGCCATTATGTAACTTTATCAGAGCTGGAATTGTTTATGTGAGCCGAGAAGACAAAAATAAAGTACAAAGGCTCCTGTGAAGATAACCGCTATGATAAGCTGGCTGAAATGAATCGCTTGATAGCTCATTCTTACCTTCGAAGGACGAAAGACGTTCCATAAAATGATAGTCGAACAATGGAAAGCTGGATTAAACGAGCATGATATCTACGATTTTCAAGAGAAAAATATGAGTGCGATGCGTAAAAATTTGGCTAAATCAGTGAATACATATCATGGAAAAAAATAATCTCTCCTGCAGAGAGTTTTAATTATGTATCATGTCTCATCTTCAACAATGTCCCATCATTTCATCTCGAACACCGATGTAACCATCCTCAAAAAAGATGTAAGTTATTAGTATTTAATATTTTGAATTTACTTTACAACTTTTTATATATTATTGTAGTTTCCCTGATGATGGAAATGAAATTTTCCGAAAGCTTGGACTAACTTAAAAGAGTACTCCTCTACTTGCTGAAACACCCCACTTGCAATATGCGTTGAATTGCAGATTTGTGGTTCAAATGGAACCTTCTGCACGGAGGCTTCCGGATGAGAGCATCTAAAATTGAACTTCCGGTTGAACCGCGTCTTGAATCGTTCTTCTGTCGACGTTTCAGCTCTCACTTTGGAGCCATTATCAAGACTCCTTTGCGACTTGGTGCCGAGGTCTGAGTCTACCTAACCCTCAACTCCCATCTTGACTAAAAGAAGACTGTAGTTTTGTGGATAGGGAAATGGTATTTATATCTATATGAGAGTCCGACGATGTTAAACATGTGGTCGGACTCGACGTAACTCTGGTTTGAAAAGGATTAATCAAAGGATTTGTTCGATGGGATTGTTCGTTCTAAAATTGTTCGTTTTCGTTAACCAGCTGACGAACGTCAACCCTCAGAAGTCGAAACTTGTGCGAGCAATGGATCAACGAGGCCTTACCTTTTAACGTGCGATTACCCAGCACGGTGGCCCGGCGAGGATTCGAACCTCGGCCTTCTGCTTGATAGACAGATATGCTAACCACTACACTACCGAGACCATATATAATATTGGTTTCCAATAATTGGAAAGCCTTTGTGAGTCGTCTTGTTTGTTGAGAACGTTTTACCATTCATATTGCTTCGCCAATTATTCTGGAGTGGAGTGATTTTGCTGTGGTAATGGTCTTCGTGGTGTTGAAGTCAATTTTGTTTCCGGTTTCGTGGTGATCTTTGAAGAGAGTCGAGAACATGTTCGGATTGCCTACTGCTAGTTCGTGCTCGTAGGACCTGTTGGATACTTATCGGTTCGTCTGTCCTATGTATGTTCTCGGGCAGTCGTGACAAGGAATTACATATATTTCTTGTGATTCGTTGGGTATTATATCTTCAGGTGAGCGTAGGAAAGGGGATATTTGATTGTTTGCTGTGAAATACCAAAAACCCGAACAAATCGGTAATGAAAAGAAAACAATCCTCGAACTGATTCCCGAATAACATCCAGGATCAAAGTTTTACCAAGTTTGGGCGTTCTGATAACATTTTCATGATAACCTCCTCTCATCGTATCGAGTAGAACAACGAAAAGATTGCGAAGTGAAATATTTTTGAGATCACTCAAGAAGACCTGAAGTGGTTTGAAAATTTGATTGAGAAATTCGTCTTGCTGACTTAGATGAGAGTTTTGTGAAGATAAAAGTTTTATAGTTTGAGATGATCATTCTTAATGAATAAGAGAATCATCAGTTATATCTGAATATATGAAAGTTATTTTTTTTGTGTTTGTTTGTTTCTATGTGGTTTATAGACTCTGAAACCGTTCAACCGAATATGACGAAATATGGGTTAGTTGTTATTCGTGCGACAAAAATCCAATTGGAATGATGATTATTACATTATTCATCCGAATCGAATGCAATCTTGGCGAGTCGTTGTTGATAATCTTTGATGGTATCCGTGTGAAACAAAAATGAAATGTAATAATAAAATATCCGCGTAATCGTAAATGGTAACTCAGGATCGATACCGTTTCTTCTGAAACAAACGAGAAAAGGGAAGCAGTGATTGGTAATCCTCGGATACAGACTACTCAGGCTAGGCAAGCAATGGAAGGTTATAAGGGAAGAGGAAACCATTGGGATACAGATTATTGAATTTCCTTCGTTCGAAACAGAAACTCAGCATGAAGCAAGACGAAAACGGAAATCAATCAGATAGGAACTGTTGAAGTCTGAATCAGATATTCAGTGAGACTGAAGTTAAAACTTTCTGTACCCTAACACCAAACTGATATCATTTGCACTCGACGTGCGTTTTGCTAATGACGTTCGCGTCTCCAGAAGAAAAAAACTGATTGTAAATATGCACAGTAGGATCAGCTATTTATATAATTCACAAACAAAGGTAGTGCAAAAACTACCTGCAATTTTTTTTTGGTCCCATATAGACTTCGTCTGATTGAAAAATACAACAAGTAACTCAGAAGCGAGATAAGAGGGATGAACCCTTTTACACCATTGATACAATTTTTACATTTTGCAGTTCATCCAGAGCATCTTGGGTGACACTGGAGTTTTCTACACTTCCGTATCTCATGTGAGCATGTGCATTACACAGGGAATCTCAATGCTTTAGAGAGTCTGGAAATTGCAGAATGTAAAAATAGTGTGTATGGTGACAAATGACCTATATTTTTGACCCGCTTCTCAGTTTATTGTTGAGAAATTATACAGAATAATTACTAGTTAACAAGCGAATTCCATTACGAAAAAAAAATCTGCAGGTATGCTTCAATGTGGTTGACAATGTTCCTTGCTGAATGGTAATGGTTCGGACTTCCATTGTCTATATTATTAAATCTATTTTAACCTGTGGCTGAGAACGAATCTCAAATTCAAACAAGAGGATGAAATGGATTTTTTGATCAAAAATAAAATCGAAGGTTTGATTGATCAAAGAAAATTATGTTGTGACGAGAAAATTGAGATTTCGAATGTGAAATATCAGTCAAAAAATTTAAATGAAGACTGACACGTTGGGATGACTGAATGTATCGTTATGGACTGGCGGCTTCCTTGAATTTCCTTTTGAACCAGTGCTCCTCCATGTGTGTAACCTCGGCTGGTGTCGCTGTTTTTGTTAAATGGTCGAATTTTTGTGGGCTGGTTTCGTGTTGAGTTTCCTGATCGAAAACAGACTCTGACGTTGTATTTACCCTCTTTCATCTTCATCCTCTGTTAGAGTCCTTTCACGTAGGGGATGGTGGGAAATTTTTATTTTATCTCCTTGGTAATCCTTTGGTTTGTCCGGGCCAATGTCTGATCCACTAGCTTTTTCGAGTAGCCAAGTTTCACCACTATCAATTTCCACCAATCGATGGCTTCGAATGGAGTATTCGTCTGATGGCAATTCGTTAGAAATCGAAATACTTAGTTGCACTCAGACAGAGGAAACAGCTATTGTCTGTTGCAGCATATAGTTGCACTCAAAGCGAGAAAAAGTCGGTAAGTATAGTGCTGGAATAGCTCCAACAATCGTGGACCAGAATTATCTATGGGCTCGAAATCAATATAAATTCTAGTTGGTGCAAAGAAATCGCAATTCCAGAACAGAGGTATAATGCAAATTCAGTCATGATTGTTGAAAAATCACTATGAGAAATGTGGAGTTTCCCGAGTTTCAGCCCAATTTAATTGTGTTTTGTTGAAAACTACATAACCTCATTAAATCAAGCAGTGAACATGAAGAAAAAAGAATTGCAAACTCTCGGCTAGTTTGGTCGACAGAAGCGAATCTCTCTTTACGGAATCCAATTAAAACGATGCCGATTGCATTTTTGCTTTTGTTTTCTATTCTACCGACTCGCTTTTGTTCGTATACGAGTTCCCCCCTTTTTCTCTCCTCGACTTCTAAAAAATTTCCCGACTCAAGCCCCACAGAGTCAGCCACTTACACAATTTTATTGCTTTTGTTGTTCAGTCCTTTGAGGAACATTAGAGTGATGTCGAAGAAATAATCAACTTCCAAGAATGTCGTTCGAAGAAGTTTGGAAATCGTTCACGACTGCATCACAAACCATACAAAGAGGTTAATCGAGGTGATCACGTGAAAACGGTTACAAATACTACCTAGCAGTCAAAATGTCGTGGTTACACCCAACTCGAAACCTAATTTGAGTATTGTTTATGGATTGAATTACCAATTCATACTATTCCACTATATATTATAAGGGGAGTTTGATGGTTCATACAGGTTGAGCCGATGAAAACGAAACAAGTTTGATTTCTCACAGTCGGATTTTAGAAATGAAAATTATTCGAACTCCTCAAATTCAAATGAGAATCGGGGTCAAGCGATACCCCGTTAGGAAAGTTATCAATTTATCTGTCCATTATTTTGTACATTTTATTAACTTGATACAGTTGATACCGTTATAAAAAAATCCTTCAAAAAATAATGTTACACTTTTTTTCACTCGTAAGACTAATTGGGCATTGTGTACCTGGCACGGTGTTTAGCACGAATGAGCTTACTGACTGGCAATAGTCCACATTATGGTTTAAACAGTTTGTTCAGGCCAGTTTCAACTACCTACAATCGGTTCATAGGCTGAAATATTTCAGAACATAACTGCTCCCATCAAGTGCACTGAATTAAATTCGACATCGATGCCAGCGCATGGTTCTCCACAGAAGAATTTCTTGCATACGCTTCTGGTGATGCAAGTGCCAAAATTGTCTTTCAATTATTGAGACGGGCACACTTGCTTTCGGTTTCTCATCTGTTTGTGGGAACTACATGCACCGAAGGGTGGTCAATAGGCCAGAAGCCAACTGTATGTGTGTGCCCATCCCCATAATTGAGAATCAATAAGTGCACTCGTATCATCAAAATCATTTATATTGATAGTTGAGGAATTTGTGCACAAAGACCTTTCTAGCTTCATAATGCACAATTAGCAATAAGAGTAAAAAAATTGTTCTAGATAGCATTCATGGGACATACCTACTCGAATAGAGAGTAGTTTGCGATGAAATTCGATCCATCAAGATAATATTTCAGTCTCAAACCCAGACAACCTTGTTTTGCTTTCCCCTTCAGCTCTTCCGTAGGCATATGGCATCGGTAGAAATCCCGATGAGAAATCTTCATTCGTGTAAATGCCATCTATTTGTTTAAGTTTTGTGTTCTTGATATACAAATTGAGCAATGAAAAAGTGACCTCGGTGATTCAGTAGCTGTATCAGATAAACTCCTTAATTTTCGAGTATTCCTCGTATATTTGATTCAAAAATTATGTTATCATTGTGAACCGAACTCGCAATAGAACAGATTTCGCCGGGTCGAGGTGATCATCGAGGGAATTAGTCCGCGAAATTGGATGTAGAACGAACAAGGGAACCCTCCTCTGCAAATATTGAATGTGGGACATGGTCCCCAGCATCCAATGATCACCTGTTTGATCATATCGGCGACGCGGGAAAGCAAACAAGGGAGCTGAAATTCAGAGGCTAGGACCTGCCCCGAACATCGTACTAGATTCAATTAAACTGATAATAGCCTAGGCCTCCATGAAGTGATGACGCTCTGTTTGCTATGGTTCTTTTGTTGTTCCCCTAATATATCAGATGTGTGATGGCAGAATATAGATACATTTAGTCGGCCTGCTGAATGATTGGTTCGATTTCGACTACCTGTGGACTCCGGGATATTCAATATCCAAATAACTCAGTTTCTCAATGGATTAATAATAATAAACGATCCGTCTGAAATCAAAACCACCAGCAAAAGATTTATCCAAGTCTCAGTCCTGCCTTAATTACACTTACAGTACTGGAGAAATGTACGGGAATAAGGATAAGGATGCTCTAAGTCAATCCAATATCAAAAACTTTGATTTACTTTGCTGATCATTCGCTACTAGTAGAAAGCTTTTTCAGGGCCATTTTTTTCTTTGAATAACATTACAAGTTATACTTACAGTATAAATTGGTGAAAAACAGTGAATTATACATATTAAATGGTAAAACATATGTATACATATTTTTTGTAAAAATTTTTGTTTTACAAATTTGATACTCTCACATATAAGTATGTCATTTTTCATGTCTATGATGATTTGATAGGCTATTTATTCTACAGTGAAATATATTGATCGATGTTATTCTATTATCAAGAATTCCACATGTTTTCCCAATATATTCAAGTTACAATTGTTACAAGGAATGTTATATATTATATTTAACTTTGTAGTAGTAGTGGTAATATCAATTTCATCTTTTGATTTAGTAGTCAAATTACTCATAGTTTTAATATTTTTTTGACATATTTTGGCATTTAAATTGATAGGTGAATTATCATTTCATACATTACTGTAGATTATGTCGTTATTTGTATTACTGCCAATATTGAAAATTATTTTATCAAGAAGTTTTCTAAGATGAGAATTTTCGATCAATATGTCTCTGAGGAGTCTGATATTTTTTCTGTTCGATACCCTGCTCAAAAAAAGAAAAGAAAAATTGGTACAACCTTCTCTCAAATCGAAAATCTCTCTGTAGAATTAATGATTATCGCATTAAATTATCATAGACATGTAAAATGACATTTATGTGAAGGTATAGTTTTGAAAACGGACGCAGATTTAGTTTCCGAAACGTTAACGATAAGTATTTAAAATAATAATAATTGAACTTGTTCTATCCAGAAATTCTGGATATTTTGGATTCTGGTACTCAATTGAAATAAAACCATTCAATTGAGAGGAAAAACCGGGTACTGAACATAATTCAACCACTTCATTCAATTCCACGTATTTTCTCGATAACGAAGCATCCTTTCAATGCAACATAATTTAAATTCGATTCGATAGTGTGAATTGACAAGTCAATCGATGTGATTCAAACAACCCATTCGGATTACAATTGAATATTGTTGAATCAGCCGGACCGAATTTCATTGGTAGTTCAATGCATCAGGAATTTAAAAATTGAATATATAGGGCATAAAAAAGGACTCGATTACAAAAACGAGTTTTCATGACGGCGTTATGTGATGGATGATTGGTCGAAACTGTAGACAATATTCTTGAGAGAAGGAAAAAATTTGAATACAGATCATTTGCCTTTACGCCAAGTTGAAAACAGGCGCACTCGACATACGTTTCGCTAATCAAGTTCCATTTGAAGGAGAAGAAATTGATGAAGAAGTCACAGAATTACAGTGAATGACATCCATTACATATCCGTCATCATTCTTTGACTAAATCATTCATAAAGTAAAAGAAACTCGTCATATGTATCAGGAAGGCAAAACGGGATTCTTGGAGGAAGTTCTGTGAGAGTATCTCTGATTTACCTCGCAGCACAAGAATTCACAAGATTCTCTCTAGAGAGCCGACTGCTGAAATTGGGTCGCTGAAACGACCCGATGGAACTTTCACGACCTCTAGAAAAGAAACGTTAGAGCTTTTAATAGAAAACCACTTTCCTGGAAGTCTGACTCTTGATAACAACGGACCTCCCCCTTTTGAGGGCGCTAAACGCCCTAAAAAGAACGACTGGCAGGTCGTCAAGAAGGTTATCACAGCACCGGCAGTTGAATGGGCTATCAAGTCGTTTCAGCCCTTCAAATCTCCTGGAGAGGACGGCATATTTCCAGCTCTGCTTCAAAACGGACTGGAAATAATTCTACCCATTCTCATAAAATTGTATAGAGCAAGTCTGGCGTGGAACTATATACCACCCAGTTGGTTGGCAGCAAGGGTGGTATACATACCTAAAGTGGGTCGGAAAGACCCACACCCTAAATCGGTACGACCAATCAGCCTTACATCCTTCCTGTTGAAAGGACTTGAGAGGATACTGGACGAACATATCAGGAAGGTGGCTTTATCTTCAGCCCCCCTGAATAACCACCAGTATGCTTATCAAACTGGCAAATCGACAGATTTAGCACTAAATAACCTCATAGAGAAAATTTCCCAATCCCTTGATAACAAGGAGATTGCGGTTGCCGCATTTCTCGATATTGAAGGAGCATTTGACAATGCACTACCAAAATCTATAGGATCAGCCCTGACTGAAAGGGGCATAGAAACAACCATAACGGGTTGGATCTATGCCATGCTGGTAAACAGAATTGCAACTACGACTCTTCAAGACGAGGCCATTAAGTTCAGGGTCACCAGGGGCTGCCCTCAAGGTGGGGTACTATCTCCTCTTCTGTGGTCACTCCTGGTGGACAGTCTGCTTAATGCCCTCGAAAGAAGACAAGTAGATCTGCAAGCTTATGCAGATGACCTTGTCATTTTGGCAAGGTCCACGTCGGGAAGGGTAGCTTGTAGTATCCTTCAAAGCGCGATGGATGTTGTTCACGGTTGGTGCCAGAGGGAGCAGATGTCTGTAAACCCCAGCAAAACTGTGATAATCCAATTCACCAGAAGGAGAAAATTGGATGATTTAACGCCACTTTCTCTCAATGGTGAGGTCATTCCATTTGGAACGGAGGTGAAATATCTTGGCATTGTTCTTGATAAAAAACTCACCTGGAACGCCCACTTGGAAAAAGTTTTACACAAAGCCAAACTGTCCCTATGGACTTGTCGAAGGATTTGTGTTAAATCTTGGGGTTTAGGTCCCAAACAAATTCATTGGATTTATGTGACTATTGTCAGACCAATGATTACCTATGGGGCAATTGCCTGGTGGCCGAAGGCTTCTCAGAAAACGGCTCAGGCAAAGCTCTCTGGCTTACAGAGACAGGCCTGTTTGGCTATCTGTGGTGCCATCAGTACCACACCGTCAGCGGCCATGGAGATCCTTCTAGATCTACCTCCTCTCCACATTTTTCTGGAGAGAGAGGCTAGATGGACTGCATATAGACTTGTGCACATCGCTAATTGCACAAAACAATCTAATGCAGAGTATACTAGACTGCTGGCTGACACTAGAAGTCACAGCATTCTGGGAATGACCTCTGACATTATGACTCCAACTGTGAACTATGAACTGCCTTATACAGTTCTTTTCCCGAGTAGAGAGGACTGGATCCTCCGGAAGAAGGAAATACTGAGAGCAGATAGTTGTTGGTTCACAGATGGATCAAAAACACCTTCTGGTTCCGGTGCAGGTGTTTTCAGTCGCAAACCCAGGACAGAGATATCAACCTGCCTAGGGACCTATGCGACCGTATTTCAAGCGGAAATTTATGCTATTGAACTGTGTGCGGAGAAATTGGCAGAATCCAACCTCACACACAAGTCAATAAAAATATTCTCGGACAGTCAAGCGGCGCTGAAAGCCATTGGCTCTTACCGATCAACGTCCAAACTGGTAACAAATTGCCAAAAACGACTCTCCTCAATAGGAAGATTTAACAAATTGTCTCTGGTCTGGATTCCGGGCCATACTGGCCTGGAAGGCAATGAGGCTGCTGACTCCCTTGCAAAGGAGGGTGCTGCAAGCAGCTTCATCGGACCAGAACCTGTCATTGGCATCGCCTTAGGCTTTGCCAAACAAACATTAAATACCTGGATGGCGAGAAGATTTATAGACTTCTGGCAAAATCTTCCAGGATTGGCTCATTCCAAGGCGTTTATTCACCCTTCGAAGTCGGAAACCAAACAGTTGTTGGACTACAGTAGGGACGAACTACGATGTCTAACTGGCCTTCTCACAGGACACTGTCATTTGAATCATCATATGCAGAGAATCGGACTGTCAGAAGACAGCCTGTGTCGTCTCTGTCTGGAAAATGATGAAACAGCAGAGCACATAATTTGTGCCTGCCCCGCTGCGGACCGAATCAGGTTTTCAGAGTTTGGCAAGGTTTCACTCTTACCATCTGACCTGAAAGATCACTCACCACACAAACTAATCGGCTTCGTTAAGAAGCTGGGTTTATTTGGTCGAGTTTGAATAGGTGTGAGCCACAATAAACCCTTGTTGGTTGCAGTGGAGGGCCGAACAGACCCACTCACTTCTGACCTAACCTAACCTAACCATATGTATCCTCCGAGGTGAGTTCTTCATCCCTAAGCATCTCGATACCATGAACTTGGAATGTTTGAAGGATTTTCGGAAACCAAATGGTTCGGTTGAAGAGGATATTGAAGAGTATATCCAACATACTAGGGTCTGAATGAAACAGTACAATGGTTCCGAGATTGCACAAGCCATGGGAGCTGCCATGGAATACCCTTTGTTCCATTCATTGCGAACTTTTTCATGGGCAGATGGAAACAAAATGAGGAGAGAACCCGGTTATTTTCCTAGGGTCTGGATCAAAAATTATTATGACGTGTTCGCTGTTGTGGATACAAAGAAACTGACACTCAGAGCAAGGGAAGTGGAATGATACCAATGGAATTTTTCCTTTCTGATTGGCCTCCAGCAGTTTCAATGTATATTTTGAGGCCAAACAGTATATGAGAACAGTCGAATCTGTACCTCACAAATGTTCAATGGAAATGTAACTGTGAGTGATTCTCCATTAGAAATGAATTGCTGATTCTGAGCATCTGGACTGATTACCTTGTTGAAACGGTCAGTTTCGATATTATAATGTTCTTCGGAGTTGATTTCAATTGGGAATATGGGTTTCAATCTGAATTCCTTATCAAGTCCTCAGTTGAGTTGAGGCGTTCAAACTCATCATGGTTTGCTACTGGAAATAAACAAAGATGTGCATAGGAAACTATGCCCAGAAAAAGACTACACTCTTTCTTGATATGAAGTTGAATCACTGTGAATACTAGAATTGCAATGCACCAGTTTTCAGATGGTCCCATAAAAAATAAACAACATAGACTATCCTGAACTTCCATCTCGATTTAAGGAAAACATATTGGGCATTTATTGAAACTTTTTTCGTGAATTCAATAAAAAAAAAATGTAGGTACATTCAATATTCGAATATTTCGAATATCTTCAAAAATAACTGAAATCAGCTAGCAGTTCATGCATTTTCTTGTTATATTCATTGGAGATTTGTGAAGCCATTATGGAGTTCGAACCTAGGTCCATAGAGTTTTTCTGAGTCAGATCTGATGGTGTTCAATACGGAGACGAATATCAACGTGTTCGATTTGTTAATCATATTCCGGTGAATTTGGGATCGATAACAATATGTTTTCCAATACCCATGTGAATCAAAACGTACGAATCCATGAAACAAATTTATAACTCGATTTCAGTGTTTTCACAAACTTTCAATATCAATGATTCATCGACAGGTTCGTTGGTTGGAGTATAGTGTGTACGTTATAATGCTATTTAACTCAATCATATCGCTAATTTAATTGAAATATACACAACGAACTGAACGAACATCAATAACGTTTTGAAATTGTGCACATAAAATTTCTAAAATTCGATTCGAATGTCATGTTCGAAATGTATTAGAGCTCTGAACGATAAATCAAATTGGCTAAAAATTATTGCGTTGTTCGAAGTATGTTCCAATTCTTCGACAAGCGTATTTTTCGAGCTGATGAAAAATGGTATGTTATGAGTCCTCAGGTAGAACGATAGCGAGTCTCTTGGAGATTTTCAATGTGGAGCGACAATATGTGAATGATTGGAATTGATTTTTCAGGAGACTTGTGAAAAATTTTTTAGGTTGAAAGGGAATTCATTGAAACGGCTTGGTTGAATATATCGACTGTTGTTCCAGATGTTTCAAAGGTTTACAGAATCTGGAAAAACTTAATCGGAAAACTGTTTCAAATAGTGGGATATTCGGTGGAGGAAAGCATCTTAATTGAATATAATGTATAGTCGAAGTTATTTTTCAATGCAAATTCTATGGAGCGTATTTTCATAACTGAACATGATATACATGAACATCCAAGAATATCTTACTATTTTTTGGATTGAGGTGGCCTTTACTTGATGGAAATCCATAGTTATTACGCTATAAGGTAGACACGATTAAATTTCCACAAAATTTATTGTCTTCGCGACATGTTTCGATACACTACAGTGTTTAGAAACATTCGCTTGATAAAGATACAGTGTATCGAAACATGTCGCGAAGACAATACATTTTGTGGAAATTTAATCGTGTCTACCTTATAGCGTAATATCTTACTATTTTCACGTTATTTCACTCACTTGTGATAATGGAAAATTGTTTAGTGCCAAGCAATTTGCGAGTTCTTCCGGTATCAATTTTAGCACTCCAACAGGTTCTATCTCTTCATTAATCATTTTCCAAAAACAATTTTTTGTTCAGTGCATATCTTGAGGAGGATAGTAGCATGAATAGCAATTTATTTTTCAATAATTCCATTCTGCTTCTGGAACGAAAATTCAGAAAATTGATGACTGTTTTTATGGAATGTAATTCTGGAATGAGGTTCTGATAGATATATGGAACTCGACTCTCCTTCATTTCAGAAATTGAACCAAAGAAAGTTTGTCGAAAAGAATATGAATCTCAGAGCTCCCTATTTCTTAAATTTATAGGAATTTCCGACATTCTATAGAAATAGCATAATATGAATATCATAAGTATTCCAGAAAAACTACCACTACTAAGACTACTTTTCATAGAGGTCTATTACTCTATCACCGAATTGAAACGCGGTTCGAGTGCAAATAATAGCCGTATTCGGGTTCGCAATAAATACTGTTCTAGGACAGTCAAAAATAGTCACCCACCCAATTAATGTAGATATATTCGCGACAAACCCTTCACGCCTCAACAGTCCAACTATTTCGAACCGTTCCTGAACTGTTTCTGTTGTGAACCCGAATACAACCATCATCAGTTTGGGATAAGGGTAAATTGATCTCGATAAATAGTTCCAGTTGACTTTATTGAGCGGGATTACACAAATTACTATTTTGTTTAAATGGATTGAAGTTGTTGTTGTCATAAATTTTTTTATTTGGTACCAATTCACAGGAAAAAAATCATTACTCCTTTCAGCCTCTCTCAGATAGTTTCATGTTCATGACAATTGAGTTATGTTTTGTTTCAGGGATACTTTGGGCTAGATTGACGAAGTAATATAGGTGAGTTAGCATTATGTGAAATGAACCTACATCAAAAAGAAGTGGCATGGAGAACTTTACGACGTCGATGTATTCAAGATATTTTTTTATTTTATCATGATGCCTTACCATGTCTCATGCAATTTTCAATGGTCTTCGCGAGACTCATGCCAGTTATGGTCAAGCCTTATTACTAACTTCAAGAGAGGTATAATTTTTCGCGGCCTCGTCAACTGTGAAAAGTAAGTAACTCCTAGTTGAAATCCTTCAAAGTGGTAACAAAAAAAAATTATTACGAGCATTGGATAACTGGTGTTGCAATATTTCAACAGATGGAACATTGCTGTTCAGTACACTGGACTTTATTGAAACACATTATTCAAAGCATCAATAAGATTGGTTCTCCATATACTCCTTGTGACAGTTTTTTCGTTCCGTAACGGAAGAGTAGGTAAATTGAAAATTTACAATTAATTTATACTTATGTAAAATTGAATTTGGCATTTTTATTTCGATCGTTTGGAAAAATATTGAATACCTACGGTGATAACAGATTGAGGTCTGGGATGAATATTCTAGTATTCCTCAGTCCAAAATAACAAAACTTGGTGCTTTCTGAATTTTTCACAAACCTTCAATTCCTAGACAAAAGGCTTCATTATCTGATTCATTATACTCTCTCGCTTCAAAAATCCGTTCCAATCCAATACTCAATTAAATGGAATTGAATTTCTATTCTCAAATGGAACTGACTTTTATATTTGCAGTTCTCTCATAACCGAGGGTGTATTCTAGAAACTCCGAAGTCGAAGTGTATTCTGTTTTTCGAAAGAGACCACCCACTGAACCGAAATAGGAAGCTATTACTTGTCCAATTACATCCATCTTCTCCAAATCCACCGCTACTCACATAAAGACCGGAATTGAACTAGTCCAGCGGGTAATTTTCCTCGTTATATGTTTTCTTTCTCGACAATTTCAGAGTTATCCGATCGGGAAATTTACGTAACGAAGGAAAAGTGATTATCTCGGGTTTTGTGGCTGGACGGCTATCGAGTTCGCAAGTAATGGCCAAATAGCTGGTAGCGCTGAATAATTCGACTGAAAAGCGTTGTTACTTTTCGAAATTATTTTGAAGACGAGTTATTCAGTTCGTTTTTCAGTGCTAGAAATTAGCCTCACTCAATTTTTATTCTAAAAAAACTGAAAGCTCTAGACAAATCCGTTTTATCTCACTCCCTGCCATATTGATGGAATCAGTCGTTTGAGAATAGCATATTTCGTAACAAGGAAGATAAGTAGCCTATTACGCACGAGCGAAAATTTTGAACACGATGCGTCAGCCGAATGGACGTAGCTAGCCTTATCCTCGAGTTGCGTACTGTACTTTCTCTTTTCCCATTATGCGTGCGGTAATTTCTGCTGATGTAGCACACATTTTTTCGTTATTCCTCATTCTCAATGATCAAAGAGACATTGGATGACAGCAAGTAATAATAATAATAAGTTTATTTTTTCCTCGTGAAAGAGTTAACAACTTTCACAAATTCTTAGGTTACACATTCTTTGCATTCTCTCATTTCATTAGTCCAGTTTGGAAAATCATAAACTGTGCCAACCCCAAGGAAATTAATCCGCACGGAGTTATTGGCACAAACTAACACATTCCCATACACGATGAAAATAATGAGTTTGAAAAAAAAATCTAAATAGGTCGCTTTCAGAATACAATGAAATGACAGAATAACTTTAACTGTGAAAAAGAAAATTAAAAAAAAAATTGTACAAAATATAAAAAGGTCGTGAGTACAATAAAACTGACAATATAACTATAACATTAAAAACGTAATTAACTAACAATACCTAAAAAATATAAATGGAATAATTGCAAAACAGAATTCCATTAAAGAATGGTTGACTTCAACAACCCTGACGAGTTACAGATGATATTTTTAACTCATTTTTGTTGAATATTCGTGTTATTTCATAAAATATATACACACAGATAATCATTGGAGAAGAATAAATAATAATAACAGAATAGTGTATTTCAGTGATTTTTTAATGTCAACTAATTTATGAATATCGTGTCTCGATAGACTCAGTATCCACTTTTTTATTTTGAGTTTCCACAGCTTGTACGAGTGGATTGTCTTGATCTCGATAGGGAGCATATTGAATATTCTCGAGCCCAAAAAGTAGCAACTTTTCTGCCCTATTGTTTTGTAAACTTTTGGTACAACTACTGACTCTTGCCTATATCTTGTATTATACGCGTGTTTTATTATCTGTGTGCTCTTGTCTCTGTCGTATATCAAATATTTCGCTTTCATGGAATAATTGATCCGAAGAATATCTGAAGCTTTTTCCGGGAATTATTTTCAGTAACCATTTTTGGGATATCTCCATTTTCAGCATGTAATTGTTGAGTAGTCCCCCCCAGGCTACTATACCATATGATACTAGGGATTGCACTAACGCATAATAGAGTATTTTGAGAAGTTTTAAACTAGGTAAAGTAAAGTAGGTTAAGCAATTGCTTGCTTCATGGACATAACTGAATACAGTGCCAATTCTCCAACTGTTGAACAATAAAATCCTAAAAATATCATTTCCAACTCAATTTGACAAAGAATTTGTCAGCCCAAATGTTACGTATCCCATCATATCATAGTCTAAATGAGCTATCACATAACAACTGTCAAATACGTAATGAACGATCTGAAATAGTGGAGTAGATGAAGGTACATGATAATGCTGAGGCCGGTCAGCGAGACATCGATTCAGAAAAGGATAAGGATCATGCATTTTTTGCGAAAGCCCTGGTAAGATTTCATCAACTTGAGATTGATAGTTGAAAAGAATTTATGTACATAAAAACGTTTCTCATATTTGTCAAGCGAGACAGATTTTGAAAACTGTAATGTGTAGGAGTATTATCATCGAATATTGTGTATTCACATAGGTGATTTTGAGTCACGAATTATGGAAAAAGTCCTCACACTTCGAACGCAAAACAAACGACTTATATCTTGTGTATATTGGTTGAATTTTATTTGAGAAAGTAGAAATGCCTGAAACCCATTTTTTGGGGTTTCTCTCCTCTGGAAGAGAAAAAGCTTCAGATTATTATAATATCTATTTTAGGGCAGATTGGTATATTTGTCTCGATACGTAAAAGTCTTTATCTGATGGCATGTCATAATGACAACGTTATGTCACTCAATTTTGATGACATAAGGAAGCTCATTATGGTACTAAGTACCATAATGAAATTCTATAAGGAAAACATGTAATGGTTTGATCAAAAAAGTGTATTCAAATGTATTGATATAAATGCCATCAGATAAAATTTTGTATGTAATACGAATCATAAACAATCATTATGGCACACGCCGTGTTATCGGACTCGGCTACGCCTCACCTGATAACATTCACGACTTGTACCATAATGATCGTCTTTATGATCCTTATTACATAAATAACTATTATCTACCCCCGTACTATTATAATAACTTATATGCTCATAACTCGTTTTATAATGAAATCCATCACGATACAGATTTTCAACCAATAGAAACCCATTATTTTTCAATCGAGCATGATGTGCAAGCTTTGCATTTTGACGTTTGTCAAGTCAAAATCAGTGGGTATTGAATTTTTGAAGAATTTAGTCAATTTTGGATAATCGTATGAAAATTCTTATATATATAGTGATATAGAAGAATTACCAGCGACTCCTCCACAGATGTCTTAGACAAGAATTATTTTTATTTTCAACAAAACTATATGAGTTCTCATGGCCGAGTATTCAATGGCGCCGGCAGTGATCAGAAACGTCCTGGTTCAAATCCTGACCTCGGTAGAGATTTTTATTCCTTTTTTTTTTTTCATTTCTCACTGTTGTATTTTCCGTGGTTATACCATTAATTATAATTTTGTAGAATTTTTCAAAAAAATACGATTGATTACCTACTATTATTGTGTTCAATATAAATACCTGATAATATAATATTCATAGTTCATCATTATTTATTGGGTGTAGATAAGGTAGCGTATGCATCATTGATTTATTTCATGACAATAATGTATGTATGGAATGGAATACTGTTACTAAATTTTAAGATGATATCAAACTCACGATTATTTTTTCAACATATTCGACAAAAAAACTTTCGAAACATGCATCCTTCACGTTTTTTACTCACCTTATAAAGGAAAATAACCACTAAAGAGAGCGTTTTCCGTGAATAAAATAATCAAAGCAGCACGATCTTTTGGCAAAATTCCAACGAACTGACCTAACCATAAACAATTTCATTATCCAGTTATTTTTATCGTTCGCAGCAGTCGTTATGGAAATTCGTATTAATTTCCATGCCGGGTGAGATTGAATGAGAAACTTTGTTCTTGAAAGAGTATGGTGGTCTGGGAGCCTTCAATTCGCAGGGACACAAACTCCCGACATTTTCCCGAGAATTTCAAATATTCATTGCAATCACTCACAAATAAAGTTCAGGCGTCTTTCAAAGTTTTCAGCTCAGACGTGTTATTTTCAGCCAAACCGATAATTTTTTCTGTTCGTAATTCAGATTTTGGTTTCGTAGTTGGAGTGATTTGAATTGAAGGGTAATTCATGAGTTTCAAGTGTTTCTTCGACCCGCATAATTTATAACTTTTCTCAGACAAACCCCTTTGATCTTTCATAGATCAGACACAATATATAATAATGTGATTTCGAAATGATAGCAGGGGTTCAATGTTTCAAATACCCTTCTGTGTATTGGTAAAGATCAGACATCTTTGATATTAACTTGTCTGAAGACTATTTATAAACTGAACAAAAATTCAAGAGATATTCCATCTGGAAAATATTATTTCTTTGTGATAGAAAACTAATTGCCTTTTTTCCAACGATTGAAGATCACTTACTGCGAGAGTCAGCTGAATCAGCCATGTCTTTTTGGCGGATTTTTGATCTTAAAAATTTTGCTATCAGTTAGCGTCCAGCTAAGGTTCCGCTGGAGATTGACAACCAACTCTGAGTAATACATGAAGATATCATCGGGTAGTTGTCAGTATCATACATTTATTCTCTCATTCTGCTTCAGTGTATCGCTCGAGAATTTCTGCTTCTTAGATTGTGTTTCAGAATAACAACCATTTGACCGGGGTTATATCGATTTGGTGGTGTTACAGTGAATGATCTTCAGAAACATTTTTTTCCCTCACACCGAAGGTTCTCATCTTACCGATTTAAAACTATTCAATCCTTCTGGATCGGGAATTACATAGTAAAGTTTCAATGAATGGCATCGAGGTCTCCTTTCTGAACTGCCGTCTTATGGTTTGCCTCCTCAATTGTGTGCTTTGTTGAAGAGTTTTTTTTCTGATAGGTCTCTGTATGTGGTTGTTGATGGAGTATCATCTGATATTCTCCCAATGAATGCAGATACTCCACAGGGTTCAGTTCTGGCGCCCACTTTGTTTCTGCTTCATATCAATTATTTGCTCGAAAAAACGTCTTGTTCAGTACACACTTTTGTGGACGACAGTACTCTTCGATCTAGTTTCTCTCCCAGAGTCCCCATACCAGCTCGAGAAACAAAAATTAAAAGAAACATTCATGTTAGTAAAATTAACGATGACTAGATGAAAATGATAGAATGGGGTAACATAAACTTGGTGAAATTTTTTGCTAGGAAAACCCAGACATTTATCTTCCCAAGGAGAGCCGATCTATCATCATCTAGTTTTCAGATGTCAGAAGTAACAATTCCTACAAAGTCAAGTATCTCGATGCTAGGAATTACGATCAATAATAATCTCTCATGAAAAAACCATGCGAGATCGATCGCTGAAGGTGCTTCCCAGAAACTTGGATTTCTATGCAAAGAAATACTTCACTTCTCGTCAGCTTCTAATGATCTACAAAGCTCAGATGAGACCTGTCTTGGAATATAGTTCTCATGTATGAAGTTCGACACCAAAACATTAATCGAAGCTTCTCGTCTCTATTCAGAGAAAGGCAATCCGTCTTGTTGGTGATTCTTCGCTCACAGACTCCCTCGGAAACTTTTTCATCTTCCACAGATATTTTCACGGTCGGTGCTCTTCTGAATTATCATCAATCGGTGTACCCTTGGCAATATCTACACGGATGACTCGACGAGTACAGAATTCCCACTCCTTTGTTGTGAACTTGGAAACTTGTCGAACCTCTTTTGCTCAGGGACCTTTTTTTAATAGAACAGCTGAGCTCTGGAACTCCTTGCCCAGAGAGGTTTTTCCTGAGGCTTACAAACTTCAAAAATTCAAAGTGAATGTTAATTCGTATCTCCTGTCCTGTGGTGGTATAGTTCAACTTGCTTTTTTGGTGATGTTTGATGTATATTGTAGCATTATGATTCTGTTCAACTTCAGATTCTATCATCACAACGAACGAGTTTTGCCTGCATTGTTTCGAGATATAATACACAGAAAGATACTCTAACATTTTTCTATATGGTATTTGTTACCTCTGTTGTGATATGTTGCTCACAGAAATTATTCGTACATTGCCAAGATAGTTGACCCTTCAACAACAAACCTTGTTGATATTATATTCGATGAATCGATCGCTAGTTATTTTGGGATAAAACCATAGTCGATATCAGCGTGACCATGATGTTATTCCTGTCGACTGCTCGATGTTCCGCGGCAAGGTCTGTTTTATGAGAAACCTATCTTGTTGTCTCAGCTTCTATGTGACTTTCCCGAACGCAATAACGACAAATATTATCATTTCCACAATTATCTCTGGTGTTGACGAAGGATGTCGATTCCCATTTTCTGACTGCATAATTACAGATGGGAGATTAGAATTCTTGAACGAGGCAGTTGAGCGTCTTATGGCTTTGATATAAATAACATTCGAAACTGTTGCATATGAGGTGTATATTAGGATGACTGAATAGGATTTTGCGAAAATAACTACTTCACGTTCCATCAGCAAGTATCCAGTTCAGCTGGGTGAACCATTTTCTTTTGTTTCACCGATCATGACTATTTTCTGCGAGCAAATTGCCACCAATTTCCTTTCTCAAATATCGGTGAACAATCTTCGGAAATCAATAGAACTGAACAATCGTAGCAAGAGGAGAACCTAAATGAGTGCGTAAGCTTCTACACACATAAAGGTTTTTATTATGTACGAGTCAATTTCCAACATAATGGCTCTGAAAAGTTTTTTGGGACTCCGAATTTGATTTCCAAGCAGGAGAAATTCCTTTTTCTGAAAACGATTGAAGCAATTGATGTCATTCATGCCTTGCAGCTCAGGACAAGAAATTCAATGAACACAGTCGCGGGTGTGCCCAGAAAATGGAGCTTGTGCAGAAAAGGGAAGTCCAACGCTCTGGACTGCTGTAGTGCCTCGGGCGACTTACTGTTTTCTCGGTAATGCATTTGCCTTTTCAACTGCAGAGATACTCAGAAAACCCACAATACTACCAAGTCAATTGATGTATCCGACTTCAGGTACCGGAATTGGTGTCGAGACAACCAACACTGTGTTCATCGTGTTCTGTGGTAGCCATTCATCCCTGAGAACTATCAAGAAAAAATTCTGGATGTTGAGGTCAGAAATAAAACCCACGCACGGGCTATAAGGATGATCATTTTTCTGCATGTTAACATTCCAATTTTCACTGTGTTTCCCCATAAACCATAGTATTCAATTGAAATCGAATAGAATCACTGATTTCTTGCCCTCAGGGCATAAATATCCACTTATACCCTTGGTACATAGATTACTATTTTCGAGACTCTATTAGACAGTTTTGTTGATCTCATAAGCAACACTGACGATGGCGATGTATTACGCTACACGAATACTTCCGTGATAAGTACAGTACTAACGTTATTTTTTGTCTGTTCTTGATTTCTTGGGCTGAAACGTATCAAAATAGATTGTGGCCAGTTTAGAGGTCTTGGAAGTGATGCCCCACGAATAATAAAATAATAAAAAATGGAAATCCAGAAGCATGAATCACAAAATTGGAACATTACGAATGATTAAATTAGTCTGTAAACACGAGTTCAAATAATTGTTGTCAATTTCACTGCCAGTGTTGATGGTTGGAAATAATCCTTGCAGATTGTTCTGGATAATCCGTGCACATTGTTCGAAATAATCCCTACATTAACTGTCGCGATACTGTAATGACATTATGGAGGTGAGCATTTGTGTAGAAAGCACGATTCGAGGACTGCAATACGCTCAAATTCATTTATGGAGAACTGTAGAATTCGGATTGTGCGATCACAGGAATTCGGTTCTCAATATGGATTGTGAAAATTTAGACCAAATCCCGTGTTGTCAAAAAACAAAGCACAGCAAAGTTGAAGATCAGACTGTTTGTTGATCATCCTTAATTTTTTGGTGTTTCACTGAACCAACTGGTCATCCATGACATATATGTATCATGTGCTCTTCAAGAGCTCTCACATCCACTTCGATTGTTTGCCAAACTTCTCAGTTTTTGCAGGTTTGTAAGGACTCCGCTATGAAGAATGAAGAGTTTTCAAAATCCCACAGTGAGCTATATTCTTTCATTAAACTTCGAACTTATATTTCTGGATCTGATAATAGTTTCTGGAGTTCCTCAAAATCTCCACGTTGTTGCCAATCGATAACTTATCGAGGATAATCTTCTTTAAATTTCTATGAAACTCTGCGGAAACAGTGAAACTATTCGGAACACCGGTTATCTGCCTTCGTTTTGGAGTTAAGAGAAGGAGTATTGAAAATTGATGTTTGTTTGATAGAAGTTGAGCAATTTCAGGAAACAGCCTCTGGTATTATCAGGATTCTTTATCCATTTATTCCATTTATTTCATTTATTTCATGTTCGGAAAAGAACAGCGGTCTGGCGCAGGGACAATACAACTGAAATAGAGAAAAGCGACAATGTAACCCATATGTTATTTTTCTACCCCCTTTATTTTGAACTGTTCATTTGACAGCTTTCAGGTAATGGCTCATTTTCAAAAGAGGTGTATTAAAAAGCAATGTCGGCCGCTTACATTCAATTGTTCATGAGCAAAGTTCAGCGATTTTTGCACCCAATTCTCTGCGAAATTGAATTGAAAGTCATAATCTTGGAGAATTGTTAAGAAGTTTCTGAATTGGTACTGAATCGTGTTATATTTATCAATCAACAAGCAAGAGAATAAGGCCAATTACGTGCAAACGCGAATTTCCGCACTCGGCTAACGCCTCGAGCTCAGAATTATTCGCTAGTGTGATAAGCTACTTTTTCTTCCCGTTACGTAATATACTACTATCTTTGTAAATTTTTGGGTTTCCTACCTAACCTTTTCGATAATGTCCGTATAGGACGAAAGTGTAGCAGTCTGATCACCGAAGTTGTCCGCCATTACACTAGTGTGATGTTGTTACTTTTGTTGACAACAAGCCCAGTGGATGCTTTCGAAATTTTTCATCCAAAAGCCTCCGTGCAGAAGGTTCCATTTGGAACCACAAATCTGCAATCCAATGCATGTCGCCAAGGGCTGATAATTACCAGCAACATATATATGTGTTGTTGAGGTCGGGTTGAACCGCGTCTGCAGTTTTCTTCTCGACGTTTCGGCTCCGATTTTGGAGCCATTTTCAAGAGGTAAATGTGACTTCACGCTGAGGTCTCGATCTGCCTACTCCTCAGGTGTTGTCATAAGGGGCAAGGGTTTGTGTCGCTGGGACCTCAATCTGCCAACTCCTTAGATCGAAATATATATATACATATATATATATATATATATATATATATATATATATATTTTTTTTTTTTTTGACAAATTATTATTATTAATTTACATTTCTCATGTTTCATCTTTTTATTTCATTTATCAAAAAAAAAAACTCAAATAGCACATCCATCGAGAAAGCTAATGAAAATAAGCGAAAGCTCGGGTAGCTAAAAAGAGTAATCTTTTTCTTCAGACCGATAGAAAAAACAACTTTGTGATGTGTCGATAAAAAGCGCAGATGATCAACTGGCATATTGGATGCAAGATATCTTATATTCACAACAATTTCATCCTTGACGATTTGCTCTCATGTGATTTTGTTTACAAAACACTGTGAACAGAGTGCATTCAGAGTGTTCCACTTCATTTATAGCTGAAATAAGTTGAGCGCTGAAATATTTCGATATTCGCAAAACATCTGGAGTATTATGATTAGCCCTCTTTCAAGAACTTTGATACATCAAGTAGCCAGACTGCCCAATTTTGAGGAAGCAATTGCATAAAATATACCAAGCAACCTGGAGTTCCTTTTTTTTAACATCTTCAAATCTACACAGTTGGTTATGGCTGGCACCTGTCAGAAAACAACTACCCCCTTGGCTAATACCATGAAGGGCACTGATTTATATCCGACCGGTGTGACCGTCCCTATAATTGAAAATCATTTCTTTTATTTCTATCGCCAAAAGAAAATGGAGGATTTTCTTGTACTGACGAGAGGCCAAATAGCCCGATACCAGTCTGCAAGGGTGTCTTTGTCCATATAGTTGAAAATCAATTCCTTCATTTGTTTCGCCACAAGCAAATGCAGGATTTTCTTTTGTTGAAGAAACCTGCACTGACGCCGGTCGGACATGATTCAATGTCCTTCGTGGTATTAGCAAGGAGAGTAGTTATTTTCTGACAAGTGCCAGCCAAAACCTAGTAGATTAGAGACTGGTCTGAACGAATTGTTCTAAAGATGATTTGGTTCAATGCTAGTCTTCAAAAGTGCCCATCGACTATGTTGAATTGTTTTATTTTGTCGAAAGCTTCCAGCAACAAACTGATATCAATGAAACGAAAACCTATTCGAAGTTGGAAGAATAGGCTGAAATCTCTCCAACTCGAACCCCAATCTTAGGTAATCATGAAAATGACGAAGGGGGTAAATAACTTGTCTGCGATGAACGCAATTTCCTTCGACTGAAATAAATGTCCATATTAATTTTCAGGATCAAGGTGAATTTAGGTGGATGCTGTTAATGTCGTCAATTTATATTCGCGCGAAAACTTTTAATGCCTCTTTGAACACTGAAATTAGCCACAATTTGAATGGAGTGGGATTTCCTGAAGCTGAGTAACAGCGATATAATAGCTGCAATTATGTGTCTTCCTGAACTTTCGGGAGAAGCATCCACAGAGAAAGGTAGTTTGAAATTCCAATTGTTTCAGGAGAATCAATTGAAAAATGTAGGAATTACTTATTTTCTTGGGATAATCTGGCATAATATTTTCGACTAGCAGATCTTAGGCCGTCTCAAGATGGTACCTCAGGAAACATTAACAATTCCTAGTGTGCACAATGACATTCAGATCATGATGATCTTGATGAACTTTGAACACATCATAGGAAAAACTTCTTTGATGTCTGGAGAATGAATTTCTCTATACTTTCGACTGTTCCGTTAGCGAAAATTCGTTCAAAATGTTGGAGAAACCAATTTCTGAATTGCCGACGTTTTGGAACTGTATTGCCTCATCTTCATGACTCTCAAGTATAAAAACAAGAGAATACATGTCCAAATGGTATTCCAGAACGTAGTTCTCTTGATGAAAAAAAAATGATCACGAGTTATAAAATGGTGAAATGAATAAATTTGACATAAAATATAAATAAATACGCAGGTTCACGAAAGACGTTAACACAGACAAGAATGAATGAACAAACCGAACTGTCGGTGAACCGTTTTTTGTGATGTAAAAAAGGCTCTCGAAAGAAATGATTGCCAATGATTCAGAATTACTGTTTGATTTTTTCCAGTAGATTGACGTATTAGGTGCTTGAAAAACTTTCAACACATTTTGTTCCATGCGTTGTTATTTCAATCATTTCATTCAAGACTATTCTTTTAATATCGTCTGTTCTCCTATAATACTGTCTGAATTACAATCGAAGGTATGAAATGTGATTCACAATGTTCTGCGAGGCCGGTGGGATTTTTTATTGTTCTCAGTGGGTTGTGTATATTTTCACAATCACTGCTATGTTCATTCATCCTTTGTTATAGATACCTACCTAGTTGTCCAATATATACCTTCCCACACTCAGCACATAGTATTCTGTAGATGATATTGGATTTCAAGTCTTTTGGTGTAATCGTTTTGAGTCTGGTAAAAAAATGTCTTAACTGTGTTTTCAAATTCCATAGTTATTTCAAGATTTTCATTTTTAAAGACTCCTACATAGTTGTGGTGTCAGACCTGCTACATGTAGTGGTAATTAGAGGTATTTCATGTTCAACGCTGCTTTTTTTCTTGTACTATTTTTCTCTTCAGAAATTGATTGTAGTAGTATGATGCTCATGGTTTTGATTATTTCTCATCGGAATTTTCACTACAGCAGAAATTGAAGACAGTGGAAACGAAGAAAAATTCAATCAGAAATCGTTTATTTTGGGGAAACCACCAGGAAATTTATGACCTAACGAAATTTTTGACGTAATGAAAGTCAAAAATGCTTAGTGCGATGAAGCAAGTATCATATATTGAATTGCAGGTCAGAGGGAACCTAGGAAACTTAATGAGATGATTGAAAGACCTACGTCAAAAAGAGCATTGAATGTATTGTCTGAACGTCATTATTCTGTGGTGGATCAATATTTGTTCCGTAGCTTTCTAGGTTTGTAACCTACCACAATCTGAAAAAATAAGAATTATTATTGGAATCTATACACTTGTACCCAGAAAACTACCGAACAAGAATTGAACTTGTAAATGATTCCTGATGAAAAGAATTGTATATTCCACATCCTTAGGGTTTGGGGATGAAAAGAGATTGTGGAATATGTTTTCTCTAGTCTGAAATAGGAAAGTGTAATAGTATTCGCACTTTCATAAACTAATTATTATCGATCTTTGAGTCACATCAGTGGGTGTTCATGTGCCAATTATACAAATTATCACTTGGCCATATATTCTGAATATCAAACATCAATCACAATCCATTAGAAATTTGTTCATCATCAACAAACTTTCTGATAGTTATTCCTCTCCAGACTCAGATTCGAAACTTTCTTACGATTTTCTGCAAGCTGCTCCCCAATTAGTGGTCGTCAAATATAACGATCAGAAGTTGAATGCTCTTCACGCCTCGACAAAGTTTCAATTCAGCCTTACTGTTTCTTTTTCATCGCCAACAGGCTCATTCCCCACTTGAAGGTTGGCGGTTACTCTTCCCAAGTAGATATTATTTCGGATATAGTCCTCAGTTTCCTTCTGGTTAACCGTCATTTCCGGATGGAAATGATCACAATATTCCGGATATCTTCTCTCCAAATAGCTGTCGGAGGTGTAAGTAGAAGTTGAAGTAATTACTAGGGGAGAATTTTCATCAAGGAGCGAGAGTATTTTTGATCAAAGCTCATTCCACAGAATACGCGGAAATGTTAGGAAATATCCGTATTTCCACGAAACTGCAATTGTTGCTGATGAATGAAACTGAAGCAAATGTTCAACGGTATGCCTTGGAAATAATTCACATCTGATTCGTTTATTTTCATGTAATTTTGGAGATTATAGAAGCTGATGTTCGTACGACGATCACTGTTATTTTTCTGCTCATTGTTTGATGAAATAATTTTTTTTATGATATGGAGACATGTTCAACCATTAACAAATAATAGTACGTTCGACAAATCAAAATATCTCTAGTTTTGCTTTCTATACAGGGTGTTTCATAATAAATGCGCGGGACTTCAGGAATGATAGCCCTTTCAAGTATATGAAAAAAAGTTCCTATTAACTTTCCGTCTAAAATGCACCATTTTCGACATACAGGGTGTTGAATTAAAAAAAAAATCGTTTTTTGCGAATATCTCAGGAACCGTTTATCGCACAGAAAACAGATTCAGTACGCATTTTCTACTCATAATAAGCTATGTTTTGCTCTGATTTTGAATTTTTTTAAATCCATAATTGGTGAAAATATTGAAGGGGTAGTGGATATTTTTTCCTCCAACTTCTACACCACTGGAAAAAGTACATTTTTTCTCTCCACCTCATTCAAACCGCCAAAGTTTTCTACACAAGGAAGGTTCTCTCGTTCATAAGCTCTGAAGTTGACGGTTTTCAAGAAAAATCAACTTACTTGTTGAAAAACATGGTCAATTTTTTTCATAATCATACAAAATGTATTTAAACCTTAGAACAAGTAACAAAACCAAACTTCAACTTCTTATTTGCAAAATAAGAAAAAAAAACAAATCATACTCAGTGAAATTAAGTGTTGAAAATGTCCGCCGTCAGCTTCAATGCAATTCTTCGACGCCTTGACTGTCTAAGCTGTATGTATTCACATGCCAGCTTTCGCTCATCGGGCGGAGATCTCAAATTTAAGGCGCGCCCTGTTTTTTTTACGAATACAGCCAATGAGAAAGCTATAAGCAATAAGCTAACTTGCGAAAAGAATGTGAATCCGCCCTTACACTTTACATTTTTTTACCACATTTTCTTTTTATCAAATAGGCTTCAAATTTTAAAACAAAAGCTATACCTCCTGTCAAAATAACAATTAGTTTGTACCTGTGAACAGTTAATTTGTGTTACAGAATTAAAATTGATCTACACAAACAATGGAATGTGCGAAATGCGTAACTTTTACGGAATGGCGCGCGGTAATTCGACTGAAGCAAGATGGTTGTATCAAGAAAGACATCCTGATCGCCAAGTACCACACCATAACTTGTTTTAACGCATTCACCAACGACTATGGGAGAACGGAAGCTTTTAAAAAGAATTCTGCTGATAGTGGGCGGTCTATGGAAGTTGCAGTCCCCAACGAAATTGAAGAAGATCCGACCACAAGTACCAGAAAAATTGCTCACAACTTGAACCTATCTCACTGGACGATTTGGAGAATTTTGAAAAGACAACTGTTGTATCCCTACCATATTAAAAGAGTACAAACCTTATTGCCAAGAGATTTTCCGCGAAGATTGTCTTTTTGTAGACGGATGCAAGACAAAATAGGTCAAAATCCTTGGTTTGGAGCCGAAGTTCTGTTTACCGATGAAGCATGTTTCTCGAGAGATGGTGTTTTTAATTTTCACAATAACCATGTATGGGCTGAAGAAAATCCACATGAAATTTCAGAAGGTCGTCATCAGCAAAAATTTTCCGTGAACATTTGGGCTGGCATCGTCGGTGATCGATTGATAGGCCCACATTTTATACCGAGCAGATTTTACGGTGCAAATTATTGACACTTTCTAGAAGTACTGCCGGAATTGCTGGAAGATCTACCGCTTCAATTAAGACAAAACATGTACTTTATGCATGATGGAGCTCCGGCCCACTTTAGTTTGGGTGCTCGCCATTACTTGGACGTCGAATACACAGACCGTTGGATCGGTCGAGGAGGTCCGCAACCTTGGCCCCCGCGATCTCCCGAACTTAATTGTTTAAATTTTTTTTTGGGCCATCTTGAAACCCTAATCTACGCTACTCCAGTTGAAAATATGGACAATTCAAGGGAGCGCATTTTTACCTCTTGCGACATGATTCGGAACACTGCGGGAATTTTCCCAAGTGTTAGCCAGTCAATGCGTCGAAGAATTGCTGTGTGTTAATGGCGGACATTTCCAACACTTAATTTAACTGAGTATGATTTGTTTTTTTTCTATTTTGCAAAAATGAAGGGAACGTTTGGTTTGGTTACATGTTCTGATGTTTAAATAAATTTTGTTGATTATGAAAAAAATTATTTGAAAAAATTGACCATGTTTTTCAACATGAAAGTTGTTTTTTCTTGAAAACCGTCAACTTTGGAGCTCATGAACAAGAGTACCTTTCTTGTGTAGAAAACATTGGCGGTTTAAATAAGGTGGCTCAAAACTGTACTTTTTCCACTGGCGTAGAAGTTGGAGGAGAAAAAACACCCACTACCCCTTCAAAATCTTCACCAATTATGGATTGAAAAAGATGAAAAATCAGCACAAAACATAGCTCATTATGAGAAAAAAATGCCTACGAAATCTGTTGTCTGTGCGATAAACGGTCCCAGAGATATTCACACATTTTGATTGATTCGAAAAAAGTATCATCACCATGCTTTTTTGCATTCAAAGTCGATCATCGCATATCTTAATAAATATATCCTTACTCAATATCAATAAACCTCGTTGAACGGTCAGGGCAAGTTCAAGATCGTCTCCAATCGAATTTATTGAGAGAGTATTTCTTATTTGGCATAAATATTTAGACGTGTGGCAGCCTTATAAGTGTTTTTTATTGCGAATCCAAGTATTCTTTGCAGTGTTTGTTTTGAATACCATCGAGCACAGTCTCATTTCAATATTTTGGTTCGATTACCTTCGAGTGAAGTAACAAAGGGAACTCGTGGAGGTGTATTAACATTTCCCGTGTTACATTGTTCGTGGGAATGAGGGGGAGTTTTGTGGTATGGATATTTGAAGTCGAAAACATTGTGAACAGAATTCCATGTTCCTATTTCTGGATATTATCGAATGTACGATACTTCAGTCATTTGAACTGATAATAGTCAAAATGAAGTGAAGACAATGGATTTTTCGATCGAACAACCCACTGAAAAGGCTACATATTGCCATAAACTGAGACTAGTTAGCCGCTCAAACGTGGTATATCCAGATAATTCATGCGTTGTGACATGAAAAACACCGAAGTCATGCAACATGTCCCAGCCTCCGCATGTAGCACATCATTTTGGCTGAGCCCAGAATTCGTATTGATTCAATTATAACGTAAGTGTAAAAAATGATGTTGAACTAATCTGAATCAATATCAAAGAAACGATATTTCAATATGAATGTTGGTTCAATTTTTACCATAAATTTCAACTGCATTTTTTAAGGTTCAACATTGATCACATATGGGTTTATTACCAATATCAGAATTACCATATCAGGTGATAATGAATAATGTCACTTTAACAACATAGAGATTTCACTATTGTCTGCATATTTTGTATATAATTTTCAGCATCGGAATTTCAATATATATTCGACATTGTTTGACATCTAGATTACAATATTGAATTATCAAATCAGGTGGCATATTGGCATAATACTGCAATATAGATATGCGAATTCTGATATTGCTTGAATATTGTTTTCACAGTTAAATGAAAATTTTCAAATCGTCATTTTTGAATCACAACCTAAGAGCAGGATATCGGGAATCTGAGAGTGATAATTCAGTGTATTCAAACAGATATCAATATTGGTGATGCATTATTTATGATGAAGTATTCCGGAAAAATCCCATCATACTTCTCAAGCCCGTTCATCTGAAACAGACGAGCAGGGGAAATGGAGGTTGAAAACTGTCACCTGTCACAAATACTCTGTTTTTAGCATTTCAATGCGCGTTTTGGGCAACAGGTAGTCTTTTCACATTGTCTATATTTCTATTTCACTCTATCGAAAAATATTATCAATTAAATTAAATTGAAAATAATGAGGTCTGAACGAAGTAAATTGAATATTCACACGAGCTTTCGGCACGTAGCAATTTCTTCTCTATTTTTGACGTAAATGCCATAGCGAAATATGCAATAGTGATATTTTCTATTACTATGAGCTGTTATAAGCACTATCGTAGTTTCACGTTTTGTTTTTCTTATCATAGCAACCTTCAACTAATTCGAAATTATTTTCAGGCAGGATTCTTAACAAGACGCTAAACAAAAATTTCCGATTCGAAATGACATCAAATATAATGGCATCCCGGCGACGTTATCGATTATTTCACAAACTTCCACCAAATGATGCTCTGAATGTATAATAGTGCGTGAATTCAATCTTGTATGTCTCCTTAAAATTCCATGATATTTCATTCAGTCCAATAGCCGTTTGAATAGCCAGTCCTCTAAAGCCCATTTTTTTCTGATTTGTCTATACTTACAAAAATTATCAACTATCAATTAACAAGTAAGAGTTGACCAACTTTTAACATTCTAACTTAAATTGTAAAATATGTGTCTGTAATGTGCAGGTCATGACGGATTATATGATCATAACCCAATTTTTCTTAAAATAATTTGTTTTTCGCGATTGTTTTCCTGTAAATGAAATGTGAGCGAGTTGAAATTGAAACTGTAGATGCGATTCTGGTGGACTTTCTCAAGAAAACAATGATATTCCATTTTCAATCTTCAACTCTCCAAAACGAAGCAAGGGTATATTAAAATGAATAAAAAATTACTCAAATGTTTATGCAACGTTGAAGTTGATCCCCTTCCACAAGCTTCGATCATTGTTGAATTTAGGTGCATGAATGCCTTTTTTTTTTCATTACTTTCTACTTGATAATTGTTAATCGCTACTTGTTCATTGTTACTTGATAATTGAAGCTGCGTGAATCCACCTTCAGATGTATTAGTTCAAATTCGTGTAACTCAAAATCAATTTTTTTTTGTGGAAATCACAAGAATAAAAATCACTCGAAAGCGGACAGGAAATTGACCTTATATGTTATTGTAAAGATTCAACTAGAAATGGCCTCCTCTATAATATACTCTGTACATGAAAAATTGACTTCGATCAGTTTATCAACCATGGTTTTATGTTTCAACTCCTATATCTCCAGGAGTCGAGAGATATATGCGGATGAAAATAGAGAATAAAATGTTCAGTTCGCTATTTTTAGACAGAAAAAAAAAGTCAAGATTATTTTCGTGTGACAAAACTACTGAAATTCAGAAATATTCATCACAGGCGTGCGAAATCATCATTTCTGACATCGCCACCGAGTAATAAACTCACGTTGTTAACGAAATAGAATCAACCGTCAATAATTTCGCCAACGCTTTGATGTATGCTATTTTTAATCAATTCACAATTCGAAATTTTTCTCTCGAATCATCCATCACATACTGCGAACAAATATTTATCGCTCCTATTACCATTACAATAAGCTTGGTGTGTACATTATTCTGGCGAATACATTTAACAAAAGTACAATTCCTGAGATTTAGCGATTTCTTGGCTTGTTCAGTGAATGAATCATTCGATAGTGTTGGGAAGTCTGTGTCTGACGGATTTTGGATTCTTTCCAAATCAAATACGATCGTTAATTTTGAATGTTACCTCGAAAATAAATATCGGTAGACCAGAACAGACCAACGGATTGGAACGGGTGGGACAGAAATACCGGGTGGTATCCTCATAGAAGCAGGAATTGTGTCGATTATCCTGAGAAGTCGTATCTGATGAATTGAATGAATAGAAAAGGTATCTAATGGAAAATATGAACTGAATTGTTAAGAAAGTGGGATGGTGAATTATACCTCTTTATATCACCTATTTTCAGGAAAATACTCGAAGGGAAAGAGCCAAAGAGAAAAACGATATATGCAGAGAACATCGTAGGGAGGTAGGGGAGCATTGGGCAGTCGGGAGGTTTGGGCACTCTCTATTTTCTCGGAATCTATGGTAGCTATTTTTTGTTTTCTACCACAGCACTCTATTTTAATTACTGGCAACACAGTTTATTTAAAACGTCAGCTGTCATTTCACTTGGTTGTCAAGTTATATGCAGTGAACGGTTTGTTCCGTACAGAAGTAAATATTTTGTTTGTGATTTAGAGAATCATAACACGAAAATCTGCAAGAAAGTGTTAAGTATCAAAGTTAAATTCTTTTTTGTGTTTAATTGAGATTATATTTACCTGTCAATTAGAATTCAGAATTAGATTTGAATAAAGTTATTCAAATTTATTTGAAAAGTGAAGTTATGGGGAGCATTGGACACGCAAGTAGGAGGGAGGTTTGGGCATGTCCAATGCTCCCTCTGTTTCAGAGCATTTTGGTGTCATACTTTTGTACTTCTTTGCTATGCCTATTGCAATAAATATTTCAATCATTCCTTTTCAGAGCAATGCCGTTTACAATTAAAAAAAAATAAGCGACGCGAAATCCCTAAAGATATTATTTTGCGCGCATTGGAGGAAATTTCTAAATATGATATACCCAGGTCGAACCTTCAAAGATACATAAAGCAAGGTGGCGTCGTGAAAGATAGTCCTTCTAAATTTATCTCATCCCAAATATTCACAAAGGATGAAGAAGAAAAAATTTCAGAATTTCTTATAACGTCATTCAAACTAAATCATGGCCTGTCAAAAGTGAAGGCACGCGAATTGGTTTATGAATATGGCACTGCTATTGAAAAAAAAAATGCCAAATAACGACGGAAAAAAAATTGCATCCAAAGATTGGATTATATGATTTTTTCAAAGACATCCTCAGCTTTCGATAAGGACACCCGAGCCACCAGTGTCTCCCGGTCCACAAGTTTCAATAAGAAAAACGTCGGAGATAATGTTTCTATAAAGAAATTATATAATATATAAATAATACTCAAGCACAGTAGTATAGTAAAGCAATATGTGGTACTATGCCCAAACCTCCCTATAGGGGTGCCCAAACCTCCCGACCATCGGGAGGTTTGGGCACTTTGGACATGTGTTCAGAAATTGTTTGTAACTTTGAGACTAATTATAATACCAAAACTTTTCTTAGTAATAATTACTGCGAAATATGTATGCTAGATACATACGAAATGAAATTTTGATTATGACTAAAAATAACAGTTTTATTTCCAATCATGTAAAAAAGTGCCCAATGCTCCCCTACCTCCTAAATGTGCCATTACACAGCGTGTGGAGTGACGCGCCTGGCGTTTGAAGTGTCGACTTCGTCCAGAACTTGTCACGCCGCACCATTCTCACGATGCGAGAAATGTCAGTTTGAATTAGAGCGGCTGCATCGTGTATCATAAAATGAAGAATGTTGTTTTGCAAATGATGAAATTGTTCTAAAAAAAAATTCCCACAAATTTTGGGATTACTTGTATTACTGAAGGCACATAGAAGATAAAGGTCGCTAAGCGACATGATCTGGTTTCCGAAAAATACAAATCTGTCCACATAAAATATCCATACAATTTCCTGTGAGATTTTAACTTAGATTTGGATTACAAAACCAACACCCTTGCAGCTTGTTTGCTATAAAATATCTTCTCAATGCTTTTGTATAGCGTGACACATGTCGCGGTTTCGTAAACTTTATTATAGAAAAAATCTAACAGGAAACTATGTGAATATTTTCCATATGGAAAAACAGCAAGTATAATATAATAGGAATATCGGCTTTGTAGAAACCCATATTATTTTGGGTTTACGAGCGACAGGGCCGGCGCTAGGAGATTTCGTAACAATATAGTTCCCATGTGTGGAGTTCGGCACCACCATCCATTTGTTTCGTGATGTTCTGCTCACGGATATGCTCACTTCCTTTTGGAACACCGCTGAACAATTGACGACTGGGACATCTGGTGAGTCTCTTCGTTCAGAAACGAGCACTCGGAATAATTATAGTAGTAATCTCGATTCCACCTACATTGAACATAACCTCAAATTTCTGTTCATTTCAGGGATCCACAAATTCAAAAAATAATAATTTCCAGCAAACACCGAGAAAAATTAGTATCACGGTAATCACGGAAATATATTAACGCCCTAAAAATCCACTAATGTAATGAAATGACAAGGCCACACAAGAACCGTACCTGGAGTAACAGAGAATACATTTTTTTAACACAATTATAGAGATAGTGAGGTGTGAAGTGGCTCGTAAATAAAATTGCGGCTCAATATTGTATTTTCATTAATATGCTTAGTGCTCTAGTGTCGAATTTGAACGTTAAGAAGAACTAAAACTAAGAAGTAGGTACATTATAGCATGCTCCTGAAGTTCCGGAAATGAGAAGAACCTATAAAACAAAGAATAAAGATTGAAAAAAAGCTGTCGACGTCGGAATTCGGACCAACACCTACAAGCCTATCATGAACAGTGAGCCGTGCACCGACTCGTTGCGCTACCGGGACTCACAGCCAACTTCTGTGGAATCATAAACATATATTGCTGTAGCTCTATTATATTATTTGCCGTCCATCTTTTATTTCTTCAATATATTCACTTGTTGAAAATATCTACCTTCTTCACAAATTATTTCATTGATGACATACTATGATGTCAATTATTATTTTCCCCCTAGAAAAACAGTACTTTACGGCCCTAGGAAGGAAAAGAACGACTTTGCTTCCTACAATGAGACCAGGAAATGTATGCTTTGGGCAGAGGTATGCTGAAAAATATTATTCTCTGCTCATGACAAAAAATTTCCTGTATAGTTCGCTGTAGGTTACCACTGCGGAAAAAAAATTATCCGTTATATTATTCACGTTTTATTATTCAAAAACTGTGGGTGTGAAATTTTCGGTTATAATTGCACGAATGGATATAAATTACAGATAATTTTGCAAGAAAGCGTGATATCAGAAAATTGCAAGTTTATTTTCATATTTTGGCGAAAGTGCCCGAGTCCGAAGGACGGGGGTTCTTTCACAAAATATGAAAATTACCGAATGCAATGTGTATAAGATATCACGCTTGAATGCAAAATTATTTGGTCATTTTTATGCACGAATGTAATTCATTGGAATATTTCACGAATAAAGAAATTCTCAAGAAAATGTTATTATTTGTTCATTTATACTTTCCTCTATCGATTGTATGAAGTACTCACCTAAACGCGAAATGTTTTTCTATTTTTGAAGTCTCTCTGACATTTATTTTTGTTGTTTACTGACGTCAAGCGATACGGTTTCAAATGTGTTGTTATGGTGACTTGATACAATGCAATCACCGCTGTAAGTTCTCGATAATTGCATTGCCCTTATGGAACATTTTATATATGAGGGAAATATTCATTAAAATTCCGTTTCGTGACTCGACAGTTCAGGATTTTTGCCGTTGGCTCTCGGGATATGTACAAACTTCTCTTCTCTCAGATAACCATTGCTATTATATTTTCATTGATATTCATGATATTATTCCATAAGCGCATATTGTTTCTTTTCATGCGGAACCGATTGAATATGTGCTCAAAAATCACATCTCATCGATATCTCAAACCATACCTTATATCGATTCAGTAAATTTCATATTCATCACTTACAGAGTAGCAGAGCTGATGTAGTAGGACATATACTCGTCACCTCCAGAATCATGTTCGTTTAAATTTGCATAACCCAGAGTGATCACTCATCGATTGATGTGTGTTGTCAGGAATACCCTGCCGTTGATTGAACATCATTATAGAGTGTACTGAGTTATCGAACAATACTCGACAACAGTAAAGGAAACAATAACAGTATTGATCAATTGAACTTCTGGAACTTCAGTCGCATTCAACTCATCGTGATAATGTCGTAATTGATGTCGGAGAAACGTTTATACATGGCATATTCTAGAACTTGTTAGTATTCTCAATATCGGTGTCTAGTACCGTGACTTTTGCTTGAACGTCATCCATTACCCCAAAGTTGCATTGATTTCCTCAACTGAACGTGTGCAAAGAACTGATCAAGTTTTGAAGAGAGCTTGTCGTATTTGGTATTAGCAGCCAAACTGAGAGTAGTGTTTGTGTCCACGAGCAGTTCAGAATTTGTAACAATATTAATGAAACGAATGTATACAAGCACTCTATTTCCTCAGAGTGGCATTGATCATGATATTGTTACGATCTGTCCTTGAGTTCGTTTATTAGAACTCCAAACAACACTAAACTACTTATATTACAACTCTTTATCACAACACAATACAATCACTTAAATTGCTCCGCTAATTTTCCAACGCTCGGTACTAAAATTCTCTGTAATCGAAATTCTCTACTTTGACTTCTGCACTTAGCAATACCAAAGTTCTCTCCACTAAGCTCCGAATAACTATTTGAACAACTATCCGAATAACTCTGCTAAGCTCTCTCTCTCTCTCTCTGAATAACTCTCAATAACTCTGCTTTGCGAATAAACTGTCTTCTCCGCGATGAAGTGTCTGCTTATATACCTGCGTACGCCTATGGAGAATCTTCGAGAGACGCCTCGATGATGTGTATCGAATTCTCCACGCGAATTACGACTTCCTGGAAAAATGACGTTCGCTCTTCGACCCCTCATATTACTTTGCGTTTATGGGCGACAGAGCCGGCGCTAGGACATTTCGTAACAATATTCATGGAAATAATTACCAAAATTTGTGTTTTTTGATCCGCTGCAGTATTTCAATGGGTGTTACTCGATAGGTTCCAGAAGCCAAGATATTAGCACCAGTACTAAGTGGTTTCAAAGTTTCCAGTTTTTGTTTTTATAATTCTCCGAGCTGAACATAACCTTCTCTATCGTGATTATTCGAATCTGTTGTATGACCCGCGGTGATTGCTCTTTCACTAGTTTGAGACATCAGGAGGACGTTAATTGAACATTATATTGAAAAAAACTTTCAGAAACAGTAGAGAGAATGACATGATTTCGGTCGTTGATTGGACTTTCAGAACTTTTGTCGTATTCAACATTGATAATGTGATCATTGGAATCGGAGAAATAATACAACTACTTTGTATTTTTGTGACTATTGTCATTAATGATGCCTCTGCTTTCGTCATTATCGCTCTGATTTTTTTTTATTTCGATATTCCACTCTTTTCGTTTGGGATTGATTCTGATGAAATTTTCAAGAAACTTTTACATTTTTTTCCATCAATCTGTTTTGCGAGGACTCGAATGGCCTGATTTCTGATAGCGCTTTAGAGCTGATTTGAGTAACGTGATTTTGTATTTTTTCAAGGTTCAAACTATGATGCTTCATCTCTTGTGATATTCATTAAAAATCTTACACGAAAAATCAGACGCCTATAGGCGAATGATTCAATATTCCGTCAGAGGGAAAATTTTAAAAAACCATCTGGCGGTAAATGTTATTTGGCATCTCAATACCAAACCTCATTTTTGTCTTTCAGTCATTAGGTCTTAATAGTAACACCCTACGCTGATCCTCAATTCAGTTCTATACATCCAGTCAATCATTTTCACTAAAATCCAGTCGACTTCGATATTACAATACACCAACATTTCTCTTCACTCCACATTCCTATTAACGAAAAAATCGATTTGGACTTTGTTTATCATTTTTTGAACATTATTTTTCGGAATCTATATTCCAAAAACTTATTTACCCAAACACCGAACTGAGAAAATTTTTTTTCCTCTGTGTGTATCCCTTTTACTTAGAATAATGAAACAAAGTTGAGTATTCTTCAACCATATCACTTCCATTTTCTCCGGAACATGTATATTCTTCCTTTTCCTCAATTTAGTCTTTTTTTCCTTTTTCTTCAATTTCGAATATCGTCTTCTGTGTTCACTATAAATTATCTTTTGATAGTTTGAAATGAGTCCATGTGAAGAAAGTCATTGAGAGCACAGGATGTCGTAATGTGTTGTCTATCATTCATTCGTATTTAATTTTTGGAATAGATCATTTACTCCATTCCATCTATTTATTTTCTCATTTTCAAAAGTTTAAAGTATCATGTGCATAATGAATAATGGTTGATTTCCTTCCTTTATCGAATCGATTTCACCATCGTGGGTGATTTTGATACCCAGATAAATATATAGCTTCCATTATTTTTTATGTCTTTCTTCGATTTGTTTTTCATCAATTCTATAAACCTAATTATGAAATCATTACTGCGGATTTTTCATCGATCGGAGTTCATATAGCTCAGTTCTTTGGCTCAATGAATCGTTAAATTCTTTATTTCGAAATGGCTATCTTCGATTAGGACTGAAGCCGCGTAGAACTGTGGGATCGTCGTATCCCAAAATCCAATGTATCTGAAAATATCAATACATTTACGCGTACTGATTTCATTCCATTGTGATAGCTGGTTTGTAAGTTCCCATTATAAAAAAACCTTTCATTTCGGGTTCATGATTTAATGAATGGTGTTGAAAACTTGCGTCCCGTAAATAAATAAATAGAACTACAAGCTCTGGGAATCAATCCAAAGATCTTGCTTGAAAACTCCAATATGCTTTTTGGTAGAGAAATATGTGTGTTGGCTACTGGCCGAATCCACATTTTTTATTCATCAAGGAAGTGCATGAAACGAATGCATGTTGCTATATACTATTTTTTGATCAAGAAGGTAAGAACCCATCATTAAAATCCAATTGGAAAAACAATAACATGAGCCTAAGTACCTTCTACCCCAATATAACTCATAAATTTTCCACGGTCGCTACAGGTTATTCATTGGAAGCTTTGATGAGCTTTATTTGACAATTGCAATGCTTTCGATTCGGAAATTATACCGGAGGTTTTTCATTATCAGGTTAACAGAAAAGTGGTTCATACAACACCAATTAAAACAAATATTTGAAGATATACAAAATTTCTGAAGGCTGCTAGCATTGAGAAATATTCTTCTTGGCAATCCATTCCAAGGCTTTGCTAGGTGCATCACTCAGAAGAGCGATAGTCATGAAAATATTCCTAGAGATAGAGCGAATCGCCAACTTCTCTGTAGGGCACAGAGTCCAAAAACAGTCAAATATGTTTCTCATAAATCATTCAGGAAATTTTGGGAGATACCTGTTCATTGTCTACACGGATTCAGAATTTCTCAGTTTGATATATACACATCACAAATGATTTATCTCTCAATGATCAGTGTAATCGTAACCATCCAACTGAACCTATTGTTCATCCATTCAGAAACATAGTAGGAATGTCTCCAATTGATGGCGAACCTTCATGTCTTCGTCTCTCAAAACTGTTATGCATCATGGGAATTATAACTCGTGGCACCTACAAACATTTGCAAATTCACTGCGAAATCACATCGAAACAAAATAGTCGCCCTCAATCCATTGAAAGATTAGATGATGTGTATGAATATCCTTCAAATGGCTGCATCAATAAAACGAAGGCAAATAGTATATTTCGCTATTATTTTTGTTGTACAATTATGAAACTTCATGATTTTATCAATCAACTCCATTATAATCCGAAATTCAGTTGATATGATGGAATCATTGGTTGTGGTAGTTGAACTTTCTTTAACCCAATAACTCTAACACCATATTGAAAGCAGTTGCCCCCGACGCGAAACTTGATTGAAAGTTTATTTTTTGAGAGACTTCATCATTTTTTCCGATCGATGCTTGATTATGAAAAAATCATCCATACATTGCCAATATTGACGAAACTCAATTTTTATCGACTTGATGAGCCGGCAAAACCGCCAATAAATCAAGTGAAGAGTCATCATAAAACAAATATACTATTGATTAGCTCATCGTGTTTGATATCATTATAGTGGGGTAAATAGGAGATAAGGAACAATTTGAATATGGTATAAAATAAAGAACTGAACCATAATTTCGATGATAGTCATGAAATAAAATCACCATTATCGTTGAAAGATTTTTCAAATAATGGGTTCCACTCACTATGATAACTTCAGATTGCTTCATCAGCTTTGTTCGCGGATCACATTCGGAACTGATTATGAATCAGGCCAGGAATAATGCAGAATTGTCGTAGAGCGCATGCCCCATTATAAACTTTTTATTTTACCGCGAACGAATTTACCGATTTTGAACTGTCATCAGGGTTATCTGTCATACTGTCTCGAGCAGGGGGCAATAAGTCTTCTAACAGTTTCAACTTCTTACCTAATCTAAAGTTCGTGTATTTTGGCCACTAAGAGAATTAGTGATACTGAAAGAGGTAATATTGAACAGTTATATTTTGCATTTATTATTTGTACTTATATTTTTGGACATAATGGCCGAATGCTTGGTCTTTCCAACTAACTCTGAGGAGGAGAGTCATGAATGGACACACCAAGATACTTCAACATTCCTAGAACTGTAAAAAAAAATCCGGGAGCAGGTGGGTTCAATGAGAATGAAAAACTTGAAAATATTCGAAGAAATTGACAAAGAAATCAAATGCGTTACCAGAACTGAAATATCTGGAGCAAACTGCGAAAACAGATGGGCAGTACTTGGAAGGGATTATAAGGTGATCATTGACAACTACAAACTCACAGTCAGGGGCAGGAGTGTTTGAATACGCCGAAGAGTATTCTGAGATGAAAAATATTTATCCTGTTCTACTGTTATCATCAGATACGATAAATAATCCATCACTGAACCAAATGTTCAACAGAGGATGGAAACGCTAGCTCACAGTGTCCCAACTTATTATTAATATCTATATATATTAATATGTATAATTTTCTTTTGGATATTTATTTTGTTTCATCATTTTAGTATTCTATTTCGTTTCAGTTGTTATTCTCCTCAAAGTTTATTCTTATTTGATATTCGTACTACGAATGTCATTTTGTGCTTGAATGTTGTTAAATAAATGTATATTCAGCATTTTAATATTCCTCTTTGTCGAATTGAAAGAATGAAATTCAGATATGTATCTATAAAATTATAAATAACACTCTCATTGTCCTTAGGAATTGTTTCAGGTCTCTTTAAGGTATGAACACTCTCAACGAGCCTATAGAATGTGGGTAAATAGTTATATAAAACAAATATGTCATTTCCTGTTTTTGAAAAAAATGGACAAAATTTTTATTTCAAATACCTAGGTGTGAATAACAAAGTTGAGGAGGAACATTCCTTTTTTATTCATTTCAACTCATTCCAACAGAATAATGGAAATCAGTACCTGAATTGAATAAAATTGTTTCCTGTTCAAATAAGAGTCAGAGTGTACTGCAGGCTTGTCAATCCTGATATTTATGCCATCAATACCAATAACACAAAGAGAATTCTTGTTTCTGAAAGGCGTTTCAGTTTCAACTTTTTCACGTAATCAGGCCACTTTATTACTCCTGATGATAAATTGCGCAGAAAATAGTTGAGTCTTCTTACTCTTTTGAATGATGTGCTTTTAGTTATACCAAACCTATCTTATTCTCTCTCTCTCATTCTCTGAATAAAGTTGCTCCCTTTGCATTAAACCTCAAGAAAACTTATAGATTGATTCTCAGAATCCCCTTCCTGCCATTTTTAATGATCAGACTTGGCGGTCTTTAATCGAAAATGCTCTAAATGTACATACATATTTTTAGGAACTTCAATAAGTTTTAGCAACTTTTCCATATCCTCATCACCAGACCAGATAAATGGTCCGATATGGTACATAGAAACTCCATTTAGAAATAGTAACTTTATAATAATGCTGTAAAGGTGGGTTATAGTTTTGCTTTTTGTTTGCTGCTTCAAAACATCGAGAACCGAACTTTCCATCCTAACCAAAACCCTAGGATCGCTGAAACCGATTCTGAATGAGTTATGAAAAGATTCTATGTGATCCGCGAACACGGAACGGTTACCAAAAATTCGGAACTATATGATCCGCGAACGCTGTTTTTCAGACTGCGCATGCGAATAGTCCCTGAACTAGTTCGGAATCATACCCGCGAACAAAGCTATTGATAAGATCGACAAAAGCTTTCCTTATTATAATCAGCCATTGGAAAAAAAAAACATTCTGGTTGCTAAACATCTGAATACTGAAACACATTGATGAAGAAGACACGTGCTCATCGACGGTGATGAAAATATATATTTTTCTGTGATCCGCACTCACTCATCAGTTCATCTTTACAGTTGCCAAGAATTTCTTGCCAGCTTATTTGATGAATAACAATTTCGAACTAGGTTTTTGGTGACAAATCATGTACTCAATTTTTTGAATTCCTGCCAGCAAAGGACAATGATATGGATTCAGGAGAGCTCGATGCAGTTAGAGATCAGTCAGCAATCATTTTTTGTATCGATATGATATGAAAGTGACTGACTTTTTATTTATTGATTCACTTTTTATGTTTTGACGGTTTAGCCACCATCTTCCTCCATTATTCCCGTTCCAAATCCAATAGAATAAAAAGTAACTGAATATCACTGAAATGATAGAACTCATAGAGCTCTGTGGTTTGGCTCCAAATCGGAAATCTGACATCATTTCATTAAGAATGTCTGTAAGTACGTGAACTCCTTAGCAGCACACTTTGATATTCCATCTGGTGAATGTATTCATTGTGCTGTTCGATCATAACAAGCACAGACAATTTTTTGGGATAGTCTTTCAAATTTTATCAGTGTAGTTCATGTTCTGGAATCCATATTATGAGTTTTTTCTTCCAGGAATGAAAAGGAGGAAGCTTTAAGTTCTTATAATATCTGTTTTTTAGGAAAATTGGTATATTTGCCTCGCTGCGTAAGTATTTTTATGAATTTACAGATTCCATTAACGAATTTATTAAATAAATGCTTTGCCTTTGGCGACATTTTGAAAGCTATTCTGCTTCCTTTTTCAAGACTATTTTGGAAAATTTTGGGCTGCAATATCACTAGAGCTCAGATTCAGCCGGATATTTTTTGTGGTTGTTTTCGAATACTTGCTTTCTTTGGCAATCAGAACAGATCGAGATAAATTACCTATATCAAAGTAAGTATGAGAAAAATACCGGAAAAAATATCCTGCTAGATCTGAGCTTACGTGGTATTTGGTATGACAATTCCATGAATAGAAAACTCAATTCAATTAAACTTTATTCAACAAACTAAAAGAACAAAGAGTAGAAACATAATATTCAAAAAAACTAATTGATCGGAATACATTTATTATATACAATTAGTCCAGTAGACATTTGCTCCTTTACCGATGTAGATTTTGTTGTTGACATTGACGTTGTTGACACTGTGGTTAATTCATTATTCAAGGATTTATCTCGGAGATTTGTCACAAGATGTGAATGATGCACATTATCAAGTTGTAAATGAGGCCTTATAGACTTGGAAGAGGAATGTCCAGTTATTTCAATTGATTCCTGTTCATTGATACCTGCTTTAGCAAAAGTTGACACGGCCCTTGAGCGATGAGAATGATCAGAAATTTTTTTATTGTTTGTATCTAGTCCAATTTTTTCAGCTGAAATTTTCGTCCACTCAAGAATTTCGTTGATTCCTATAGGAGCATTCTTGTACCAACCTTTTGAGGAATTATTTTTCCAAAATGGATTGGGAGTTATAAATAATCTATCAAATATGATATGGTTTGGTCTATGTAATAATATTTTATAAAACAATCTCACTGGACATTTGCTAGGGTTTTCTATGTTTTTTATTAACCATTTAATATCGCTCCACTTGTTTGAGCCACCCTGACATGTTTTGGAAAATACTGTATATTCAATGCGACCAGTTGAATCACCATTATTCGATTTTTCTTCTTTGAAATAGTGCACTTCACAATTTGCAGCTTTCGAACCTAATTCATATGCAGCGATATGAAAAAATTTTTTAAAAAGGCCTATGGGACTATTTTCATCCCATATTAATGCCATTTTAACAATTTGACTTTCAGTCAATGCTGTTGAACTACTTTTACTTTTTTCTAAATGACCTTGTAAGTTCTTTCGCTTAGAATTACGTGCATCACGAGATTTCTCAAACGCCAAATCAGTGAAAGGGTTGAAAGTAAATACATGCTTGCAACATTTTCGCTGTTATGTTCCACATTGTTTTCACCACGTATTCTTTATAATTTTTTCCATTCTGTTTCTTCATATTAAAACCCCAGTCCATCAATATTCCTGTCAAATTTTCCACTGACTGTTCGGTTTCCAAATTGAAGTTTCGTTGTTTACAAAATTCACTAAATTGACTCCAAATTGAGGAATGATTTTTTTTGTATTTTCTGGAGTTGATTTTTCAATCCCCCTTAATATTTCTGCCTCGCAAATATTTCCAAATCTCGACATACTTACTGAAATTTATATGCGGTTCAATTCTTCCTGTTTTTGACATTTACAATTGTCAAACTGACGCGCAACTCTCGATAAACAAACAGTAAATGCTAGCGTTGTTACGGTAACGTAATTTATCCGATATTTGTATCCACTTGCATTTCTGTTCCTTCCTATTTAGCCAATAGCGAACTACGATTTTTGTATTCACAAATGGGAATTATTACACGAATAGCAATTTGTGATACGTATTGCCAGTGTGATACTGACATGTCCACTGACATCCATAGCTATTGACATGTTCCGATATTCCTGAACAGTACCTGTCCAGTTAATTCAGTCGTTCCGATTTTACTGACATTCACTGACAATTATTTCGCGCCAATTTTCGAGGTACCCTGTTAGAGACTAAAAAGTTACTGGTGCTACTGCTGTAGAAGTGGTCCTGTTGTCCCAGTATTCTCCAAATTGAGTTAGGTTAGGTTGTGTTCGAATAAACGTCAACAAATAACAGATTAAATTTGTTGTCGGATCATTGCACTTGCAAAATTATTAAAAATATTTCGAGTTGTACTGAAAAATGTTCGCGTAGAAGTTGATGCTGAATTGAAATGAATCGAGGAGATCAATAAAATCCGCGGGAACCCCATTTTTCGAGATTGCAAGCCTTACTCACTTACCTGAAATGTTGCTTGAAAATCTTAGGGGTGTGAGAACCTACTACATTTTGAATTTACCCTTCTATTCTTGCTATTTTTTCTATGGGACCTCTAAATTTGTCGAGGATTGTAATTTCAGTCATTATATTCTCTAAAGACTCACTATCAGAACTTCAGCTGTCTTAATTTTTTATTTCCGTATCGCTATTGCTTGATATTACTTCCAATATTTGATTCATTTTGAAATGAGATAGGGTACGTCACACCTGTCACCGCTGACAGTTGCTTTGATTGATGTCCGATGGCGATCCGTTCCTATATCATCAGCAGTAGATTACTATCACTGCAAAAAGCGTTCCGAAATTGCTTACTGTGGCCAGTAATACCAGCAATATCGGAACATGACATATACCTTGTGTTGATTTGAACACAACCTACCTCGAATTGAATTTCCTCAATTCAACTTCACTTTTCAGAAGAGGCATCCAACATCGATACATACTCAATGAACTAGAAGCAATCTCCTCATTTCCGTTCAACAAAATGCAAGTAGCTTATTTGATTTTTCTTTTTGTTTCATCCTATTCTGACATAAGAAAAGTGATGTTTCCCCACTGGACCATGTGTGTACCATTTGTTGATAATATGTTTTCAGCTAATTTCAACATCAGTCCAGGAAATGAAGCATTTTGGCTCGCAATTTTTTCGTCCACCATCGATTTACCTGAAATTTTCACAGAAAGTAGAGAATAGCTCAAGGATCATTTTCTTCATCATGCCGCTGTACGCTAGAGCCTTGGGGGTGGTAGCTCCCCCATCACGAGGGTGGAAATTTTTCATTTCATTTTAACTGTAGGAATCGACAGAAAAAGTAATTCTAAGAAGAAAATGTTCTATACGGTTTTTTCGAGAAAGTAATATTTTTTGAGTTATTCGAAGTTGATAGTAACAGTTTTTTGACGAAAAAATCGACTTTTTTAAATTTTTTTGCGAATAACTTTAAAAATATGCATTTCATCAAAAAAGTGTGTGGAGGCAAATTGTAGCTTTTGAAAAAACAAAAACAATACGTTTTTTATAATTTTTCTACGACACATACGAACTGAGATACAGCAAATTAATGTTTAGCTTTTTTCGTCAACTGTATAAATTGGAAGATGTAAAGCGAAATAACGAGTAAAATTTGCATTTTCCGAAGAAAGCTCATGGAATATTTTTTGAAATTGTCAATTAGAGCTTTCAAACAAAAAAAATGTTTCCCTAGCATGAAAATTGACCGACTTATGATCAAAATAAGATCGGTACCCGTTTTTTTCTACGAAAAAAATTTGTGAAAACAACCCCCAAAGTACCCCCTAACTAAAATTGATCGCCACCCTTATGTGATTCTCTTCATATATGTTCTATTAATACACCCACGAAGTTTGACCTATTTAAAATGCCTAATTTAAGGAAAATTTGAGTTTGAAGAGAAAACGATTATTTTCTATTTCGTGTTTTTAACCCTTTTCTTAAAAATATCTCCCAAAATACTGAAGATACGAAAAAAAACGATATAGTACTGAATTGTAGCTTTTTCAATAACAAAAATTTCTCTGAGAGCAGATTTTTTGTACAGTGAATATTCGGCGAGATATAGCCGTTTAACACCTACATTTACGATCGAACATCACCTCATTCAAGCGCTTTAAACTCCCCATTTAAATATTACGGGATCTTTAGCAATTTAATTCACATACTCTTATAGCTCTTGAAAAGCCCTACAAAATCGTTTCGGAAGAAGATTGTCTATTACCCAAAATGAAGGAATGCTTAAAAAACCGATCAATTTTTTTTTTTTGAAAAATTTGAATTACCCGCTTCGGAGTGTAGTAATCTACATAACCTGTATATTCGGCCGTTATACGTTATATGTTCCACTTTTTTCATTCATATTGGAAAACAGAGAAGAAGAAACATCTGATCACGTGTGTGAGTGTATATTTCGTTGATTTCTCACCAGTGTATTCTGAAGTTAGAAGACGTATTATAAAAATTTCAATGTTTTCAAAGGTGGTTTATAACAAGGGTAGGTTGAGAGATCTTGAAATTGTATCCTGAAGCATGAAACAATTTCACCTATTTTCACCCATATTTAGGTTTTCAATGTTATTTTATAATTTTCGACAATAAGGGGTAGTTTTCACCCCTGAAAAACAAAGAGCGTAGAACGGCACAATGTAGAAAATGAACTAGAGGGTGAAATAAGCCTAATCCCAAATTTTTGTACTTTATAACTTACTCGGTGCTGGACGAAAAAATTGCAAGGTTTTAAAATTCTTTCAGCTTCATTTTCTGGTCTATATCAATTATATGAATTGATAGCAATGCGTGTTTCGCTGCGTCGCGTCGCGGCGATGAAAATTTATCAGAATATAAAAGGCCCAAAAGCACAACTCAATTCTCGAAACATCCGATCCTCACTAATGATGAGTGAATTTTAATCAAATGAAACAAAATTTTGAAATATATCCAAAGTCGTACAAAATATAACTGATATGAAAAATTGTAATGCTTATTAAAAATACAAAGTTGGAGATGGCTCAGATATAACTCCTGATGAGTCCTTTTCCAGCATCTTTTCACAGACCAATAAAAGCCATAATAACAAAATGTATTCAGTGTTTGGATATCAATTGAAAAAAATTGATGACATTCTCAATAGTATCATGTATACATGCAAGAGATTGTGAAAGTCATTATCAGTGAATATCTCAGAATGAATAAAACCAATATTTTTTTAAACGATATAATCTTCGATACAAATGTTCACAAGAGAGGTTGCTTTGAATATACTTTTATCTTTTCCTATCCTCAATTCACGTACTCCTAAATAGTATTCATATTCATCATAATCATCAGTTTCTTTCAAGTGTTTTGCGTCTTCCATGTTGAGAATAAACGAATAAAAGTTTCCTTTGAACTACGAAATCTATTTCACAAAATTTTCGCAGGTCCCAAACAGAATGGAGAATTTTTTGTCAGAAATATCTCTTCCTTTGAAAGATATGAAAGAGGTACACTGTGGTATAATGTGCCTCGAAATATCAGCAAATTCTCACGTACCCTAACAAAAGCTTCGAGCTTTTCCATAATTTATTTAGAAACGATCGCTCTAGGAAAACGCCGCTCAAAAGCTGAAATAATTTCTCTGGGGACCAGAACCGCCGTTCTTTCAACAATATGTTTTATTCCCGAATGTCGTGGTTTCCATTATGTCGGGGTTCATTTTCATTGGATGGAAAACCGAACGACTTTCATTAGGATGAATTCAGTTTTCCAATATGAGAAAAGTCTAATTATCTGATAGTTGAATTTCATGTTCATTCTCCTGAACTTGAAAGAGTTAATGTCTTTATAACTTACAGAGATGGTAGTCTTCATGATGACAAATTGATAAAGAGAAAGAGAGGAGAGAATGACAGAAGGAAAGAAAGGAAGGAAACAGAAAATGAAGATAGAATGAGAAAAACTTTATTTTCTGAAGAAAAACCACATACATATTGAACGAATTGAGTCGCTATCAGTAACTGAGTCATTGAATTATAATTGAAAATTACATCGAGTGTGCACCTCAATGAAAGTAAAATGATCATATGAATGAACAAATGATACACAGATTAACATTTACAAACTTTCCTCATAGAATTCATCCAGTGTACGATAGGCATCATTTAGTAATGAATATTTCACAGAGTTTCTGAATCATCTTCCTCTAATTATAATCGGAGATATATAGGGTGTTAGTGAATAAGTGCGATTTCTTCAGGGGTTGATTCTGCATGAAAAATAATGACAGGTTGCTTTTCGTTATACGGGATGTTGGAGTTTTTATTGATATCTGACTATTGATGTATTGATCTGACACTGGTCGGAATATGCAAATGAAATTTTATGGGTGTTAAGGTAGTTTTCGCGCATTTGTTGACATGCAGTTAGTGATGATCATCACAAGTAATGAATCAATGTTTTCGTAGAAAAAAATATTCCACTGAGTAATTTCAAATGAAAAATTTTTTCGTGTAGGGGCCGTTTTTGTGCAAAAAAATGAATTATAAACGAATAGTAATTAATTTATCCTTCTTGAGAAAGCTATTGTATTGCGAATCACTTGTCGCGGGTTTGTAAACCCACTGTTAGTGAGAATATGTGATTTTTTATTAAATACTATCGAGTATTGGCCATTTCAATTCGATTCTCAAATTAATAAAATTTTATAACGAGAAATTCTAACATTCAATCGAAAGTACAATTATTGTAAGCTTGGTAACTAGCCGACTTAAATTTTCTAGTGGAAAAAAGTTTTTTCTATCTCACCACCATTTCCAAGTATCTCAATATCGATTCCACAAAATATTCATCAATAAACCATTCTCAGTACTTATTCCAAATGATGAATGAGAAGTGCATTCGATCATTGCAGTTATAGTACGTACGTACGTAATACGAACGTACTAATAGGCTATTGAATATGTCGTATAGAAAGGAACTATGACGTTTCACGGGTTTTTATTGCAGGAATCGTTCAATGGGTTACAAGAGAAGAAAAAACCGCGGAGTGCTATTGAGTTAGAGGGGGAAATTGAAGATAGGGGTGAAAAGGCACCCTTTTTGGTTTTTCAATATATCTCGTAAACGAATCAAAATTTCAATACATGATGAAACTTTTTGTAGAGAATTGAATATTCTATTGGACTGGTTTTTCCCAAATATTCAAACAAAATTCCATGCCGAAACAGTCGAAACAAACTTGAAAAAAAAAACAAGCAAAAATTTTGTTTTTTTCAGTTTTTTTGCTTTTTCCTTTGTTTTTTCTTTGGGCTGAGGTGGGTATAGGCATTGCTGGAAATAAACAAAAGTAGATTGAATTTCCTTCAAAATGCTGTGCTGAAAAATTTTTTTGGTCAAAAATTGGCCATTTGAAGCTGGCTTTTTTTTTCAAGTTTGTTTCGACTGTTTTGGCATGGAATTTTTTTATTCGGAAAAAACCATTCCGATGGGGAATCAAATTTTTTACAAAAAGTTTCATATAGTATATATTGAAATTTTGCTTTGTTTACGAGATATATTGAAAAAACCAAAAGAGTTGCTTTTTCACCCCTATCTTCAATTTACACCCTCCATTTTAATAGCACTCCACGGTTCTTTCTTCTTTTATAACACATTGTACGATTCCTGCAATAAAAACCCATGAACGTCTTAGTTCCTTAGTTTTGTCAATAGTAAAAAAAATTCAAACGGTATCCGAGGGGAAATTGAATTTGAAGGAAAAAGACTTGAAAATGAGAACGAAATTGCTAACGGTTTCGCCAAACACTTCATGTCTGTATTTGAAGATTCAGATAATAAAAAAAACTTTCAAAGAAATTATTGGGGAACTTTCAAGTTCTCAATTATCACCGAAGAAGATGTACATACCCACTTATATATTCAAAGGGTGTTCTCAATTTTTCACGAAGCCATTAGTACATATTTTTAATATCGCTCTCAGTAACAAAATTTTTCCTAGTGACCTGAAAATAGGGGTTATAACGCCTATTTTCAAAAAGGGGGACAGGCATAGCGTTGAGAACTATCGCCCAGTAGTAAACATAAATAGCTTAGCCAAAATTTTTGAAATTATACTGTATGATGATATATATAACTTTGTTCAAACCGAATTCAGCATCTTTCAGCATGGGTTTCTACATGACAGATCCACAGTAACAAATCTGTGCACATTTTCTGAGTTTGTTTCTAACGCAATATCAAATAAAAAACAATTAGATGTTATCTATATTGATTGCGAAAAAGCTTTTGATAAAGTAGATCATGGGATACTCCTATCGATTCTTGTTGATGACTACAATTTTTCAGAGGAAGCGTATACATTTATGAAATCATACTTAGAAAATAGAATACAATCAGTCAAAGTTGGGAACTCCCGATCTGAAAAATTCGTAGCTACATCAGGCGTTCCTCAGGGCAGCATTTTAGGTCCTTTACTTTTTTCTTCATTCATTAATAATCTCCCAGAATCAATAGAGGATTTCACGGGTTTGTTATTTGCAGACGACTTTAAGATTTTTAAACAAATTAACACAATGGATGATTGTACTGACTTGCAGAAAGATTTGAATAGAGTTGTTGAAAGGTTCAGTAGAAATAATATGAAAATAAATATTGGCAAATGCACAACTATGACATATGCTCGCACACAAAATATTATTCTTAATAATTATCTTGTAGAAGGAATAAACATTGGGAGAACATACCACATGAAGGATCTGGGTGTTACTTTTCAAACGAATTTCAATTTCAACGAACACTATCAGACGGTCACTGCAAAAGCATTCAAGGTCCTTGGCGTTGTTATTAGAAATTCTAAGAACTTCTCAATAGAAACAGTTGTGAGACTATATAATGCACTTGTAAGACCACATTTGGAATATGCTAGTTGTATATGGAATCCTACAACTGACTATGGTACTGATCTCATCGAAAAGGACCAAAAGAGATTCTTACGATATTTATATACGAAAAAGTTCAAAATATATCCATTTATGGTATCCTACCAAACTTTGCTGAATAATTTTAGTGTAGAAAGATTAAGTGACAGAAGAGAAAGACACGACATGATATTTATTCATGGTATAATAAACAATAACAAGTACAGAAATTTCTATCTAATAAATTATATCACTTTTAATATACCCAAAATTAAATTGAGACTACAAGGCAACCCGATATTTTGTAATGACCCTCGTTCAATTTCACCTCTCAATAGAATGATGACGGAATGTAATAAGCTCAACCAACGATTTAATGTAGATTTTTTCAATATTGATGGAAAACAACTGGATATATTCTTGAAGTCCCCGATTTTATGTTTCTAGGATTTTAAAATGTTGTCTGTATGTTAGTTTAGACTAGTGTGATGTAATGACATGTTTGCCTTTACTTGTAATTACCTCTCTGAGGTGTTTGTAAGGATTGGAATAAATAAATAATTATTGTCCTGTTTTTTAAGAGATAATCAATAGCCTATAAGCTGGTACTTTTCAACAATAGGATTTTATCGATGAAATCTATCGTGCCTTGTCAAAATTATCCATGCAACGAAAAAGTGAATGATCGCTGTAAACATGTGTCCTGGTTGCCGATACTTAAACTTTTCAATCAGTATTTCGCATCAAAGTAAATAACAGTTTATTATCAATCGTCGAACTTTATATAGCTATTGAAACATCAATTCGTTAGGTCCAAATAATCCAATGAAACTTTCAACGTGCATGCATCGTAAATATATAGCAACAACATGCATACAGCATAAAACAAATTCGATTTCGTGATACGCTTCATTGAAGTTCGATGCGAAAGTTAAACTTCGTTGAACAAGGCAAAGTAAAACTTTGAATCATTTACGCTTTCGAAGCTACCATCTCTCGCTACGAATCGGGTCGCTGGATCGAGGGGGAAAGAGAGAGAGAGAAAGAAAGGGAGCTAGGTGAAGCGAAACAACTTCAAGCTTGACATGGAACCATTATCCAACAAGTGAAGTCCATTTTTGGATGAAATGACCCAGATAACGAAACATGAAAATACTTTCATTTATTTATCGAGGCTATTTATACGCATACTCGTATGGGAACTTCGTGAACTTTTGTCAGGGACTTCAAAGAGATTGAGCGAGGTGAGTTACGAGTTTGAATTGGGGATGAATCGTTTGTGCTCAGTTGCCTCAGATGGTGATCAAACATCCATCATTTTGATGAGAAGGGAGCCAGTCGTTTATTTGCTGTTTGAAATTTCCGGTGAGGATGATTTTGAGCCTAACCTGGAGACGAACACGGATGGAAAATGAAATCATCATTACTCTCAATGTAGACAAAAATGTATGAAATGATTATAACTCTCAATATGGAAAATTGTCTATAGAGATATTGTTGATCAATGCCTGTGTTAAAAGGATGTGAAGCGTTTTTGTTACACCATCTACAGTATAACGTTGATATTTCCGTTTACTTATCAGTGCACGACAAAGTCTTCTTCTATGAAGGGAGAAATTGGTGCTGAGTTGTGTCTGTCAGTTTGACTGGAATGTTGAAAGGAAGATGATGAAGCTTCAGAATAGAATTGACGATAAAAGTTCATGAAGGAAATGAGAGTTTAAGCATTCAAATGATCTTCTAAACATGAATAATTTAAGATATTGACCGGAAATTCCATTTCTGTTTCTGAATTGATTGTTTTCTTTTAGTATTATGTTTAAGAAATCAATGAATTGTGTGATTCAGGCTTCGACGTCCGTAAGAAAAACGAAGAAACACGTGAATTGGAAACGAACTGACCAGTGCCATCTACTATCCATCCTTACAAATGAATTTCACATATGGTTGACTGTGTCTCTCTATAAAAAAACGTATAAGATACCGAGGAGGAATGTATACATTTATCTTGAGAACAAATACTTTTCACAGGTTTGAATACGTTTCCATTCACAATCATTCGATTTCGGAAAAATATATGATCAACAGAGAATAAACATTCGTGGTGTCAATCTTCATAAATATTGTATCAAAGTAGGAGTTGTGAATGAAGGAACTACTCGAATCTGCTAAGGTGGCTATATACTGGTGTTTTCACTCCATATAAGAGATTGTCAGCAAATCAGACGATCGATCTGGCCTATTTGATCAAGAATTGATGACGTAGACCGTAGTAATTACTCAAAAAATTCGCCAAGTATCGTCACTATCGCAGTTGAGATGACAGTCATGTGCACGTCCTGTGTTGCCAAGTGGCTATGTCGTTGCGAATTCTGGACTATGTGGTGAAAAAAATTAGCTGGTTGTTCATATTTTCATTTGAGCAATATATATTGTGATCTCAATTCGGAAGCTCGGTGTAGAAGAAGTATCACAATTCAGCCGAATATTATTCACGTTAATGCGTGTGAGCGAATAGGAGTGAGAATTGTGATCAAATATTATGGATATGTGAAGTGAGAAAATGCCATTTTCTGGTGAGTGAAATGATTATTATTTTTTATAATCTTTGGGATTGAACTGAAAATATCTAAAACACATATCACTGCATTTATAGAATATTCAGAAGGCGTGCACACTCCAGAATGTTGTTGCTAGCAAATTCCTTTTGTGTTTTTTTATATGATTACTACGAAATTTTCAAATGGTTATTGAATATACTAGAACGTGAGATTATTCTTGGAGGTAGGTCATTGAAGATGAAGTTTGTTTTCATCAAACGTCAGATTGATCTCGCGTTCTATTCTCTGTTCTAACTAAAACTGATCTGTATTGGCAACAACGTGTTTCATGGATCGAGTGATCTCGACTTTTTTTAGGGTATCCAACCACAAGCGCACCCTTAAGGGGTAATTTTGAACAACTACACCCTGTCTATAGGTTTGTCTGAAAGATTATCGCAACACTGAAAGCACCAGTATATAACTCTTATGAATCTGCCAATGTCATTGGTGCCATTCTTCGAAGAAACTTATTTACATCAAATGAAGGCGTTTGTCATACCAAGCATATCTCCTTAATCTCGGCCATATTCTACGATGATTGCTACAAATAACAAGGAACTGAGAGAGACGCTTAAAAAAATTAAATGCTGTTACTGATAAAACGGGTTTTATTTCTCGAAACTAATTTAAACTCGTGATTATTGAGGAGGTTGGATGTTACTAAGGAAAAAATTGCATACCTATATCTTTCCTCTTCATTCGGCACTATGATAAAGTCCAATATCGTGTTAAGATTGGATGAGTTAGTATAACTTTCTTGGTTTGCGCATAGTGGCGGAGATCTATTCATGCCCGATTCCGATGGGCAGAATGACTTTTCAAAGAAGATAATGGGAATAGGCCAAGAAAGTGCCAAGAGGTCTGTAATGTTTTCCGACATCTACTGTTTCTTCTGAGTGAACAATGGGAAACTGTCCAAACAAATGCAAGATACTTTTTCTAAGATCATTTACTCGACACACATTTCACTGAAAAGGTAAGCATCTTCGGTAGAAGAATTGAGTATAAATTCCTTCTCCTGAAGATGCTAACCTTGTTAGCGAAACGTGCGGTCGAGTGTGAGTTTGGTGCTAAGGCGATTGATCTCTACAAAGAGTATTCACCGGAGGGTGTAATAGAAAAAGTCTCAACTTTTATAGCAATTGTTAGAACCTCAGCGTTTGAAAGTCTGAAATGATGGTCTTATTATTAATATTTTCTATGAAAGTATTGACCATTAACCAACCAACTCTTTACCATTCTTCGGTCACTCTCCTTAAAACTCATTTCAATATTCTTCTTTAGATTTATTGTTTTCATTTGATTGTACCTTTTTCGACTCAATATATTGGTGATGGAATTCCAAAGGTACCAAAAAACATTCTAAACCCCATTCAAACGAAGGAAAGACACGTAAATAAACCTTCAAATTTGAAATATCAGTGGTTCAGACTTCACTCTGGACGAGTGGTATTGTAGTTTTATCGGAGCTTTCTATGGATGACACAACGAATAGGCCTGTGATAATCAGTGCGTTGCCTGGAGAGATACGGCAAGTGAGAAATCTTCATGTTTTTTACCCGCACAAGCAAAGAGAGTACTCATAATTATTCATAAAATGATTTGATATATGAGCTGTTTTCATTTTACGTTCACGAAACGTTCAATATGGGATGGAACATAATTTTTATCCCCATTTAAAATCATTGAATGTGTTGATATTCATTACAAATTCACACATACCTACTAACAGAGCGCAATAGTATTCGACCATTATATTTTCATGAATGATTACAGCACATATATGGATTCATGAATAGGCAAATTAGTTGATGGTTTTCTGTATTGATTTATTTAATGAAATATCTAGAACATTCAATACATATGGTGTTGGCACTTTCTTTGAAGTTTACGTCAACATGGCGGAATGTGAATCATTTTTCTCGAGAGGAAAATATGCTTACCAAGGCTGAAAGCCAAGAGATGCTACTTCAGAGAGATATTTTTCGCCGAGAATTGGAAACTATTTCATCCACAATTATTCGCGATTTCATACAATAAGAAAGAAGTCATGATTATTTGTGCGATTAATTTCAATAAAGTGAATCTAACCTTCCAGTCGTGACAAGAATTTTTTTTTCACAAACGAACAATATTCATGTCATATCATTGCAACGCTATTCTACGATGATATCATTCTTCTTTCAAGTTGACATAACAATTGACGATTTTATAATCATTGATGATATGCCAAAGAACCTTGCATTTTTTTCATGGCCAAACAATCAGAGTCATTCTCCTGTATTTGATTCGCTTTCCTTACTGCCCATTTGATCGGGTTCAGTGTCAGGCCTAGACAGAAATGTTAACGGTTGAATGGTAATGGCTAGAACTTCCATTGTCTATATTTTCAACTCTATTGAAACCTGTTGCTGGGAACGGAAAGATTAAAATACAAATTAAGTGAGAAAAAAAGAAATCAAATCAAAATCAAATTTTTGGTCAATGATGAAATTAGGGATTGATTGATCAAAGAAAATACTCTTGTTACAAAAAATCGAGATCTCGAATCTGAAATATAAGCCAAAAAATTATTTGAATAACGAAATGAATGTAATAATATTGTGACAAGTGGTGAAGAGGACCAGAAATTTATGGGAAACATCATTCTACAGGAAACCAACTCATACTGGACAATACCTGAATGAGCAATCCAATCACCATCAATCTACGAAGCGGGGAATCGTTAAGTCTCTGATTGATCGGGCAATCAATCTCTGTAACACCAAAGAAAGTCTAGACAAGGAGCTGAGTAACATAGGAAAGGATCTTCAAAAGAATGGATACTCAAAGAAGCTGGTGGATCGAACATTGGATCAAACATTGGCCCGGACGAATCAAAGGAACACTAAGGAGATACTGGAACAGCAAATTCTTACCATCCCCTACGTGAGAGGACTTTCAGAGAGGATCAAGAGGATAGGAGGAAAATACAATGTCAGAGTCTGTTTTCGACCAGGGAACACAATACGCAGCCAGCTCACAAAAATTCGACCACCGAATAAAAACAGCGACACCAACAACTGCGTTTACCGGATACCATGCGAGTGCGGCAAATCCTACATCGGAGAAACCAAAAGACCATTGGAAGTAAGAATAAGCGAACACAAGAAAAACACTCAACGAGGAGAAACAACGAAATCAGGAATAGCGGAGCATGTTTGGACAAACCATCACAACATCAAATGGTCTGAAGCCGAGATCATACACAAGGAGGAGCACTGGTTCAAGGAAATTCAAGGAAGCCGCCTACATCCTCAACAATGACGCATTCAGTCATGCCAGCGTGGAGATCCGGAATGTGTGGAGGCCGCTTATCCAAGGCATGGACCGGCTGCAGCTCGATGAGAGAGAATCTCGCGCCAATACATCCATTTCCCGCTGAAGATCGATCGGCACACTTCTAAGTAGTAGCACTCGCTCGCCTCCTTGGTAATAGCACCCTTTCCCCCACCATAGGGAAATCGGAGGGCTTTATAACCCACCACACCTTGAAATATTGTCAGTAATCACCCGAAGACGATTGCGGATACCAGCAATCGAAACGTCGTGAGTAAACTCAACTTGAAACTTGGTTCCAACATTTTTTCAAAATATTCCATTCAATTTCTTCATTTACATTTTTCGACTAGTATTTCATATTCGATACCTCAATTTTCTTGTCACAATATTATTTCATTCATTTCGTTATTCAAATAATTTTTTGGATTATATTTCAGATTCGAGATCTCGATTTTTTGTAACAACAGTATTTTCTTTGAGCAATCAATCCCTAATTTCATCATCGACCAAAAATTTGATTTTGATTTGATTTCTTTTTTTCTCACTTGATTTGTATTTCAATCCTTCCGTTCATAGCAACAGGTTTCAATAGAGTTAAAAATATAGACAATGGAAGTCCTAACCATTACCATTCAGCAAGGAACATTGTCAACCACTTTCAAGCAAACGTTAACGGTTGGCTTCGATAAGTAATTTTTCTGTTCCCTGGATACCAATTCCAGTAGTAGGAGAATTGTATTCACTCGACTCGATATAATTGTGTGTTTTTCGGGGTTCACAGCGGTTGAAATAGCAAACAGGTGACACCCATGGCTTGACGACTTCGACAATTGCGGAACTAGCCAAACGTTACACCCATACTCAATCCCTCAAGAGATGGGATGAAACCAAAGGATGCAGTTTTGCCAGGATCACCTTGGGCGACCCTGGGAAGCTGGATCCGAATAAATATTTGGCGATGACCAGGAAGAACCTCCGTTTAACAGTGGGATTTCTGACTGGACACTGTCAACTAAGGAAACACCTCCATATTATGGGGCTAGTGGACACACCTCTATGCAGGATGTGTGAACAGGAAGATGAAGCTGTCAGGCATGTCTTATGTGAATGCTGGAGCTATCGTCGATAAGAGAGTGTGTGTTCGGTGAGTCTTGGCCTACACCTGCCGATATTAAGGAGATGTCCCCTGACCTGTCCTCCTTCCTAGATAAGGCAGGTTGTACAATGTCCTAGGAGGGCGACTCCTTGGGAGGATGTACAATGGGCCATATTGTGACCTAAGTGCTGTGGGTCTATACTCACCCTCCCTACTCTACAGATACAGAAACGCCCCAGACTGCTACGGTACTCAAGAACATAAGCAGCCCCTTATCCGCACAAGGTACTGCCTTCTGGATGCATTCGTGAGAGTGTTCAACAAGGAGAGAGTACTAGGAAGAAACGAGGATGTGATGAAACACCAACACACAAACACACACTTAGAATTCTAAAGTTGTTTCATCTATTTGTTAACTGGATTACAATATCAATCAATAAAACAGGTAGACAGGCGAAAGAATGGGCTGAGAAACTTCTTCATCCTTTCACTCAGAGAATCAGATGCATAACCTATCCTTCAAAAAGAAGTGGGTCCTCGATTTTCCAGTTTCTAGTGAATCAAGAGATCGAAGAAAGGATATGTAGGTATTCGTTACGGAATGAAAATGGCATGTTTCAAAAATCTAGTTTGTTACGATGTATTTCCAATATCCACAAAAATACTGTCATTCAACAAAACACAAAAAAACGGATTGAAAAAGATTCAATGAAAAATCACCGAGTGGAAAATTAGTCGAAAAACCGGAAATTCCAATGGGTGTTGAAATTTTCATCACCTCATCGCTCCTTTGATGTTCCAGGTTACTTTTATATCCATCCAATATTTTCGATATGACTCACAGTATTCAAAGTCAATACCAGAAAATCTCGATTTCATTGCCGGTTATGAGTTTCCCAATATTCCAGAAACAAGTTGCGGAATTACTATCGAAATATTTACCTCCGAAAACTCTCGGGAACGTACAAGTCGATAATTCGGAATGAGAAAAGATTTATTCGCTGGTTTCTTTCTCTGTTCCACATTTTCATTCCGCATCGAATTCCGTTCGAAGTTTTGCGTGCTGATCGCATTGAATTATTTTCAGAAATATCCTTGAACTTTCTGAACTACTGAAATTTACCTTCTGTAAGGCACCAGATGCCATATTGTTTGATCGAAAGTTTCCAATGACGAAAGATGTAGTGCAAAATAGGATTAATCTTTATGGGTGGTGTCGCAGATCATATGGAACTCGTTTTTCCTTCATTAGTCCCGGAATAAAATAGGAAAAATAAATATTGCCTATGACAAGTTAGCGTTCCTATAAATTTATTGTAGTGGAGTGCAATTATGTACATCTCACGATAGATGTAGATGAATACAAAAACGTTTTTGATGATACTCAACTGAACATTCCATTGGAGGGTTTCATTGTTTCGCAGAACTGTTGTTGATCGTAGAATTCGTAACAATTCTGTTAAAGTTTGGGTTATCAGCAAGATTTGTTAGAGTAAACGATCCATCAATTTCTTGAAATCACATATCTGGAGCAGTGAGCAATGTGATGGTAGGCTGAAGATGATTGCTTGTTACAAAATATGATCAAATGTTTTGATAAAATCTGAGGCATTGAACTTGCTTTTTACATCTTTCGATGGATTCATATCTTCATATTACCTTCATCAACTCTCACGAATGCGTTGAGGAGGCGTATAATTGACCGTTTATACAAAAAATCCTATTCTCGATCATTTTGGGGGTTTTCTCTTTCCTAGACATGAAAAAGAAGTCTTCAACTTCTTGTAATATCTGTTTTTTGAACAAATACGTGAGTGCAATATTGAAGCTTAATGAAGAATGAGGACAGCTGAACACGAAAACAACTTGAGAAGACGAGAAATAGGTAAGAGATGAGATGGTACAGACATGTCCGGGTGGGATAACATCAATTTACTCGTGACAGAAAAAATGGAACAAAAAGCAAATTCTAAGAGGCTACTTGTATTTTTCCAAACGGAAGTGAAGATTGCTACCTGTTCATTGAAAATGGATCGATGTTGGATGCCTCTCCTCAAAAAAGACGCTGAACTGGAAATATTCATTTCAGTGTCATATTTTGACACTACGTCTCAAAAATAGCAATTCCATTCAACATTTTCCAAATAAGGCTTGAAAAAGGGGGCGGACTAACTCCGAAACGTTGCCAAGGGAAAGTATTGGCATTTTTTATGAATTTGTTGATTTAATCTCCAAATCATGAAAATACGATACTTAACTGACAAAATAGACATTCAATTTTGCATCTTCTCAAAATTGCAGTTACATTTCGGGGTAAATATACCAATTTGCCCGAAAACAGATATCATAAGAACACAAAGCTTTCTCCTTTTCTTTTCTACGGGAGAGAAAATCTAAAAAATGGATTCCAGAATGAATAACGTGATTGAGCTATATTTTGAAAGGCTGCAACATAATATAACAGAAACATATTCGGTCATCTTCTTTTCCAAAGTACCGACTGTAGATCGGCTGATTTCCAGAGAGAAAACAATTAACTGGTAGGGGGCTATGTGATTCTGAATGTAGGTTTAGTGAAGTGATATGTGAATAAGAGAGTTCGCTGTCTCCTAGTTGAAAGTAAATTACCAGCATCATATATTAAGTGGGACATTGTATCTGTAGAGCCTTATATCTTTGTCCACTACTCATCCTCATTCTTCATGATAACCAGAACTCTGATATCCCACAAACATTTGTTAAGGTTTGTCCATTCAATGAATTATTGATTTATCCAGAGTCTCCAAAGGACATAATAAATTTCTTCATAATAGTTTCGAATTTCTTCTAGTAATTCTTCATCATCAACTGGTTCTTTTCATCATTGAGCTTCACGAGTTTCTAACCATGATAAAAGAAAATTGGAATCACCGAAAAATATATATCGTTAGAGAATAAAATTCATCAAATCAATCGATGAGAAAGAAACGACAAACGGGAACAAAACACGGGAAAATTCATAAAAAATGTGAATATACTGGATTCAAAAAGTTTACCAAGAATCAGAACATTCCCAACGACTTGCTCAATAAGCTCCGAGTCAATTATGATAGTGTTTTGGATCCAAATTCTCAAATATATTTTTCCTCAAATCAGTTTCAGTCATTATTGTTGGAAATAATATTTTCCTCGAATAAAATCTCTCAAGACGAAAGTCATGTAACAACTGATATCTACAATCAGATTTTCGTTTCGATTGGATTAATGTTAGCAGGTAGAATGTTTGTTTCCATTCGGTTAAAAAAATGAATCCGGAGCTGAATTGGTTTTCAGAATCGAAAATATTATTCAATGTTCGATGAATCATTTTTAACGTACTCCTTTGTTTCTTCAACAACAGACGTGTTGAAAAAGCTATCAGTCATCAAATATATTCTTGAATATCGACGATAGGTTTTCATCAAAGAGGTTGGCGTGTTATGAGAGCAAACATTCAGTTCATCTCAACAGTGTATCTTTTGAGAAGCAGTTTTTCAACATTTTCACGATTGGGTTTCTATTGAGTAGGTAATGAAGTCTGAAAGATATTTCTTTATTCCAACGATAATCTATAGAAGAAGAAGAAGTTGATTTCTGAGCTCACAATCCCTCGTTAGACCAAAGTATATACTCTACTGATGAGCTCAAACTATGGAAAAGTGTTCCATAGCTGAGCATTTGTCGGACATATCACGGAATAATCGTCATGATAAGACATTTTCCCCAATGGCCTGCTAGGCACCTGTTACAAAACTTCAGGAAGTGACTGGATCCTCCTTCGTTCCTTCTGAAGGTCAGGTCGAAAGTAATAATTTCGATTTTTCGAGATAGATACTAATCAGCTTGATATTGAATCAGCAAAAAAAACTCTTAATTTCCAGAAATCACCTACGTTTCGCTCCGGGCATACTCAAAGGACATTGACTGTAACAACAATGACACATTTTGATGAAGGAAGGTGAAAACATGAAACATGTTATATAAGATAACCCTGCAATATTATCAGAGACAAATTCATATCTGAGAAGTATCGACACAATTCGAGTCGTTATAAAAGAAATACCTGCGTACTGTATAGCTATCTCACCATCCCATATTTACAGCAAGAGAGCAATATTCTTCATTTTCAATTTGATTTTCATTTATATCAATAACATCTCATTCGAGCTTGCTCATTAACTTTTTGAAAAAACTAGCAAACAATTCGTTGCATCCAATGGCAGAATAATGTCCTGAAATTAATCCCGTTAGATAACTTTGTAATCAAAGGAGGCCTGTAAGTAAATTACTGAAACAACTGTCATAACGGTATTATCGAAAACTAATAAAAATCTTGATTTCGTGCCGTGAAACTTGAAGCTTCTGTCACTAAAAACTGGTAACATTCGGACCAAAGTGCCCCAAAGTGACCAAGTGGACCAACATACCATAAATTTAAAGTTAGAATAATTCATGAAATGTCACAAACGAGCAAACAGAGTTTTAACCGCTATAAATCAATGGTAAACAATGAATTACTTTTAACGTTTTTTTCATCATATTCGATGGTTTCAATTCACAATCAAGACTAATTTTAGTGCATTTGACTTCCATTTTGCATTGCATTCCAAATTAAAATATTCGGAAAATGGAATTTGGTGAATTTTGCCGAATCGTTCGAATAATGTGGTATATTCAATATGTTTGTATAATGAATTGCAATACAATTTCAAAATGGTAGGATCATCGAATGCAACTTTCAAATGAAAATGGGAACCTGTTAATAGAACTAGATTGGATAATGATTTCGGTCAATCTTCACACGATACACTTCAATTTTCATTATTTTCTGATTGAATTCAAAGCTTTGATTGAATGACCTGCAATCGGAGCTTTGTGGTGGAGAAGTGTGGAAATATCTCCTTCAAAATTATTATCTCTGAGTCATTCTCAATAAGGAGGAGAGTACCTATTTCAGAAGCAGCAACATTCTCTTTCTCATCAAACATTATATAATTATTGATTCATATGAACTCCTACTCAGAAGTACTTCACAAATGTTGAGTTTTGTTACTGATTACTTAGTTATGCCAGGCTTACTCATTCTTCAGAGTCATCGGAAATGAGTAAGCCTCTGAAGAAGCTGGCCACTCGCGCTAGCGAAACGTTAGGAAGAAATTCCAAAGAACGACGGCCTTCAAGCCCGAAGAAAAGTAGTCATAGTAATATGGTTATCTGTACGATTTTTTGATTTGAGATATCGAGAAAAATATAAATGAAAATAATGCATTTTGTACTCAAGACGACTTCTATAACCAACTGAACTTGATAGAATCCCAAATCATATCTTTGTGATATGAATCAATAAAATACTAGTCCAAAGAAAACAGTTTTTTCAAACATTGTAATTTCACATCCAAGTGACTAGGCTATATATACATCAAGCAAAATGGAAAAGTTGATTTTTATAACGGTATAAAGTATAGATCTGTCTTTCTCCATCTAACTTAAATCGTCTGCATGGTAGTGTGTGGATAGAAGATGAACTTGCAAAAAAAATTATTGTTTATGCTCATAACACAAATTCCCAATTTTTTCCTGAATTCAATTATTCTAAACTGATATTATGAAGAGGTTCGTTTCTGACTTTGTATGTTGGTCCCTATCATCTCTACAAGAAAGTTACTGGTACTATATAGCTAGCTCTTATAAATGAATTACTACAAAGGTGTTTTTGTATATCTATACATATAAAATGCTTTATCCTGAATAACTGACAGACGGATCGACGCACAGCATAAGTAGGCCAGTAGACTAATACATGAGTTCTATTCAACAGCCGTGCCAAATCGCCAATTTTTCTGTAGGTAATTTGGATCTCAAGGAATATAGTGTGAAATTTGTGGAATCGAGAAATGACGATTTCTGTCAAAAAAAATTATTAAAAAAAAAACATATTTCGATGTTATTATCTTTGGAATGAGATTTATCGAAAAATGTTTCCTACAAAAAATGTGCGCCGTGATGGAATCTACAAAATGAGTCCTATGCAAAAATCATGTAGAATTATTAGTTTGGCGGTGAATCACTGTTAAACAAGAATTTTTCAAAAAAAAATTTATTGTATTCATAGGGTTTATTTATAAAATACTGTCCTCAAACTCATTCACCATCTGAAAGAAACTGTCCTGAAGAGATACCGGTAAGGTTTAACCAGCCATGTTATATAGTTTAGCAACAATGACCGTAATTTTCGTAAATCTGGCGTGTCGCTATAGCATTTGTTCCACAAGACCGAGAAGCTGCAAAAAAATCAGGGTGATTCTTTTCAGCATGTACATTCAGGATTTGAGTGAAAGAAATATTTTTTATTTTTTTAACATGTTTTTCGAATATGTATGATTTTAGCTTATAAACAAATAGATTATACGCCTTATATATTCAAGTTATTTGAAATGTTCCTTAAGATTCCCGTAGGTCTTAGCGAGACGCGTAATTAAAAAAAAGTTTCAATATCTTTATTCTAGGCTGAGATACAATGATTTTTACGTTTGTTTCATTTGTTATTGTTTAAATAAACATTTTCGCGAAAGTCATGTTTTCGGGCATTCGTGATAGTGTTAGGCATAATATTTGATATTATAGAAACCGTTTTGAGCATTATTCTCATGGCAGATCATGATTGCATTCGGTCACTCGCACGCGAAATATACTGACGGCGGCCTCGGTATAGCCGGTTGACGCGTGCTGGCCTGCTAGCCTCGCTCCAAGGCTCCTCTCGCGCGACTTACTTAACAATTTCCATATCTCCCTCATAAATTGTCGTAAACAAATGAATTTTTTTTGGATTCAACGTAGTTTTTTCGCATGAACATTCTTTTACAGAATTGATGGGAGACGTATTTCGTATTTTATTGAAATTCTTCGCCTAGCGGGGTTAAAAAGGAGTGGAAAGTTATTTAGGGGCGAATCAACTCACAGCTTGAAGCTCTGATCGTAGATATCTGAAACTTGGAGGGTTTGTTTTTTATATGACGTTGGCTTTCGACAAGCAAGGGTTTTTCGAAAGTCCACCCTTGAGGGGGTGGAAAACGAGGTCAAAGTTTTTATGGACAACGTGATTCCTTGCTCAAATCTACTTCAAATTTCGCTTATACCTCCTTTAACAGAATTTATGGAGAATTTGTTCCCTCCTTAATTGAAATCTTCATTTATAACAATGTTAAAAAAGGTAGAATTTTATTTTGAGGCGAATCATTGTATAGTGCAAACAGCTGGTCGTACAAGTCTAAAACTTGTTTTTTATATGACGTAGGCATCCGATAATAAAGGGTTTTCCGAAATTCCACTCCTAAGGGAGTGAAAAACGGGGTCGAAGTTGGTATGGGACAACGTGATTCCTAGGTCTAATCTACTCAATAGAATTGATGGAAGACGTATTTTGTATTTTAATAGAATTCATTTTCTAACGGTTCGGAAAAAGGGGTTCACAACATTTTGGGCTTCTTTCAAACGCTCATAAGACAGAGCTGTGATGAACCTGATGAAACTTAGTACTAAGAACTACACCATATAACTGCATAACAAAATAATCAACGCGTAACGAAGTAGGTATGGGTCGGCTAGTATAATCCTTGATATTTTTATATGTTTCGTCTAATTTTTTCGCTACAGTATTGCTTCAATCTAGTTCAATCACATCAAATTGATCATCTCTGACGATTTTTTTATTTTTGATTAGTGATTATGGTTTTTAGAAATAAGTCAATCCATATCATACAGGATTTTTATTGCTTTTTTTTATGAAAGCTTTGATAGATAGTTATCTCGAAGTGAGGATTGAAATACTTCGCAATGCGCCCCACATTGGGGATATTTAAACAACTTTTTATTATGGTTCACTCACTGCAGTTCATTGTCGATCTATAAAATTCAGTATTTGTGACCTTCGACCTAATACGTAGATGAACTCTTTCACTGGTTCTTTTCTGTGCTGGATCACCATCTAAAGGTACAGTTATCTACACATTCAACTCCAACTTTTTTCAAGTAATCACTGATGATATTTATTGGGGTCGTCATTGGCAGGTTTTTGGAATGTTTCAGCAGAATATCTTGCACATAGTTCAGAAGATGTCAATGAACGGACAAATTACAAATACAATATTGTAGCGAGTACCCACTGCGCTCTGTTCATATGGTAGTAGTCACTCTGTTTCCAGTAGATGTATATATGTATATTATTGTCTGTAAGGCTCTTCGAAAAGATTGAAGATACCTCTCAATATTATAGCCCATTTTCCTCAGCTTTTATGAAGTTTGATCTAACATTCTGAGGATTTGGAAAAAGGTCTTATGTTGAAAAAATGTTTTGTGTGTCACGCATCGATGGGGATTCGACCATCTCACTAATTATTTTCATAATAGCAAAATATTTCATAAGATTAAGGATATTTTGTTATTTTTTTTTTCACAATAAGGTTTTATAAAACTCATTTACACTCCTGAAACCCATTCCTTCCTCCAATTTCCATTGTTCGAATCGAAATCAACTACTGAAAACCTCATGAAATATTCGAGCAAGAAAAGTGTAATTAACCCATTTATTTTTTCAGAGCGATCACATCGTTCACCATTCAACCAATCGATGAAACCGTTATTTCGAACTCCTATAAATAATATAACGCCGAGAATAAAATCGGGATAGTTCCGACAGCTGCATTTTATCGTTTCTGGCTGGTTGTGTCGAATGCTGATTTCAATCACCTATGTTGAACATTCTTTGGAATATTTAGGTCTCGAAAAGTAACAATGTTTTTTGGTGCAGAAGTGTCGCCAAATGGTAATGGTTTGGACTTCCGTTGTCTATAATATTAACTCTATTGAAAGCTGTTGCTGTGAATGAAAGGTTAAGTATACAAATGAAGTAAGAAAATCAAATCCCAAATGAAAAGTTGAAATGGATTTTCTATTCAATGATGAAATTGAGGATTGATTGGTCAAAGAAAATAATATTATTACAAAAAATCGAGATATCGTTGAGTGTACTCAACTTGAAATTTGATTTCAACATCTGCTCATAATATTTCATTCATTTCTTCATTTAGGTACATTTTTTGACTAGTTCACATTTGAGATCTTTCTTGTGACAATATTATTTCATGTATTTCTTTACTCAACTCTTTTTTTACTAATATTTTATATTTGATTTCTCGATTTTGTGTAGCAACATTATTTTCTTTGATCAATCAATCCTTAATTTCATTATTCACAAAAAAATCCATTTCTACCTTTCGTTTGGGATCTGATTTTTTCACTTGATTTGTATTTTAATCCTTGTTATCAGCATCAGGTTTCAATAGAATTAATAAAATAGACAATGGAAGTCCGAACCATTAACATTCAGCAGGAAACATTGTCAACCACATTCAAGCAAATGTTGTCGCCAACCTTAATTCCGAACCTATGCAAAACGCTGTATGATGTGAATTCTCTAAATTCTACCACGCCATATTTGAATGTCAATCACTGGAAATTTTTTCAGTTGACTCCTGCATTAGATTAGATTATCGGGGAGCTGGCCCATGGCTTGATTCATTGCGACCTTTTCAGATCTATTGTGATGCTCCTTGGATGTTGGAGCTCGTTGTCTAGCTTGATTTTTTTTTATATGCAGATTCACACGAAAGGGAAGCCCTGTGATGTTCAAAGAACACCGCGTGGATCAAGGGACAGGAGATACGAATTAACATTTACTTTGTATTTCTGAAGTTTGTAAACCTCTCTTGGCAAGGAGTTCCAAACCTTGGCTGTTTTATTGGGAAAAGATCCCTGAGCAAGAGAGGTTCGACAGGTTTCCAAATTCACATCGTCGAGTCATCCGTGTAGATATTGCCAGGCGGGGAACGATTGATAACAATTCGGAAGAGCATCGACTGTGACAGTATCTATAGAAGAGATACAAGTCTCCGACCCTTCTACGATGTTCCAGAAGAATCACCAACAAGACGAATTGCCTTCCTCTGAATGGAATCGAGAAGCCTCAATGAATGTGGTGCCGAACTCCACACATGAGAACTGTATTCCATGACAGGTCGTATCTGAGCCTTGTAGATCAATAGAAGCTGACGAGGAGTGAAGTATTTCTTCGCACGAAATAGAAATCCAAGTTTCTGGGAAGCACTTTTAGTGATCGATCTCACATGGTTTTCCCGTGAGAGATTATCACTGATCGTAATTTCTAACATCGAGATATTTGATTTTGTAGGAATAGTTACTCCTGACATCTTCATATTTGATGATGATAGATCAGCTTTCCTTGAGAAGAGACATGCCTGGGTTTTCGTAGCATTAAATTCCACCGAGTTCATCTCACCCCATTCTATTATTTTTGCCAAGTCGTCGTTAATTTTATTGACGTGAATGTTTCTTTGAATTTTTGTTTCTCGACCTGGTATGGGGACTCTGGAAGAGAAACTGGTATGAAGAGTATTGTCGTCCGCAAAACTGTGTACCTATTGAACAAGATGTTTTCTCGATCAAATCATTGATATGAAGCAGAAACAAAGTAGGCGCTAGAACTGAACCATGTGGAACACCTGCATTTATTGGGAGAATATCAAATGATACTCCATCAACAACCACATACAGAGACCTATCAGACAAGAAACTCTTCAACAAAGCACACAACTGAGGAGGCAAACCATAAGACGGCAGTTTAGAAAGGAGACTCCGATGACAAACTCGATCAAACGCTTTCGAAATATCTTTGATGAGACTCCATAGCCTTGACACTGACTCCTTCATATAGCTAGCAGCCTCTGGTTTCTCCCCCCCGCATCTTGCGTGTCTCAGCCTTGCTTTCGCTCCTCATTCACAGAGCACATGCAGTGCGGTTTCTTCCTCTTCTTGACAGAACCTGCATCGTGTTTCTTCTGTCAGACCAATATTGCTCATATGTTTTCTGAGCCGGCTATGCCCCGTTAGTAGACCCACCACAACCCTTACAACCTTACGGTTGTGGTTCAGCAGGTCTTCCGTGAATCTGGGCGCTGGTTCACACTGATGATATTTTTCATAATCGTAAACTATGCCGATTACTTCTCCATTGGCTCTGGAGCCCAGCAGTAGATATGATTCTCAGGATGGGCATAGTATGATTGGAACAAAGCATGTGTACTAACTTCGAAGTCGATAATGGTACCTTTTGACCGATTCCCGAGGCGATAATAAGGACTTTCAATTCATTAACCTTGCATGAAAACAACAAAACATGCATCAAGGAATTTTCATAACATTGATGATGAAGATTGATCACGGAAGATATTCCTCTGTCGAACATACACTTGAACCAAGTCGCAAGTGAGGATATCCAAGTGATGGTTCGGAATCATGTTCACAATATCAACAAAGCCTAAACGTTCAATATCCCATTTTTTATGAAGAATGTGAACACACCAATCGTTCATTTCAGTATTTGCCATAGTAACTTTGAAATATGGTTTTATCTAAAATATTTATATTAGGAATCAATTTTTACATTTTCACAAGCACCTACCACTCCAACGATCATTGTTTCCTAAAAGCAGAAAAACCTTGCTACAATCTTCACCTTGTCACTTGTAGGCAATTCTTCGGAAAGCTTTCAAAAATTGTTATCAGATTGGAAAAGTTTTGGTGTCTGCAATCTCAGTTGACTTCCTTCTTGATGAAGATATATTATTGTTGTAAATTTCCGTGAATTTTCTGAATGAGACAAGCATATTTCATTCTACCCTCAATTAACAGTTTCTATTAGTCTATACATTTCAGATGTAATATAATGTTGTGCATTTCCATCAAACTTTCACTTCCACTCAAACCTCGCAAACTTATGAAAGACGTCAAATTGACCGGCGATATGATTAACAAACTCGATACTTGAAAAGTTTTGTGGAGTGGACAATTGTACTTTTTGAATACGCTGAATAAGGTCTGAAAAAAACAGAGCTCAACTCGCGATTTTGTTTCAATAGGTACTTCTCGTTATTTTCATTTATTTATTATTCACTTTAGAAGAAATATTCCGTATCAAAATTGATAATTTAAAAATGTTAATTTAGGGAAACACTTCGTAAATCTTCGACTTTTCAAAAAGATGAGAGAAACGAAAAGTTTTTAGTAATCCCATATGAACCTCAATACACTAGAGAACTCCATTAGATATTTGACAAAGTAAATATGAAAGTTGCTCATAAAACTTCTTACAAATCACAACAGCTTCTTGGTAACCCAAAAGATAAATTAGAAAATTCAGAGAAGTCGGGAATTTACGAGATCAATTGTCAAGATTGCAACAACAAGTACATCGGCCAGAGCCGAGGAGCTATTGAAATCCGTTTCAAAGAGAATTTTGCACACATAAAATACGGAAGGGTGGAAAAATCCAGTGTCGCCCAACACGCTCTAGACAATGACCACAAAATTGGTGAAAGCAATCTGAAACTGATCAAGCATGTGCATGACACAAGACTACTCGATGCATGTGAGAGTCTCGAAATAGCAAAATGTAAGAACAGCATGAATAGTGACAAAGGACCTATCCCTTTCAGCCCGCTTTCAAATTTTTTGTTGAGGAAGTAATCAGAATAGTCAATAATAACAGATGACGGAACTTGCAGGTAGTGAGTTCATCATCGAGAAATTAATTAGAATAATTAACAGTTACAAATAAAGTCCATATCGGACCAAGAAACTTCAGGGAAATAAACAACCAACCCTAGCTTTAGATTTAGTATCAATTTTCTACTCCTGAAGATGCTAACCTTGTTAGCGAAACGCGCGTCGAGTGCAAAAATATCAGTTTGGTGTTAGGGTAATTGATCTCTAAGAAAAGTTTCAACTTTCACACCAAGGGTTCCAAGCTCATCGTTTATTTGTACCGGAAATAAACTATTTGCCTCTACCTTATAACTCCCTATACCACACCGCTCGTTTCAATTTGTTTTTGTCTTTTATGAATTTCCGCACAGAATATTGATTGTGTCATCTCCGCCAGTCCGTCAATAATCCATTAGCGTCGATGGACTTGTTTAGCGTTGCATAACTTGATGGATCGTAGTTTTTACAGCATTTTCCTCTAACCAGATTCGTCAGTTCGAAATTTGATCATCCATTGACGTCGAATTTAGGCAGTACCGCCGCATGGTTTGTTAGTTTTACTATGGAATCTCCTTCTCTGGAATTTTTTTAATTTTCCCCTATCAGATATTCTCACGAGCGTACCCAGAAAGTACAATTTTGTGCCGGCAAGGGACAACAAATGTTTCTAGAGGGCTGTGGACATCCGAATTTTCTTCTACTCTTACACTGATTTTTGCAAAGTGGATATCCCAGCTGCATGTAAGGACGTTCGACAATAGATTTACATAGAATTTTCGACTATCGTATGTTTTTGTGGTCTCATTAATCCGGCGAATTTGTAATATGAGGTGATTCTGTGAGTATTATGGCTTACAGGATTCAAAACCGTCGCATTCATTTCAATGAAATTTCCAGAAAGAGCAAACCATGTTAAATTGATTCCAGAAAAACATTTTTTGGTCTAGTGCTGTCGTTAACATGCTTCGATCTGATAAGCCTCACTTTCCTTAGCTCTCAGAAATTATGAATAATAATAAAAAATCACAAACGAAAGTTACCAGAGAAACTTATGGAATCGTCTGTATCGATTCAAATACTCTATACCTTGTCTGATTGAGTTCATAATCCAGTCGTTTTTCCTACCTCTGCAAAGTTTTGCGATAGTAGCAAGAAATTTAATTGCATAAATTTCAAGCAGTCTCCAATGAATATGTTGCTTAATTCTTCAATACAGCAGATACAATGGCTTACTGGATAGTAACATAGTTTCTCCATGTTTTCCTACAGTTGAAAAAGCTGATGCACTACCAAATACCTGCTAAAGACGCGACAAACAGTGCCGCTTCTTCTTTCCAAAACTCTGTCTTCTGCTTATACCCTTGTGAGGGGGTTTGATGAGAAGAAATAATAATAATCAGCTCTATGATGCAGAAGGATTCTCTTTTGAAATTTCAGCTGCGAATCTCTTCAACTCCCCTTTCAACTAAATCATTCAGCTACTACTACCAAACATCCTCTGAAAAACAATTTTCCATTATTTTTTCATCAATAAGAAGCTTTCGTTGAATAGTGGATTCAATTATGTGGGGGCAAGTGCGTTGTTCTGAGTTCAGCAGAGTTTCAAAGTTGGGATATCAATTGAATAGAAGAGTCTTTAATTATGAATGACTTTATAATTTGTTGAAAGTAAACAATTCCAACTCTAAATTAGTTTTTGTTTCAGGTGAAAAGACTTATCGATCGTCCAACATTAGAGGTTCTTCTGCTGAATTTTCCATCAGAGGTAAGTTATTTTCTGATGAAACTTTCAACGACTTCGTTACATTGTATTCGGTTTTGATCCCAGAGCTCGTCTCAGAGTTATATTAGACTTCATTTCGAATATAATGATCGAAAACCGAAAACTAAAATTGAAGAGTTGATTCACAAATGAAAATTAGATGTGAGTGGTATTGGTTCGGACTCCCATTATAGTTTATAAAGTGCTTTCCTTCAATGTCCCCCCGTTTTATTTTTGAACGAAATAACTCAAAAAATTGAAACAAATGATGCATAAATACTATATTTAGGAAAAAGTTGTCTGATGAAAATTTCAAGATGTCGACTGAAGGCCATCTGGAAAAAAAATTAAAAGTCAATGTAAAGTCAATATCTTAACCTACTACAAAATGACGGAACATTTAATGATTGCCTGAATACATACACGATTAACTTCATACTTTCAGGAAATGAGCTGAGTTTAGTTCAAAAGATGCTCGAAATGGTTGCCTTAAACGTCATGACATAAGAACAGCCTTTCCATAATTTCACATCGAACGTTCTCGAATACACTAACGTCGATATCTCTACAAATATTCATTATTTTCTGCCGTATATCCAATATTGAAGCAGGTTCAGTTTCATACATCTTTTGCTTCAAATAGCCCCATAAAAAAGTCCATGGGTTTCAAGTCTGGCAAGCAGGCTGGCCATCCCGTAGAACCGTGATGGCCAATCCAACGACCATGTGAAGTATTATCCAAATAGTTTTTGACTGGAGTAATGTAGTGGTGCTTCATCTTTTTGGAATAATAATATCCATATCGAAGTCATTAGGATTCACTTGGACGATTATGGTGATCAGAGGATCAACAGCAGTTTTCAGAATATTCAAATACAGTTATCCTGTTAAATTCTAGTCAATTGACAATTTTGGTGATAGTTTACGTGGTACCTATTTACTTGTAAAATCGAAAACCTCATATCAAACCTCATTGGGTTGTTGGGATTGCCGAGAAAAAGGAATATTTCTCGAAATATCGATATTAATATTTTTGTATACAGGTCATTATTAAATGTTCCGCCATTTTGTAGTAAGTGGAAGTATTGACTTCATATTCTAGGGTTGCAAAGTATTCGTCAGGAGCTTCAAAATGATGTATCACAATACCTCCCTTTCAAGTTTCAATGTTTCGAGTTGAGTCGTTCGAAAAATAAAAAGGGGGATATTAAAGAGAAGCACTGTATTACTAACTGCATTGAAACCTGTTTCAAAAATTATGAGATCGACAGAATCTAAATCTGAACAATGAATTGCGAATGATTCGAATAACACGGTAAAATAATCAAATATAACTGTCAAACTTTGAAAATGAATGAGCGAAAGTTAATCGGTAAGCGATAATGAGAATGAAAACTCGTTTAATGATTAGGTCAAACAACTGAAACAAATGAGGAACTTGAAAAATAAATATTATATTCTAAAAATACCATTGTGGTGAGAACAATACGAACAAATATTCATGATGGAAAAAGTCTCATACTTGTTTAACCTCGATTGGGTCCAGAAAGATGTGATTTCGAGTGTCGAATTCAATTATTTCATATAAAATATATAATATTAACCTATCATGACTTCGAAATTGAATTTTTTTGAAAGTTGAAATGGCAAACTACTGCATTTGAACGCCAAAAAATAACTTACTCCAGCGTGAAGTTTGTAATTATTCCATATTTGACTTTCAAAAAACTCTGCTTGATAGTTATGTATTTAAATGTTCATGCCTCTAGCCCAGCTCGACGACCTATACATATGTTAATAACCCTCATCAATACAAACTTGTCCACACAGTTTTTTTCGCATGAAGAATATAGAAAGATAAAAAATTCCATTCGATATCAACTGGGTACTATGACTACTATGATATTACGAAACTTAATGCTCTCGCAGACCTCAAAGTGAATTTCATGTCCAAACAGGATAAAAACTAAATAATGATCTAGTATGACATAAAAAAAAACACACAAACCTCGATGAAAATATCTTTCTCTTGGAAAATATCCACTACTTATTACCAGTAGGAAATTGAACGCCAAGTTGAGAAGGTAATTGGTACTCATGCACATTCTCGTATCTTGCTTCTGTTCCCACACAAGGCTGGAATGTTAAGAGTACTATTCCCGTCTATGGGATGAAGTTTTCAAGTTTGGTTAAGTTGCTCGTTTGTTTTGATATGTGACTCAAATTCCCACGCGGGACGTTCAGAAGCGTCGAAAGTTTAGCTGTTGCAATTTTGGTTATGAATATTTCATCGAGTTCCACCAGATAGGATGTTTTCCATAGTTCGTGTTATTTCTATAAGAATATGTTGAACAAGATATGCTTGTCGAAGGATGTTCTTGAGAATTGAGAGTTATATCTTTTCATGTGAGTAATTAATTGGGTTATTTCACAGTAAGTGGTTTATCATGTACAGATTTTACAGTTATGATGATACAAGATAACCTATTGTGATAATGAAATACTATTTCTTATCCACCCCCATATATTGGATCCTTTCAGTATATGCTCGAATAAATTTTCAATAATGAATTGTCGCGTATCAGTGTTTTTATTTACGATTAATACATAATGTAAGTATTATACTTATGGTTCCTGCAGTATAGTAATATATATTATTTCCTTAGGGAATAATGACTAGGGATTTATAGAAATAGTCTTTATTCCCTCTTGTGGCCCTATCACAAATTTTCTCGAATTGAATATTACCATGGAAACGATATAACCAAACTCCAAAGTGTCAGTGTCAAACGCGTAGGTAGTGTTTGTATTGAAATGAATTTAACTCAAGAATCATACATTTATGATGAATAAATTAGTCGTAAACGAAGTAGAGTATACTACTCGCAATAATGACTATTATTCTCTCGGGCGCAGCTTGGTTCGTGAAAATTCCTCGAGAATAATGGAATAATAGCTATCATCATTGACTATTGGTATAATCTACTATTATAGCAGTTTGTATTTCTTAATGTCTATAATATTCCTGGTCTCGAGAAAAATATTGTTTGATATTCCTTTCTGATAGTTTCATATCATAGAAAACGTACGCCTATTATTTACGACTATGCAATTGATAATGTTTCTCAACACAGATGTATAACTTACAAGGATTTAGGAGTGACCTTCGACACAAAATTAACATTTGACAATTACTTATGTAACATTTCATCGTCAGCGCTCAGACTGTTGGGTTATTTTTCCAGAAACTGGGGAAATTTCTCAGATGTAAATACAATTGAGACTATTGTATATGACCTTTATAAGAACCAAACTTGAGTATGCAGCAATCACCTGGTCTCCAGTTTATCAAAACTCCGTCCAAAGATTGGAAAAAGTTCAAAGGAAATTTTGCAAACTCTTATTCTTCAAATGCAATGGCTACTATCCTTCAAGAGGTTATGATCACGGAACCCTGCTTAGCTTTCTCAACTTACAATCTTTGGTCGAAAGAAGACAATGCATGTCATTAACATTCCGGTATAAACTCCTCAATAACGAAATCGAATGTGGTTATCTGCTTTGCAAAATACAATTTCTGGTCCCTCGTAGACAATCCAGACAAGCTGTTACATTTTATAATACATTTACTAGAACGAATATCTTACAAAAATCTCCAATATATTAATATATTCCATGTGTCATCTTTCAAATAGTATCTCTCATTTATGTGATATACATTATGATAGCCTAGCAATTATTTTAGAAACTTTAATAAATACTTAGCATGTACATTTATTATATTTTCTCTGTAATTAGGTGAAAACCTGTTGAGAATAAAGAATTGAAATTGAAATTGATTCCAACGGATTCACAGTTCATGTATCGATGAGCTATTGATACGAAATATATACTGGATGTAGGTCGATTGAGGCTCGCCCCTTCAATTTGTCGTTGTCCTTCTTTGAGTAGGTATGTTTCATATGGTTTTACTTTTTGGTGATTCGTTCAAAAATCAATATTTGTATCGTTTTCAGCTTCACAGAAATTAATACCAGCTTTGAATTTTCCATCATGTTCGGTACTTTTTGTGTTTCAAACAATTTTCCATGAATCGTTTATTTTTCAGAAATTTACAGGGATGTCCGATGTTTGTATTCAATATTCATCCAACTATTAGATTTCTCAAAGCTCCAGATTCTAACCCGAAGAGGAGCAAATTGCATCTTTACTCTGACAATACAAAATCCGAGCCAAGATTGAAGTCTTCACACAAAAAACGCTTAATTTCTCAAATTATGTTATGAGAAATACATTTTTTTACTACTGACACTTCTTAAATCTGAGTGAATGATGAAAGAGAAATTTTACCTAGGTTTCCTCACTTCAGGCGGGGTAGATGGTTCCATACCAAAATCACTATCACTTATCTTTTCGCGTTTTTCATTCCACCCGAAATTTTATTTCTACTATCTACTTAGTGCTAGCAACTATTGAACTATTGCTAGCACTCAGTAGGAGCAGTAACATTCTTGAAAATGCCAACTGAGATTTTGGCGAAACGTCGAAAGTCAATACCGACAAACCAACGGATAAATTCCCAGGATAACAACTTCGCATACTCAACCATCCGTGAAAACCTTCATAGTAAATACATTTCTCTCTCTCTCTCTCTCTCTCTCTATATATATATATATATATATATATATATATATATATATATATATATATATATATTTGTGATTTTCAAATACGCTATGTAACTGACTAATCATCTTTTTGTCCTTGGAATAGATATTATGGTAATTTTATTTTCGGTAGAAAGAAAATAGAAAAATCAGACCTGGGGAAGTGTCCCACCTCCCTTGCCATTTCATTCATTGAACTTGTGTTGTCTGAATATACACATTCCAATACTTTGAATAAAAAATATGCCTTCGCACAACTGAAGGAAGTATTTTCGCCATAATACAAAGTTACGGCTAATCGGGTTCCACAGATAGCATACTTGTATATATTTGTATGAAGCTGCTGCAGAGGAAAGAAAACATCATAGCCAGAATATCAAAAAACACTCCACTTGTGTGATGAGCGACATTCGAAAATAACGATATGGGTAAATAAGATAGTTTCAAAGTGCACCGAATTCAACTGAACTTCAACAAAATATTTGTTCGACTCAAACAAAAATATTTTGCACCTATCAGCTAAGATTAAACATGAATCTCGTTATTGAGCATGTTTCTGAGAAACTCCTCAAACTATTATTTCGCCTAACACAAATCATTTCCACTGTTGATTTTAATCCGTTGATGAACCGAAAATATCCTGTTGAATATATTGGCATCAACGATAATGTTAGTTTACTTTCGAGATCACCGTGACACGCACGTCGAATGATTAATGAATGGTGGCCTGGTTGGTGACTACCATTCCATATGAAAATCTCATTTCATTGTGAGGATCGTAAAGCGTATCCCATTTTACGTTTATTGTTCGGGGAAAGAAACGAATGTCATGATTCACGGCGGGTTTTCCTTCTTCTCCTATTAGGTATGAGCATCACAAGATTCATAAAACATTTCCTTCCGTTTGGGCATTTTATTGCCGGAAACACATGCAACTAAGTTGAAGAAATTTGCTTGGAGTAAAGAAGGGTTCCCGGTGTTCGGTGATATACAATCCGGGTGTGACTTTTCCGAACTATTTGGTTGGTAAAATGAAGTTTTCATTGAGAACTTCATGTCACAAAACGATTTCTCTCAACGTTCCTCGTTTTGATTCGATATCTAGTGAAGGCAAATACACCTCATACCCACTTTGAGTCAATCTCTTCCTCGTCCAGGTTATCAACAGTGAATTGATAGTTTCTCTTTGTAGTGTCTTGGGTTTCTAACCATCCCCATTCTGTAATCTTTTTTCCAGATTGTGTAAGGTTAGAAACTCAAAAAACTGCGAATACAAATTTCATCCCCTACAAAAAATAACCTTCGAATATTCATTGTGAAGTGAGAGGAAAACTGATACTTAATGTGGCGAGCGCGTAGATTGAGGGACAACCCGTAGCGAGTCTGTAAACGTTGCGAGCCACACACTAGATGGAAGAGGTTATTACTTTAAGTGCCGCCTCTTTTAAAAAGTGGAACTTAACCAAGGTAAGGATGATTTGAATAGGGTATCAGAGAAACGACAACTCAAGTATTTACATTTTTTGTCGAATTTCCCTTTAACATACATACAGGTTACCAAAATGATTGGGACTTTCGCAGCCGAGGTTTTCAGTAATACTACTTGTTTTGGGTTTGAAGGCCGCCGTTCTTTGGAATTTCTTCCTAGCGTTCCGCTAGCGCGAGTGGCTAGCTTCTTCAGAGGCTTACTCATCTATTAATCCGAGTCATCGGAATATCGGCTTTCAGAGGCTCACTCATCACTCATTTATTATTTCGAGTCATCGGAATAATAAATGAGAGATGAGTAAGCCTCTGAAGAAGCTAGCCACTCGCGCTAGCGAAACGTTAGGAAGAAATTCCAAAGAACGACGGCCTTCAAACCCGAAGAAAAATAGTATTACTGACACAGGTTACCTGTAAACTTCATTGAAAAACATATTCTGCTTTTCTCATAGGCGCGAATTGAACTCCATGAAGGGATAGCCGTTCCATATAGTCATAGTTTTCATTCAATTCGACGCACTACGTTTTTTTTTTTCGAAGAATGACAAATGGAACACTCCATCTGACATCATAACGTAATGAATAAAAAATAGTACATAGCAACAAATATCTGCACAAGTGGAATATTCCTGTTAATTGCATTAATAAACACCCTCATGACTTTCATTTCCTCCATTATTCAATTCTTTTTTCGGATGAATGGTCAGATATATGTTTTTTTTCTGGAAGGATTCCAAAAGTGCTGAAAGGCTTTGTATGCTGTGATTCCATATTTCAACTACACATGAAACAGATCGAACATGTATGGTGTAATTTATGTGACGCTGGTGAAGTGTAAAATATATTTTGGCTCGAAATAGTAAAGCTTCTCTGAAAATGTTCCCGATTTTCTACAAGAGTTCGATTCTTTATTACTGCGAACAAAAAGACTAAGTAACAGTTTTGTGCTATCTAGTAGCCAAATCTTTTTGTTTCAGGAAAGTATGGCATCGATTACAGAATGACATCAGATTTCATTGGGAATCGTAAAAATAAACAATATCAACAAATAACCCATATATCATTTGAAAGAGGAAGCAAATGCTGAGAACTATACTCCATCTGTATAGCTCAACTGGTGTAACATAGCAGTTGATTGAAATTGCATTTGGGCCAATCCATCTTTTCTATCAGTACGAACCTACGAAATGAAACTCATGCCTGAGTTATTGTTTCATATTGCACAATCAACATGATTATTGCATATTATTTCGACCCTTTTTTATAGTGTTGAGGCCTTATAATCTATATAATCAAGTAATCTCTGACCTCACACATTTTGAGGACCTCGCAACCCGATTGTGAGTCAGTACAAATAGTCGATAAACTAAAATTTTCAAAATTTATACAATTTTTTTTATATGTAGATTCACACGAAAGAGAAGCCCTGTAATGTTCAAAGAACACTGCGTGAATCAAGGGACAGGAGATACGAATTAACATTTTCTTTGAATTTCTGAAGTTTGTAAGCCTCAGGAAAAACCTCTTTCGGCGAGGAGTTACAAAGCTCAGCTGTTCTATTGAAGACAGATTCCTTAGCAAGAGAGGTTCGATAGCTTTCCAAATTTACAACAAAGGGGTGGGAATTCTGTACTCGTCGAGTTATTCGTGTAGATATTGCCAGGGGTGGAACGATTGATAACAATTCGGAAGAGCATCGACCGTGAAAGTATCTATAGAAGAGAGACAAGTCTCCGATCCTTCTACGATGTTCCAATGAAGTGAGCGAGTATGTGAGCGAAGAATCACCAACAAGACGAATTGCCTTTCTCTGAATAGAATCGAGAAGCCTCAATGAATATTTTGGTGCCGAACTCCACACATGAGAACAGTATTCGATGACAGGTCATATCTGAGCCTTGTAGATCATTAGAAGCTGACGAGGAGTGAGGTATTTCTTCGCAAGAAACAGGAATCCAAGTTTCTGGGAAGTACTTTTAGCGATCGATCTCACATGGTTTTTCCATGAGAGATCATCACTGATTGTAATTCCTAGCATCAAGACACAAGATTTTTAGGAATAGTTATTCCTGACATCTGAATATTACATGATGATAGATCGGCTTTTCTTGAGAAGAGACTTGCCTGGGTTTTCGTAGCATTAAATTCCACCGAGTTTATGTTACCCCATTCTATCATTTTCACCAAGTCGTCGTTGATTTTACTGACGTGAATGTTTCTTTGAATTTTCGTTCCTCGAGCTGGTATGGGGACTCTGGAAGAGAAACTGATATGAAGAGTACTGTCGTCTGCAAAACAACGTATCGAACAAGATATTTTCTCGAGCAAATCATTGATATGAAGCAGAAACAAAGTGGGCGCCAGAACTGAACCCTGTGGAAGAATATCAGATGATACTGATACTGATACAAATCCTCACATACTCTGATATACATATAGCAGAATTAAAAAGAAGTCTCTGTGATCTCTATTCATGAAAATGGATGATTTCGATCTATATGTTCCTGTGATTCGACTATAATATAATCGTACTAACTGGATGATATGTTTCTGAGCTGAAAACCACAAACAGAATACATGTTCAAGACTTTTGCAGCCCATGATAATCTCGGAGATTGGAATAGTTTTTGTGACTGTTTAGTATTCTAAAAGAGACTTCGTTGTGTTTCATGTATAATTTTTCCCAAGATCCATGAAACGATACAGTTACTTGAACATCAGAAATATAATCGTACAAAACATCCATGGATCATTTGTCGACTCCAATAACAGCAACAAGAAAATAAGCAATATGTCGAGTAGGTACTCACGACTGGAACCATGTTGAGGCGGATTGTATTGGTCTAATGAAATTCATTTTTGGAGCTACACGAAATTGTCGACATGAGATTAGATTGTTCTCTGAATTAACTGGCGGTACCGTGTTTGTGGTCTTTGGTGATGGGAGTGTTGCGACAATGATTGATTAATGTGAGGGGACAACTATCCAATTACCAAGAGAGGAAATCTGAAAGCTCATGAGTCTGACAGTTTCGGAGACATGAAACGTGGAGAAATGTTCCGGCTAAAATCATTCGAGTTGAATCACCGGTTCTCCCCCAATAATAGGGGAGCCCAAGCGGAAATTTCGGGATTTACTAAAGTGCTGCAGATTAATATACATGGGGATACCTTGTACCCACTTTCACCATATATGAGCCCTATATATATATATATATATATATATATAAGGCCGCCCTTCACGGATAAAGGATCAGATTAGTAAAAAAAAATTGATCATCTGAAACTCTCGAGCGCGTCAGCTTAGGGTAGGTTGAGTTAGTTACATCCTGAAACGTGTATATTCCACTAATCTGACAATTCGATGGTGACCTAAAGAAGGGGGAGGGCTACAAAATTGTAAAAAAACGTCATCTCGACGTTCTTGAGCGTGGTTAATTTTTTTTATTTTGAAGGGAATAATTCAAGAATTACAAAAAATATGTAAGTAGTGACGACTTCGACATGACAGAATAAGTAAAATTCATCGATAGTTTAATGCGTGCAGTTACGTGATGCCTATATTCCTCTCTCCGCGTTTCAATTTCTCTCTCACTCTTTCTCTATCTATTGCTCTCTCACTCCATCCTCACTCTGGTTTCTGTTGCCACGACAGATAATCGTCCAACGAATAGCCAACGTTTTGAAATTTGAAAAATTTAATTGCTTATAATTATTTTCTTATGAATACAAGTATTCTACTGAAAAAAACATTCACTTTTTCATTTGCATGCTTTTTCCTGAGCTTTTCAAATAATTGAGTTCAATGATTTGAAAAAATTAAAAAAATTCAAATCGACAGAATAGGCGAATCCCTCCAGATAATCGTCAGATTATGAGACTGCAACTTCTAGGGCGTAAATATGAACCATATATATCTTAATCTGATGCGCTTGTGTATTTCAAAATGACGAATTTTTTTTCCACATTCTAATAACGGCCGCGAGTCTGCGTCACATCCAAACCGTCAGATTATTATATAAGAGCTTTTTTTTAGATTCACTTAACATCCCGTCAGAAAATCTGACGCGCTCGAGAATTCTTTTTATTATCAACCCTTTCGTACGACCACCCCCCGTCATGGAAACAATCAGATTAATATACGTACCTTTTTAAAAATATGTAGGACATAGATGATATTAATATTTGACGCGCTCGAGTATGTCCATGCAATAGTTTTTTTAAATATTTGAAAATCTATAGTCGTTCTCCCCTCCCATGAAAAGGTATACATTATAAATATAACTTTTTTTTTAACATCTGAGCTTCGCAACCTAATAGATCTCTATGACGCTCGAGTAAATCCCGATTTAGCATCGTGGACCCTCCTACTGTATTCGAATGAAAATAATATATAAAGTATACCACCCCCGATATCAATTATAACATTCAAAATAATGATTTATTACGTATCTCTTAGGTAATTTGTCAGTCAATCGATTGTCTCATAACCTTTATTCTATCAAGTCCAATTCCAAAACAGTCATCTTTTTCCGCAGATTGTGTGTAACTGCAAAAATGAATTCTACCTGTCTAATCCAATTTGTCTGAATGGTTCGACTCGTAAGTGCTTGTTATATCGCTACGGGCGTGAGTTTTTTTCTTGTTGCCGACCATCTTCTTGGGCTGGTAAAAACTCTCGACGCCCGCCAACATCTAGTTACATAACCTAATTGGACACGCAACTTCTGTCATTCGCGCTGAAGAGCCATTCGGCTATTTTTACGACGCGAGTACCGCACCTGTGCTCCGGAGAAACTCACGGGAAACTCCGGGCGAACTTTACGTCATCCCTCTCCCTCGCTTCCCAAGCTTGTCTCATGAATGTAAATGACGTTCCTCTCTCATGTTTATTCGATAAAAACGGCAATACGGTGGCAGGTATGCGAATAATATAATGGTTTGCTTGCAGTTAATGGATATTGTTCCGTAAAGAAAAGAAGACTGCGTGAAGAGCAAATAAAGTTATCGTTTGAAAGACATTATTTTGTAGTGGGTGAATTTTTTTTGAGGTAATGGGATTGTCGACCTACCACATGAAGAAATAACGTTTGTGAATTAGTTTTGAAAGCGGAAAAAAATTCGGTTCGAAATTTCGGACATTTTCAAGAAGTCTGATGTGACTTCACACTGGGGTCTCAATCTGCTACTCCTTAGGCCAGGTTTCACCAACGACTTGAATCTTATGGTTTGCCTCCTCAGTTACGTGCTTTGTTGGAGAGTTTCTCACAGGGTTCAGTTCTGGCGCCCACTTTGTTTCTGCTTCATATCAATGATTTGCTCGAGAAAACATCATGTTTAATACATAGTTTTACGGACGACAGTACTTTTCATACCAGTTTCTCTTCCAGAGTCCCCATACCAGCTCAAGAAACAAAAATCAGAAGAAACGTTCACGTCAATAAAATTAACGACGACTTGGCAAATATAATAGAATGGGGTAACATGAACTTGGTGGAATTTAATGCTACGGAAACCCAGGCATGTCTCTTCTCAAGAAAAGCCGACCTATCATCATCAAATATTCAGATGTCAGGAGTAACTATTCCTACAAATTTTAAAATGTTTGTAATTGGGTTCGAAACTTGAAGCTAATCATTTTGATGTTTCATTTTTAGATTTATATGTATCTACACATTTTAATAATTTTACAATTTTCTCTTTGACTTATTTCTCAGACAAAAATATTCTACCACTTTTGTGAATGATTATACAATACTCTGTTGAAATAAATGTATCTATCTATCTATCTATCTATCTACGAAACAAAGTATCTCGATGCTTGGAATTACGATCAATGATGATCTCTCATTGGACTACCATGTGAAATCGATCGCTAAAAGTGCTTCCCAGAAACTTGGATTTATATTTCGTGCGAAGAAATACTTCACTTCTCGTCAGCTTTTAATGATCTTCAAGGCTCAGATACGACCTGGCATGGAATACAGTTCTCATGTGTGGAGTTCGGCACCTAAATATTCATTGAGGCTTCTCGATTCTATTCAGAGAAAGGCAATTCGTCTTGTTGGTGATTCTTCTCTCACACACTCGCTCACTACATTGGAACATCGTAGAAGGGTCGAAGAGTTGTCTCTCTTCTAAAGCTACTTTCACGGTCGATACTCTTCCGAATTGTTATCAATCGTTCCCCCCTTGGCAATATCTACAGCTACACGGATGACTCGACGAGTACAGAATTCCCACCCCTTTGTTGTGAATTTGGAAACCTGTCTCTTGCTCAGGGATCTTTTTTCAATAGAACAGCTGAGCTTTGGAACTCCTTGCCAAAAGAGATCTTTCCTGAGGCTTACAAACTCCAGAAATCCAAAGTAAATGTTAATTCGTATCTCCTGTCCCTTGATTCATGCGGTGTTCTTTGAACATTGAAGGACTTCCCTTTCAGGTGAATTTGCATATAAAAAAATAATAAAAAAACCGCATTTATGCTTTCAGAAGTTCCAGTTAGCAAGTTAATCCAGATTAAAGTTGACTTCAAGCAATAAGGAAAGAGATGGTCAAAGATGAAGTTACAATAATGTATATAAATATATTAATAGATGTAGCTATATGTGGTATGAGATCATAAAAATGGGGTATGTTTCTATAACACTTACATTTTTTGTAACTGAAATTACTGCAGTTTCGTTCTATGAGGAAGCCCTATATGAAAAAACCCTTTATCCCTACTCACCTGAGAAATCACCATAATTCAAGCATTTTCTCTTATGAGAAGTGACACTTCTTTGATCTAGGTAAGAGATGAAGAAGAATCCTCACCCATTTTTTGTTTTCAATTACAATTCCATCTGATTTTGAACAAAATTATTCCATTTTAGAATTCATCCTTTCAAGAATTGATTTGATTTTTCATTTGCTGAACAGTATGAGATACTGTTTTTTCTTCTGATTGTGGAAGTCTATTGTGTGAATTTATTCTCTGGTTATCTTCTGTATTGCTAATACATGAATGTAATAAGTGTCAACTATTTCGTTTTCGCGTAGGATGAATGAAAGATAGCCATGGCCATAAATATATTGTTTTTTATTCCATTCCAGTAAACTGTAAAAAAACAAGTTCTCAATGAAGATGTTTTGCCAGAAAAATATGAATTCCCCATCATTCAGAACTGAACTTTTAAATTACATTGTGATATATCACAATGAAGTGCCGAGAGACTTCTGTAAAAAGTTTTAGCATAGCTTTTTGAATCGGTTTTCCGAATCGATACCAAAACTTCCTCATAATTTTATTCCATGAAACGAACTCCATCGGTGAAAGTGAAATTCAGTTGTAAAAAATGTCCATGTATGAAACTTGGTTTTTCCGAAGTTATGCAAAGTTTGCCAGTTGATGTCATTTTGGATTTCCTTGAATGATGTTCAATTTAAGATGGTTGTATGGAGAAAATTCTTGTGTTCAATAGATACTTTCGGGGTGAACAAGTAGCCCACTGTGATTTATCATCCATCCCCAGTTTGTTGGTGGTTTTTCATTAACACGCCAAAGTTCCACTTGGTGGTTAGTTCTCAAAGAATGCTGATGCGCTGCTGCTTTGGTCGGTGGTAATAAGGCGAGATTGGTTTCGCTTTCAGTTATTGATTGCAAAAAGCAGCGGTAACGGTGGAAGTTCGAGGATGTGTCCGAATGTTCAGCGCCGTACAATGATAAAGGAAAATGCTGCCCGGCTTCAACGACAGTTTGAGGCTCAGCATTTTCGTCATAAAAAACTTGAACGTACTGCTCTAAGTGCTTATTCTTCTGGAAGAGAGAGGTGAATCTTGCCTTTCCTTGTTCGAAGATTGCGAAAGTTGTGTCGCTACAGTCAATAAAGGTATTCATCCCTTGCTTTTTTACCTCGGTAACTTCTAATTCCGATAAAGTCTGTTCGCATATGAAATATGAATATGAATGTTCTATATGCATATTTGAGATTATAGCACTGTGCATGGCACTTTACACTCGACTGTTGTATATCATCTAATGTAATTCCAAATCCAAACACACGAAAATTGCACTTCGTTCCCATTCCACTGCATGATATCGGGGCAGCACAATGTAGGAGAGCAGTTTCAACCACAGAAACGAAACAGAGGGGAAACTGGTGTCGGCAAAAATGTCGGGGTCTGATTGAAAAAAATCATCATTCAAATAAAATGCTTATTTTTTACTTGAGAAGGAATTTAAAACTTCAGGTACATTATAACACAATATTCAATAAAAATTGGTACTACCGGCTTGTTCACGGCTCCACAAAATGGCGACTGTCACATATGTTTACGGATGTGATGAAAAGTAGATACCTAGGTACATTTACAGAGCCGCCGCATCGAAACAATTTTCAATAACATTTATTGTATATAAAGAAGATAATTCTTATTACAAGAGTGTTTGATTACAGTCTAGCAGAATTAAATGTAGAGAAAAAAAAAGTATTCCAATTCGATAGGAAAATCACAATCTAGATTACAAGATTCAATTTATGCGCTAGTAACGATGTTATTCCAGATAACCATGACGTTCACTCATTAACAATAAACGAACGTAATTTCAACATATTCATCAGAGAAAAGACCAGTTGTTTCAAGCTCTGAAAAGATGCACAATTGAGAAAGTTTATGAGGTCATTCAGATCATGCAATTGCTGAAATATCTGACATTTCCTTATTCCTTCAAAAATTGAGCAATGAAGTAGTAAATGTTCTAATATTTCCTGTTGTGTAAGTTAAAAATTGTACAGAGCTCTTCTGCGTCGATGATATAACAGGAACCATTAAAAGTGAATTTTAAGCGTTTTTCATTGCTAGTTCTGATTTGTGCAATTATTCTTGTGAATTATATTGGACAAGACACCTCGAGGTATGTCTGACCTGTGGGACTCAGCAGTAGGGATTGAAAAATTTAAGGATAGCTTGATAATGACAGTTTTTCTAGGTCGTTTCTACGTAGTGTGCTTTCATAACTGTCTAGAATGCTTTGTGATTTTTTCTTAGTGGGATTGTCCAGAAATGCATCCCACCGATGACCTTGGTCCGAGAAAGATAGGTATTCCTTCACTTGAAGGGCCCAGTTGAATTTGGGGTCTGAGTTCAAGTAACGCAATCGAAGGAAACACATTTTTGGTAATCGAGTGTTTTTCATTCTGTTCATTCTTGAGAGCCATGAGAGCGATGATTTTAAAATTACGCGACTGAGGTTATATGTCCCAGTTTCGAGGCGAACAATGTAGTCAGGGGTATTTTTAGACAGAGATAATAAACGCTTGAAGAAAAAGACTTGTATTCTTTCGATTAATTCTGGGTAGCGTAAGCCCCAGATGCCTATTCCATATGACAAAGACGATAGGATGATGGAATCATATAATTTTATCCTTGCATCCCAAGAAATTGTTTTCGTCCTGCACATCAAGTTCATGACTGCACCGATTGCCTTAGTAGCTTTTGCTACTGCTTCCTTAGACATTTCTAGAAAAAAAGATGAGGACGAAAATACAACACCTACATAAATGAAATGTTTGACAACCTCAAGAGGCTTATTGTTAAAATAAAACTTACATTGATAGTTTGATTTGTATCCCCCTCTACTGAATATCATTATTTTAGTTTTAGTCGTGTTTACTTGCAGGGTCGAATATAACACCAAGATCCCTTTGTTGAGTGCTTATTTTAAGAGGGGTACCGTTTATACTGTGAATATGTGGAGTTATATTATGCTTTAGGGTATATTGTGAATATTTACATTTGTTAGTGTTGAGGGGAAGATTATTTTTGGTACACCAAAGATGCAAGAATTCAAGGTCTCTTTGTAAGACTAAGCAGTCCTCCTCTGACGTAATGGGCCGAAAAATTTTCAGATCGTCTTCAAAGAGTAAGAATCGACTAGAGAGGTTATTTCCTATGTCATTTATGAAAAAAGAGAATAAAAGAGGCGCTAGATTGCTTCCTTGGGGGGCACCACTGTTAGCGATAAATTGGAACGACTTGTGTCCTCTATAATCAACGAATAGGATACGTTCGGTTAGATAAGAGCGGAAATGGTTTAAGAGTTAAATGTCAAATCCATATAGATGAAGTTTATTGATGAGAATGTTATGATCCAACTTGTCAAACGCCTTCGAGAAGTCTGTGTAAACAGTATCTACTTGTAAGTTATTATTGAATGCATTACTTACTGTTTGTGTGAAGCACATTAAGTTGGTTATTGTTGATCTTTTGCTAAAAAATCCATGCTGGTTATTTGAAATCAAATTCTTAGCACCGGGAAAGATTCTGTTGTACAAGCACATCTCAAAGGCCTTTGCAAAGTTGGATAACAGGGTTATAGGACGGTAGTTTTGGATATTGTTTATGGTACCAGTTTTGAAAATTGGACAAATCTTTGATATTTTCCATTTGTTAGGAAAGCATTCTGTACTGAGTGCTAGATTGAAAATTGACTGTAATGGTACGGCTAGAAGGTGTGCACAATCTTTAACAAAGAAGCTGGGTATGTTATCATTCCCGCATGTGAGTTTTGGTTTCAGTTTTACAAGGGAGTTACAAACTTCAATTTCTGAAAACCGTTTTAAAGAAATTATAGGATTGTTTGAGGTAACATTTACGCGGTCATGTGATTGAAGGGGAGGAGAATATGCACTCTCGAAAAATTTTGCGAATGCATTTACGATTTCGGAGGGACTGTTGTATTCAACATCGTTCCAGAACAAAATACTAGGGATTCTTGACGTACCCTTCTTATTTTGAGTGTACGACCAGAAATTGGTAGGATCTTCTTTGATTGCCCTTTCAGATTTGTTTTCATATTCTCTGTAAGCTAAATTAATTTTTGTTTTGATGGATCGTCGAAGAGATCGGAATTGTTCTCTGAGAGTATCTGAATCTGTATTTTTCAGTTTTTCAAAAATATTCTTTTTTCTTTTGATATCGTTTATTATTTCACTGTTGAACCAGGAAGGATATTTCCTATTGAAGTAATGACTAACCGGAACACACTGATCAAGAATTGGGGTTAATATTGAATAGAATAATTCTATAGGTAAGTTAACTTCTGTACAGTGATAAACGGGTGACCAGTCAACATTTTGCATCAGAGTATATAATAGTGGAAAGTTGGCTTTTCGAAAGTTATATCTGACTTCTGCCGAGTTGAACGATATAGCCTGTTCTGGTGGTAAAAATTCAAAAGCTATGTCCAATGCTGGGTGATAGCCATCTTCGGTTAGAAGAGGTACTTCATCGTGTGATACAGAGCATTCAGAATTAGATAAGACAAGGTCAAGTCAACGATTTGTAATGTTGAACCGAGAATTGAATTGCTTTAAATCATAAAAGCTATTGAATTGTCTGAGATTATCCGAGTTGCGATCCCTATTTTCGAGATTTATGTTTGAATAATTTGGCATATTGAAATCACCTGTAATGATTATTTTGTTATCATATAAACATTCGAGTGACTCTAGAGTTTCCAATGAACTTAGAATATGAGCTTCGCTAGTATTTGGAGGTATACAATCTCACAACCTATGACATCAATAGTGGGAAAGTTTCCCCCAAATTCCGATAGATCAATTTGAACAGCCTCACCGTCATCTCTCACTGCTAACAGAACACCACCGCCTCTTGGAACGGAGCATGCTTCGAGGTTTCTGTCTTTTCTGGAGACCACATAATTATGCCGACTTTACCTACTGCATTGACATTCGATACCAATCCAATGGAATTCATTTATTGGGATGACCCCAACGAACTGAGTGAACGTCTAAAATTATTGATAGAATCTCGAGATGCTGGAAACACTTCACATGACAATGAGATTATTTCCATTTTGAGTGAACTCAAAGAGGCAAATGTAATTATGTAATATGGGGTGTGCTGCTGCACGAATCAACAATTTCACAATGGTTGTCGATAAGTTTGGACGTAGTGACAACCCCAGCGTCAAAAGAAGCCGAAATCAACCAACGCCTTCTGGAGGTAATGCGCTACTCCACATTCCAGATGGTAATATCGATTTTGATGATTTGAAATTATGCAATGTGAAGATGCCAACAGATGCTGCAGATGCAGCAAATTAACAATATGTGGATGGACTCGTTGAAAAAATCAAGACATCTATTGGGGATCAGGGTAAAATACGACTCGCTATAATGAGTATGTTGCAAATGTTCAAAATATTCGAGCTGCATTAGGTAAACACACAAATGATATCGATACAATAGCGAAGGAAGAACCCTCGGTTGAACAAAGTTTTCAGCAAACATTCGAGTCAAATGAGGCTCGCATAAATTTAATATTTTAAAATTGATTGAAAGCTTTTGATACTCAATCGAATAACTACATCAAAAAGTGATTTCATTGGGGAGGATGAAATTGTGTCCTATGCTCACCCATTACACTTTTGATATCAACTTCAACTCGATTCACTTTTAATGTTTGATTAGTCCAATTTTTTTCGGTATTCACAGGCAAAAAAAAAATCGCGACCTATATAGTTTGGGAAACCCTGTACTAGAGACTTTATGGCGCATTCGCCAATTCATCCACCAACCGATGTGAAGGTAGCTCATTCGCCAAATATAGTGTAGGGAGGATATATTAACGATGTTGGCGAATGTGCAATCATTAATATAATGGTTACCCACTCGAGTTGTACATACAGTTTGTAGTAAATTATCTCTCTAATGCGATACATATGTTCTATAGTATAGGACCTATACAATTTGATTTGTTTTTCAAAGATCTATAACTACTTTTTTGCATCCTTCGTTGCAAAAAACTGATGAAAACTTCGAAGTCCAGGCAACCAAAACAGAATCACAGCGATAATGCGTTTTCTCCTAGCAGTGATAATTTTGACAACTGACAGTTCTCTACCATGAAATTTACATATAGCTGTCATTATTCTTGGATCATACGTGACAAATATAATATCATTTATTACAATAAAATGAAATTCAACCAATAATGCAATCAAATATTGGAATATGATTGTGACTGAATATCAAAACTGCATACCTAAATGCTTGTATCGAAATGCACAAGTTCAATCCGATATAATGATTGTAACAGTGACTGTGATTATGACAAGAACTATATCCTAACTTCAATTGAGACAACTCGAATTATTGAGTAGGTGAATATAATGAAACTGGCACATACAATACAGAGTCATAATAGACAGGAATGAAAAACGAATTGACTAACTTCGCTGATTCACATATACTCCTGAAAATATAAAAATAATTCTCCAATTCAATCTTCACCTTGAGTACCAACATTTTTATGTGATATCAGAACTCTCGAAATTATAATTGGAACTTATTCATAACTCATTCATAACCGTCATATTTGATACTAAATATTATAAATTGTATTTGTTTTTTCTTACTTTAACTTGTACTGCTCACGATATTTTTTTTTCTTTTTTTATCGCAATTTTATATTGTATGAGTTTTGTCTCTGATTGCGATGTTTTGTGATATTTCTACCTGTTATAGGTACCTGTCATACATTGTAAAGTATCCAGTTTGTAAGTTTTATTTTTCACACTGCTTCATGTAACTAGATCATGTCTGTTTGTAACCAGCATAAATGAATATGAAGAGTAACAATTTAATATGAATTGAAAAGAATAAACGATATACGTAAGCCGTGTCTACCCTCTGCGGTCTCAATTCAAGGAATGATAATTTTTAACGTGGAAATGTTGAAAAATACGAGCCCAGTCATGTTACGTACTATACTGATCGAAACCACTTCTTATTCATCATTTTGAATTAGTTCTGGAAATTTTTCTCTTTCGTTCTCGTGGTTTCATCATGGTATTTCTGAATTTTTCAGATGAAAAATAAAAATTTATCGATAAAATTTTTAACCTGTGGTATTATTTTCAATATAGTTTGGGCAACCAGGATGAAATCTTCCAATAAAACTAATATAAATGGATCAATGAATGATTATTATGTCGACGTCTCACATTCTGACATCATATTACCTTGAATCGAATCCAAATTTCGGTTTTCGTTTGATTTATAAGTGTCCAATTCAAAGTACGATAAAATATTCTTTTCTTTCGTTCGAATGCGTTTGACAATGTTTCTTGCCGAATAGTATTGGTTTCAACTGTTGAACCTGTTGAAAAAACCCTGGGATCAAATGATGTAAACTGAATCAATCAAAAAAGAAGAGAGATGCACAGATAGCAGAACAATCAGAATATATAAAGCGAAAATGAATAAGCAGAAATCAATGATTCAAAATAAAGTAGAAGAAAAATTATCAGATAATTTGGTTAAGTAAATTTAAACAAATACACTGAAATATTTGAAATAATATTTCTGGATATTCAAATTTAATTCTAAATCCTAGGTTCTATTCCTGCAAATAAAATTTTTGATGAAATATTCAATCATCCACAAAGAATGCACGAATACACCGAATCTGAAGAAGTAATAAGATCTTGTTGAAGAAAACAGTTTTTACATTGTGTGTTACTTTATTTTATCATACTATATACATATTTTATTTTTAATATGAAATGTAGTAGTCCATGTTGTTGTTGATTGTCAAATAACTTTGCAAGTGTTATATACATTACAATTTACTTTTCCCTGTTCAACTGCGTTTTACTCACTCAAAGTATAACAGGTTATGGGCCCACGTAGCTCGGTGAGAAATATTGAAAGGGAAAGTAAAAATAAAATCCATTTTGATGGCGCTGTCCTTAACTCAAGTAGAGAAATTAGGAAAAAACAACTATGATACCTGGAAGCTGCAGATGGAGGCAATTCTTATTAAAAACGATCATTGGTCCCATGTGAATGGTGAAACGACTAAACCAGACGATGCTACAGCAGCAGATGCATGGAATAAAATGGACCAGAAAGCTAAAGCAGACATAATTTTATCAATGCAAGCATCCGAATTATGTCTCATAAAGCAATGCAAAACTAGTAATGCAGTATGGGAAAAACTCAAGGAAGTGTATGAATCTCGTGGACCAGCGAGGAAGGCAACTCTCCTGAAGCAAGTTCTGTTTACAAAAATGTCAGAAGAAAATGACATGAAAGATCATCTCAATTCATTCTTTGACACCGTTGACAAAATAAAAGAGATGGGAATTGAAATGGCTGATGATTTACTATCAATCCTGATGTTATATAGTGTACCTAAAAGCTACGAGAATTTTCGATGTGCCATAGAAGCAAGAGACGAACTTCCCAAACCAGAAGCTCTCAAAGTCAAGCTCATCGATGAATCCATCGCAAGAAAAAGTAATCAAACTTCCTCACATTGTGCCCTTTATTCAAAATCCAAACAATTTCCTAGAAAAGGAGTGAACTGGAAATCAGAAAATGACCATTCGAAGACGAAAAGCGAAAAGTCAGATGATCCACTTCTGAAGCAAACCAAATTCAGGTACAAGTGCAACTACTGTCACCTATTCGGCCACAAGGGTTCAGAATGCCGTAGAAGATCAGCAGTTAGACAAAGTACATCAAATGTGGAGGAGGAAGAAGCACTCATGATTCGACATTCAGAAGATCCCACAAATGAAGGAATCACAAGCATCCGAGCGGCTTTCAGTGCAGATACCACCAATACACAAGAATGGTGTTTGGATAGTGGTGCAACTTCACACATGTGTCACGATATATCACAATTTTCCGATTTTATCCATGTCAGTGATCAAAAAGTACGTCTCGCAGTGAACAAAACCACTGATATAATCGGAAAAGGTACTGTTCATTTATCCGTTTCCGAAAGTTCTGGAACTAGAAGTTTGAGATTAGAAAATACTCTCTACGTTCCCGAAATAAAAACGAACCTTTTATCAATTTCGAAAGCGTCAGACAAAGGTCGCAACGTCATATTTTCAAAAACGGATGCAAAGATAGTGAATGAAAATGGTCAGCTTATCGCCAAAGCTTTAAGAAAAGGTGAACTCTATTACATTCAAGCTGAATCAGAAAGTACAGCCCTTGCATGTGGGGGAGTCAGCGATTTGCAAAAATGGCATCAGCGTTATGGCCACTTAAATGAAGTTGATTTGAAGAAAATGAAAAATGAAAATTTGGTCAATGGAATTTCATTCAACTCACGTGACCAGTTACCTGCATGTGAAGTTTGCATTATGAGTAAACAATCGGCAGCAATTTTGCCAAAATATTCGCTAGATAGATCTTGAAAACTTACTGGATATCATTCATTCAGATATTTGTGGGCCGATTAGAAGTAAATCAATAGGAGGTGCATTGTACTTCGCTACTTTTATTGATGATAAGTCCAGATGGGTTGAAGTTTAGTTCTTGAAACATAAAAATGAAGTAAGAGAAGCATTTTGGAAATTCCAGAAGTATATGGAAAAGCAGATGGAACGAAAAATAAAAATCCTGAGGACAGATAATGGATTGGAGTATTGTGGATCGGAATTTACAAAATATTTAGAAGAAAATGGTATAAAGAGGCAGTATTCAACAGCATATACACCACAACAGAATGGAGTTTCTGAAAGAATGAACCGAACGCTTGTAGAAATGGCAAGATGTATGCTACTCCAATCAAATTTACCACATCACTTCTGGGCAGAAGCTATTGCCACTGCGGCATACATCAGAAATCGAAGCTGTTCAAGTAGTCTGAATAACAAAACTCCATTCGAAGTTTTCAAGAATAAAAAGCCAACAGCATCTCATTTCAAAACCTTTGGATGTAAAGCTTTTGTTCTGATAAAATCACCAAAGGGAAAACTTCAATCCAGATCACATGAATGCGTTTTTGTTGGTTATTCATCAGACTCAAAAGCATACCGCCTGTGGGACCCAATACCAGGAAAATTATCAAAAGTATTGATGTTAAATTTTTGGAAAACAAGCAATCGATGATTGAGCAAACTCCAGAGAATTCTACCTTTTCCGATTTCAAACTTGAATCCGGTGCCATTTCTAATAGTAATCGGGAAGGAAACCAATTTCAGGCCACAGAAAATCATTTTGATGACAATGTCACAGTTGACGCCGAACACTTGACAGAAAGTTCAGTCATTTCCAATGAACAAAATCTAATTTTGAAAAAGGGGCCAGGAAGACCATCATTACTCAGAAACGGTTCCGCAGGAAGACCCAGAAAAGTGTATAATATGATACAAGTAAATTCGGAAGAAGCAGCTCAGATTGGCATTGATGAAATGAGCAACCCAACCTTGAAGGAAGCTATTAATGGACCTTTTGCAAAAGGATGGCAGAAAGCAATGAAACAAGAATTCGATTTATTGGTGAAAAACAAAGCATGGACATTAGTTGATCGTCCTCAAGGTAAAAGAGTCATAGGAAGTAGATGGGTGCTGAGAGTAAAATATAAAAACACCGGAGAAGTTGAAAGACTGAAAGCTCGTCTTGTAGCCAAGGGATATAGTCAACAACCAGGAGTGGATTAATATGAAACATCATCACCAGTGGCAAGGCAGAGCTCCATACGTACAGTTATAGCATTGGCATCAGAATTAGGTCTAACACTCTATCAAATGGATGTGGTTATGGCCTACATCAATGGTGATTTGGATGAAACCATATACATGGAACAAGCAGAAGGTTTTATCGTTCCAGGAGAGGAAGTTTATTCCTTGCAGAAATCAATATACGGTTTGAAACAATCTGGTAGACAGTGGTACAAGAAGTTAGATCAGTACCTTCAATCTTTCGGAATGAAACCTTTGAATGCTGATAAATGCATTTATATTCGTCGTCAGTAAGATTCTTACAATGTCATAATATGTGTATATGTGGATGACTTGGTTGTGGCTACAAATTCTTACGACTTATATGATAAATTGAAAAATGACTTGAATGCTGCATTCGAAATGAAGGACTTAGGCTCATTACATTATTGCCTGGGCATAGAATTTCAACAAGATAGAACAACAAAATCTGTCTGCATGTCTCAACGCAAATATACTTTGGATATTTTGAAGAAATTCAATATGCAAGAATGTAAGCCCATTCAAACTCCAATCGATGTCAGCATCAAATTATCCAAGGAGATGGAACCAAAGTCGGATGAAGATTTGGAAGAAATGAAAAGTATACCCTTCAGGCAAGCTGTTGGATCTCTTATGTACCTGGCCGTTTCAACTCGTCCTGACATCGCCCATGTGGTTAGTACTCTCAGTCAATTCAACAACAACCCCGGTAAAGGACACTGGACAGCAGTAAAACGTGTGTTTCGATACCTGAAGGAAACAAGCTTGCTCGGATTACATTTTCGAAAAACTGGTTGTTCTCTCGAAGGATTCGTAGTTGCTGATTGGGGAGGAGACTTGGATAATCGAAAATCTTACACAGGATTTGTTTTTACTTTTGCTGGAGCCGCAGTGTCATGGGAATCTAAGAAACAAAAATCAGTTGCTTTATCTAGTACCGAGGCAGAGTATATGGCACTCTCCGAAGCTGCAAAGGAAGCCATATATATGAGAAATTTTTTTGAAAGAACTCGGACATTTGAAAGAAGATGCTGGAGCTACCATTCTGTATTGTGACAACCAAGGGGCTCAAAAACTCACTAAGAATCCTGTCTATCATTCCCGAACAAAACATATAGACATTCGCCATCATTATATCCGAGAAATGTATGAAAATGAAGAAATAGATCTGAAATATATATACACCGAAGATATGACAGCTGATATATTTACAAAGGCACTTTCCAAAGAAAAATTCAAGAAACTCCTAGGAAGTTTGGGCCTTGAAGAAGTTAACCCACATTGAGAGGGGGTGTTGAAGAAAACAGTTTTTACATTGTGCGTTACTTTATTTTATCATACTAAATACATATTTCATTTTTAATATGAAATGTAGTAGTCCATGTTGTTGTTGATTGTCAAATAACTTTGCAAGTGTTATATACATTACAATTTACTTTTCCCAGTTCAACTGCGTTTTACTCACTCAAAGTATAACAGATCTTCCATTTCGACATCCGGAACAATACCAAGCAGCCCCAGTTCAAGTTCAATATCAATTCGCTTCACTGAAAGAGGTAACTATCGGCCCAGTGACTTTTCAGAAGAAAATGGAACTGGTGAAGGCATTAACTCCACTCATGAAAATATCGAACATCCTGATGTTCCTGATGAATGTCGCCTTCAACTCATTCATGCTCAGTATGTGGAATTGTTTTCAACTATGACAAAGATGGTGAAAAGGCTACTCATCACCTTGGATCACATTTTCCTACTAGATCTTTTCAACCTGGTTGAACGGCAGCAATTCGTCCTGTAATAATACCAGCGAAAGTAATGACGATGTTCCAAGCTATGGCACAGAACAATACTTCCAAAAACATTGAGACATGCGGCATACTAGCAGGAAAACAAGTGATTTTCCTACTAGATCTTTTCAACCTGGTTGAACGGCAGCAATTCGTCCTGTAATAATACCAGCGAAAGTAATGACGATGTTCCAAGCTATGGCACAGAACAATACTTCCAAAAACATTGAGACATGCGGCATACTAGCAGGAAAACAAGTGATGGATGATTCGATCATAACTCATATGATTTTACCAAAGCAAAAAGGAACATCGGATTCTTGTATGACGATGAACGAGAAAAAAATATTTGATTACCAAGATCAACATAATTTAATAACAATAGGGTGGATTCATACTCATCCCACGCAAACAGCATTTCTTTCAAGCGTGGATGTTCACACTTATTGTTCTTATCAATTACTGATGCCCGAAGCTATTGCAATAGTATGCTCCACCACTTTTCAAAGTTGCTGAACACGCCCGAATTGAGAACAGTGCACCATTAAAAGTTTTGGATTTACGTGACGCTTAACAATTTTGTAGTATATATTTGCAATAGAAATACCAACATTGAAAAAATTAAAAAAAAAATAATTCTTCGATCAAATTTCATAAACATTTTTTTGCACCTCATTTCAATTCAGTCATCCAACCTCATTATTTGATGAGTTTTTTCTCATCATTTTACTTCTAGTCGAGATTAAGTTTTCAAGATATCATTGTTACATTTACCACTATTATAAAGAGGTGAAGTTTTTTCTCTGTTAGTTCGTAGGGGGTAATCTTCGGAAATACTGATCCGATCATGAACTTTCTTTCACTAACAGAATGCTGCACTATTCAGGAGGGATATATGCTATATTTCATTATGACGGAACAAAAAATTCAGTAAAGAATAATAGTATATGTAAATCAAGTCGGAGAAAAGCGGGCGATGCTTACCAGCGTGCGCTGACTAAACGGTTCGGTTCGACTGCCACGCGGACGAAGTCGCGGCCAACAGATGGTAGACTAAAAACCTATGACAGTTTTCTAATTGAATCATGTTCAGGACGTTATCTTCATGAAACAATAATTTCCAGCACTATGCCGTCACCTTCTACCGAGAAAATTGGCTAAATACAAGAGAATACTGGATTATCTATCCGAAAATGGAATTATTCATTTCTTTCGTTGAGTTCACAACTAAGAAAGACAGTATCCACATCAAAGTCAATCCAGTTTCAGGTGGCCCCTGAGTGAATGCCCATTTAGCTTTCAAATGGCATTTTGTTGTCATATGTCAACCAATATAAGGAAAACTCAGGAATAAAATTAATGGGGACAGGAAGGAAACCGGTAAGCATGAAGAATTCCAAGAGGAATATTGTAGACACTTCCGGACACTCTTCTACCTGGTTTATGTCTTTCAGTTTTATGGCATCGTTCTGTTGTAGCTTCCTGAAAATATGTTGCGTAATAAGGTAGGATATTATTTATCGTTTCTATTACGAGAAGCGGGTAGGATACGCCTTCAGAATTGGATAATGCACACCTCATTTGAGTAATCTCCTTCTCCTGCCGTATGAAATTTCATATTGAGTAACCGTGGATATTTCACGAAAAATTGACAACTTCGCTAAGTGAATTTGAAATGTCTGGGGAATGTGAAGAAAGAACACCTGAACTACTACTTTCATATCTATTCAGCTCAACGGGTATTCGAGATAGCAGAATGATGCGGATTTGGAGGGATCTACTGATGTCATGTATATCTTCAGTACTTATTCATTATTAACCGTTCTCCGTTTACTCAAGTTTATTTTCCATAGAATTCCAAACTCTCACGGAAACTATTGAAACCGCAACAACAAAAATATTCGGATAACAATTTTTCAATTGACTACCTCATACAGAAATATATTCACGTTAATTTGTCGATAAACATGGTTTCCAAACAGTGGTGGCTTCGACCAAGATACAGAAAAAAAGACACTAGAAAGAATGCATTCAACTCGTTCTTGCTCAAGATTCCACGTTGCATATTAACGTATCTCAATTGTACAGTTGTACCCACATGAGTTGAATGAATTTTGGAGAGTTGTATCCTTCCTCGAAAGAGCAAAGAGGACAAAATGTTGCACTAAAATAACATAAGACGGCCAAGAAACCCTTGCAGGAAAGTACCAATCAGTGAGAAAACAAAAAACCTCTACTGTGGGAAAAGGTAGTTATTTTTCTTCTGTTTTGTTATTGAGGCAAAAGGAAAAAAAACTTTAGAGATCAATGAAAGGCAATGAGAGGCAAATATCACTCTTGTAGGGTTCTAGTACCAACTTACTAAGGCAGATTGATACCCCTAAATGACATTAATCACTCGAAACTAAAGTTTGGTTGCCACCCACTGTGATTGGGAAAAGTTGGAGCAAAACTAACACCCACAGAGCAGATAAGATTAGGTTGTAGGTAATAGCTATCCCAATTCTTTTCTTCCATTTACTCAACAGTTCCATTTTTTCTTATGATTATGTTTCACAATCTCCTGTGAACCCTGCTACAATTTTGACTGGGGCAACTAAATATTAACATATTGGCAAGAAGGAGACTTCCTAAAAGATACTACGAACATGTACATGTCACTGGTGAAAGGAAAGAAATATTCATGATTTTATGTTTTGTTTTGGAGTGACGTTATTTATTCAACGAAAGGCTACCAACAATCGGTGTAGCAAAAAAAGAGACTGTTTTTCTACTAAATGAATCGGAGAAGAGATATATGTGGAAGTTTCTTCTTGATATCACCGATTTGATGACCTTCAATATTGTCACTATATCTTTGAGTCCCAATGAGACCATGGAGTTCACTGATTCGAGCTGCTACTGAAGCCAGTGGCGCCTCCTTTTCCCATTCATTTCGTCTGATCTCTTGTGTCCTCCACACTCACCCCTACTTTACGAGTGAGGTCGTGCACTCACGGATATTATTATCATTATTATTATTTTTTTATATCACCTGTGAGGGGATGCCAAGCAGTGGCAATATCCACTACTTGAATGAATCTACAATTTGAAATATTCATCATTTGCTTTGATGAATATCCCGGTAGCTTTAGAGCTCAGTTTGGAAGAATAACATCTTCACATATACTTACACAAAACAAGAAAACTCTTTCTATCATATGAACAATCTCAAACATTAAACAACTATAATTTACTGTTTGAAAGTCATAATTTTGTAGTGGATGAATCTTTGACATACTAAAAAAGGTATAAAGAATTGAAGTTCTGTGAAAAAGTTTTGAGAACGGATTTGGTTTCCCACACAATTACAGAGTTGAGTACTTTCAAATATATTAGTTATTGTACTTTTGCGGTAGGCGAATCCACCTTATACGAGAAGTTTCTGACTAATAGGACGTGTTTCATTTGAGGAACTGTTTTAAATTACCGCGGCAACTTTTTGATGTAGATTAAAAGTTTGCCCTTCCCTACATTTGTATATAATATCCCAATATTAATTCTTGATTTTTTTTAGGTTGTGGTAAGGTTGCGGATAGTACTGAGGAGAAGAGTAATTGTACACTCACAGAACACTGAAAATTTCAATTCAAATACAACATTTCAACGTGATTTCGTCTCTTTTATCTCGTTTCATTATCAAGTCAGCAATAATTGCAGATAACTTTCAGTGGTATGTTCTTTCAGTTGAGGTAAATGTTCTCAGTATCGACCCAATAGCGGTTTCGTGTGACGAATAGTTTTCGAAACCGAAGGAACTTTTTATTTGGGTATATTATACATTTTCCTATTCTTTGCACCTTCCTTTCCACTTAACAGACGAAGGAAACGAGTCATAAAAAGGTGAAATAATCTGAATTGAATAAATGAAAACGCTAAGCGGATTTCTCAATTTCCTTCATCTGAAAATAAGACCAACCAGTCACCGACACGTAAAGGAGCAATGTTCGACACTGTGGAAGAATTGATAATAAAATCATTGAAAAGAATTATGATCAATTTCATTATTGATTATGATTCTTATCGATTGATGTGAGGAATCTTCAATGTTTTTCGAGCTGCTTATCATATCAGAACTGAAATAATAACTAGTTTTCTGTAAAATTGTTATTGCGTTTTGATAACAAACACTAGCAGATCACACTCTATTATACTTTACCAAAATTTTGTGTTTTTGGCCATTTTTGAAATGTGTTAGTGACCGCATATCAATTATAACAGAGTACCGTTATATGAATGGTCGGACAATCGACATCATTCTTGAATAATTCATGCAAAAATCATCAAACTGAACCTCAATCTAATGTTGATTAATGTTAGGGAAAAGTTTCAATATTTTTTGAACTGATCATCATATCATCATATCACAGTTGGAATAATAATCACCAATTATCGGTTATAATTGCACAAGTGCATAAAAATTACCGATAATTTTGCAAGAAAGCGTGATATCTGAAAATTGCAAGTTTATTTTTATATTTTGGCGAAAGTGAAGGGGAACTACAGATTAGAACCTTTACGGATGAAAATCTTTATGGGAGTCCTCTTAATCTTGTTACATAGAAAACAACTGAAACTTGTAGATAACTGGGACAGTGTCTATAATTGGGTCATTCATGTCAAATGGCCTTTTTACTTACACAAAATCTTCGAAAGTCGTAACTCATGAGTGCTGAGGATTATTCACACGAGCAAGCAGTAGGAATGGAAGTTTGTTCAAGTCTCTGAGTCTCTGCTCACTCATACGAATACCACCATATGATTTTTGACGGTCTTCGTTATGATAACGCATACGCTAGTGCTAAGGCGCAGCCAATCAAATCTCTACTACCTTAGTGATAGCGCATTCGCTAAATGACGAAAGTGGTAAAAAATTAGACCCCTGACCTCAGATACATTACGAAAGTCGAATACGCCCACTATCTTCGTTAAGTTCATATTCACGTAAATATTTTGAGAAGATTGCCAGTTCCCATATCATTGTCAAATGCCAATTAATTCCAGATAAATGTACACATTCTATTATTGAATACAATAATACATTCTTCGTCATGATCTAGGATAATATTGATTTCTTTTGACCGGTTCGCAAAGGAATTCGACACATCGCTGCATCATAAACAAAACTGATTTGTAATATTCCACACTGACATTGTATTTACAACTATAAGTGTGTCGAAGAGCTATATGTAATGGGATTTCCAATAAACAACGATGGAACGCGGAGGAAAGAGCGATACATCGACAGCGTGAAACTCCGAAATGGCTGTGGCACTTCTGAGTGATTTATGGTGGAATTACTCACACGGAGTAATATAGCTGCAATTGGGGACACGTCCCGAATCAATATCAGACAGTTTCCACTGCATTCTTCCAGCGCGATGTGCAATTGAAACATCCAGAATGATAAACAGTTATACATTTCCCGAACGAGAAATGTGAAAACGAGTATATTCGAAGTCGAAAATGTTATAACTTCCCTTCAGAGACGAATTGTTTTTTTTTGCGAATAAGCAATAAAATCAGCAACTTCCTTTTGGTGCATCATCCGGAGAGACAAAAGAAATATATTTTCCGTGGAAGAAACATTATTCATGGTTCGTTTGATAATTTCATATCTAATATATGCCTTTTTCTCTATATTCCTATACTATAGACAAAACTCGGTAGATTATTAATGAGGATGATTTGTTTTTTTTTGCTTGTCTTGAAATTCAATCAAATGTATGTGTTAACAGCATTTGTCATGTGCTCAAAATCGGGATCGAAAATGTTCTCGTCTTGCTTTAATACACATGTGGAGCAATAATAATGATTGTTGGACGTAACCTCCCAAATGAATAGAGTTATTCACACTGTATTAGTATATTATATACGATGGCAGGACGTGGAGCATTTTGTTTATTGCCTTGGTCAACAATTTTTCGCGAGAGAAATGTTACTTCGCGGATTGTTTATTTTTCATTCCTTATCATTTGAGATAATATCATAAAGTGGACAAGAGATAAATATTTCTAGGAATTGAGTTTGGTGTTCCAAAAAGGTATGGCAGAAAAAAGAACTAGATCAAGCTCACAATAAATTCCAATATCATTGCCATTCTCTTTAAATGTCATTCGCTCCCGTAGAGGCAAATATTTGATTCACTCTTTAGTAGAGGTTACAATTTCTATAAATGCGTCAGATATGCTAGTAATATCTCATAATCCTCAGTAATATGAATCCAGTGGATCGCTAAAAATAAGCAATGTCGAGCAATGTTAGATAAAATGTAGGTAATGATGATAATAATAAACGTCTCCATTTACAATTGCTAACAATTAATGAAGAGGCGAAGTGTCACTTTACGATGTTAATTAACCTGTGCTGTGTTGACAAAATTGTTGGCAATCCAATAATGCTTTAATTTCTGAGAACTGATATGAGATCGTAGTCATTAAAGGAGTTGGAGGTTTTCAAGGAATCAATTGAGTTCCTTTGTCTTTTCTTACGTTCGGTAGTGAGATAGTGTGTAATATCGTTTCAAGGAGATCTCAGAGATGATCAAAAAGACATGTCAGATCAGATGAAAATAGAATGGAGGGGCGTGAAAGTGCTGATCGGAAGTCGGAAAAATACTTTTCCGATCTCCTCTTCTAGATGATCAACTGGTCACTCTTCAAGCTGAAAGTGGGGTAGAAATGAGCAATCGTTTGCAATCCACTCAAATATATCGATGAATAATCAACAAATATATACAACCATCACTTCGTAGGCACTATCTATAATGGTCTATAGTCTATGATATGGTGGTGGTTCTCGGTAGTGTATTGTTAAGCACGTTCGCTTATCAAATGGAAGACCGGAGTTCAACTCCCCGTTGGACTACCGTACTGGGATTCACACGTTGGAAGGTAAGGCCTCGTTAATCCATTGCTCACACAAGTTTCGACTTGTGAGGGTCGACGTTCGTCAGATGGTTAACAGAAAAAAACAACCATTGCGGAAGGCTCATTTGATAAGAAATCGAGTGGAAACTTCCAATGACTTGGTTGTTTTTTTTTCAAATCTACAAAATGTCTCATACTCCATTTTGTTTTTGGTGCAGGAAGTACAGCAAAACCAAGGAATAATTTGGTAATAGTTAGTTCTTGATGTTAATTTACTCCAAAAAACTCAGTCCGGAGTGGTTTTATATTATATTGTTCTGTTCGATCTTCTGCTGTAAATACTCAGATACTTTTTTATTAATGTTTGTTCCCAAAAACTGATAACAATCTTCGAAGTCCTAACTGCCAGCGTGCTCTAATACGTTCTTTGGGAAGTGAAAACATCACCTCAGATGAACATACTTCTCTCTAGAACTGAAAAAACACCGTGATTGAGCATCTCTTTGAGTTCGCGATATCCTGCTTGCCAATTTTTCTCGTATTCGGTTCAACGGAAAGGCGAGAGCATTAATATTTCGTTCATTCGGAGGCACGGTATTTATTGCAGAAATTCGTTTTATCATTATTCAGAAAGATATATCGATATTATTCAGTTGTTTGATATATTCTGATTGACTTTATCCGCGAGTAAAAGTTCTACCTAATGTTTCCTTCAACTCAGGTGTGTAATTATGGATGTCTCGTTCATTCATGCTTCAATTCAACAAGAACAATACTTTATTAGAACTGTCAAGGTGGTGGGAGTGGAAAAGATACAGTTCGCGAGTCGGGGATAAGGCCAATTACGTGCACTCGCAAATTACCGCACTCGGCTAACGCTTCGTGCTCACAATTTTTCGCTTGTGCGTAATTGGCACTCATCACCGTCGTTACGTGATATATTATTTCGACATGCATTCCATATGTTCTAGCTTATCCTGTTCAATGTCAATCAAAATATGTAATGCATCTTTGACGTTTGAAGAAAAATAATTCAGGTCCCTTGAACGGCAATAATATTGCTCTCGAGTCTATCAAAACATTTCCGTTTTCAAAATATGATATAAAATGAATAATGAATGAATTTATTTCCTGGGAATATCTACTGAATGAGAAAGTAAAATGCATCTAATAATCTATAGTAAGTTTTTTTTATTATCTCATCATATAGGTCTAGATAAATCGATGGAAAAATTTTCATTCTGATCATAAAATGTCTGTCTTTTGATTTTCAATGTGCTGGCGATTATTTATAGGTACAGAGATTGTGAACAAATAAAATGAAAAATTCAGAATCCGTGAGAAACAAACTTTTGTAATAATTTCCTCGATTCATCTTCTCGAAGTGGCATTCTCTTCTGTTATTTTCAAATCAACTATATATTTATATTTCTGTAACCGACCATGACCTCTGTTCCACTCTCCAGCGTTCAATATGAATCCAAAAGAAACTCGTAGAAATCCACTAAAACTATTCTGTGAACGTTCCGAAACGTGCCGCCAAAACTTTCCGCAAAATAGAGTTTCCTACGAATATAATGCTCTGCCAAGAGGAATTGTGATGGCTCCGCAGGGGATTCATTCGAAAACCCTTCAGGAAGTCCCATTCTGAAAGCTGTTTATATACACATCGGGTATTACGGTTTCGCTGACTTCATAACATTCCGCATTCTTATCGACATAATAGATTTTTGATCGTAAAAGTTTTATTTGCCACGTCTTTCGTTTTGAGTCGACTACATGTTCCCTGCAAATCTTATCATATACTGTTACACCAAAGATTTCAAGAATGTGGGCAACACAACAAAGCTATAGAGAATGGGCCATGGAAGTTGCCTAAATGAAGGGAAAACTGTGAGAAGTCTAATACATTCATAGAATATACCAGTTGAAGGTAGATTGTCCACACTGATATCCAACAACATACCAACAAACATTGTAAATATTTATTGGTATGCTTGAAGACTGGCTTTGAATAGAAATATTCTACATGAACAATTCGTTCAGGCCAGCCTCAATTCACCTACACTGTAGGTTGACGGACTGACACCTAGCAAAAAACAACTACTCCCCTGGCTAATACTACGAAGGGCATCGGATTACATCCAACGTGGATGATACCAAAAAACTTCAAAAAGATTTTTCACTACCAATATAACACAAATGTAATTTCCGAACAACACTCACTTTTGGAATGTGTTTCTAGGTATCCAGGACTTGTTGATGAAGTAGTTCCTTTAATCAAAACTCCTGACCGATACTCGTTCTTTCAAGGAGTATGTTTTCTCCTCATAACAATTCATTATATTCATTTACCTCACCTAGAATTTCGAGCAAAAGATGTGCGTCAATCGTGAGTTATAGAAAATATTTCAGGATAGATTTTTCACTGTTCAGTAGAGTCATTCGATCCAAGTATGGGAAATATACGGGATTATCTCGGGAAAACACAGCGTCTTTTTTATTAGTCCTGGTAATATAGTATACGCCTCGCGAAATTATACCTTTTGGAGAAACATAGGCTTCTTCCTCCATTCGATCAAAATACTGGTCAAAACTCAGGAAACAAAAATGATATCGAATATAATAAGTTCAGAAACATTTACACATGTAATTCAAAAACCTCAACCACTTCACATTATATATTTCAAGAACTAGTAGTCATTTCGAAGGAAAATAATCTTCAATTTTAGTTTTTGTTAGATCAACCGATTCAATAGATTTGGTAATTAATTTTCGATTGAAAAAATTGTTGTTCTGTGGCGAATATGAATTTCTGAGGACATTTTGAATTTCTGATAGAGAAATAAGATCATCGGAAATACTTGCAAACACACACTGGTGAATTGTGTTTATTCCACAGAAGAGTCAAATACATGTATTGGAATAAAGGAAGCATATTTAAAATAACTATATTCCTGACTATACTACCCGCCGGGCGTTGAATAAGATTGCAATCTCTTTTCATACATACCAAACATATGTAGCATGTCAAGAATATTTCTTCACAACATTGAGCAAAGTAGAGAGTTTTATTCATTGAAGCTCTTCACCCACTCAATATAACTCTGTTTAGGTCGAAACTCAATATATCGACTCTATATTCTTCTTGATGGTATGTAGGAATATATCATAGATGTTATGGCACTGATTCGGTTACGTTGAGTTTGATATACAAAGTGGATGAGAAAGAGTACTTCCATTGCCTGGCAAGCCATACGGGTGAAACAGTAGTTGTTTTATTCAGAAAAATTCTTCCTTTGTTGCGTTCATCAAACTTCGAAGGATGGTAGACACATTCGGCCAGAGTATATCGTATATTTTTGATTTCACTCCTTTCATATGGCCGTGTTTTATTTTAATTTGGAATGAAACATTCCACATACATGTACAAAGTCATATCGATATTCCTTTTCATGAAATTGGTTGCTTTTTGAGGCCCTTTCTAAGTATCATTTTGAAATTCCGTACATAGCTAAAATATTACTTTTCAGGGTTGCATTGCCGAGTAACATACAAACTTTGCTCTTTAATAAATGATGCCAATATTCGGAGAGCGGTTCGATACTGAAGGATGAAACGTTCATCCCCCAGAGATGATCTGTATGTTTGTATCAGATCTTTTTTCATTCCAAGCTCGCAGAGAATATCAACCATGTTTCAGTTTGACGCTTCGAAATCAACCATCAGATCTGAAAACAAAACTCTAATACTGCTCCATATTGCTATGCGCTGATATTGCTCCAATAATTCATCAACATGATGAAAATAAGGAAAGACATGTCAGGAAATAATGTGATAATTTCGACTTTTGTTTCGATCTCTCATTCGGGTCTCAAACGATCAATATTGTCAAAACAACATAATATGATAGGTAGATAGATACTTTTCATTGTGTTAGAAAAAAAATAGATTTTCGTCACAAGGGCTCGGCCTGGATGCTAACAAGTAAGTTTCTAATAGAACATTGAGAAAAATTAACAATTATTGAAAGATTTGTTACGAGTGAGTTACAGATTGAACACATCTCTGTAGTGTCAATTTGGTAAAAGGATCCATGAAAAGAGAACATCAAGGACTCTATGCTAGTCGTTCTGATTTGATCAACAATACGCGGCATATAGATGTGTGAGGAAATACTCAAATAAGATTTTGATGGATCGGAAACTGTCAATTCTCTGTATATCAGCGCGAAGAAGGAATTCATAAGCCTTTCTGAGTCAAGGGAAATCTGCTTGAATTTGGCCAGAATATCGTCCATAAGCTTTTTCGAGTGATAATTCAATAATCAGCACATATGAAGTATTCCTTTACTTGTGATAGCCAATTGAATTTAGTGTCGTTTTGCTCCAAATTAAGTAAACGTGCATAGCAAATTTTTGGAAAGTCTGGTTTTATCCATAGATTTCAATTTATCAAGCTAGGTTGGGTTAGGTTAGGTTACGGAGATTTGAATATTGTGTTTTATAAATTGATACAGTTGGTTTCAACGCGTGCAATATAGTCTGGAGTATTTTTATGCAAACATGGTAAACGTTTGAAAAAACGAACTTGAATACGCTCTATAACATCTGCGTATTGAGGGACCCAGATAGCAATACCAAATGATAGCAAGGACAAGACAACAGATTCGTATAGTTTGATTCTCGATGACCATGAATAAAGTTTTGAACGATACATTAAATTCATTATAGATCCAATGGCCAGGTTAGCTTCGATGACCGTTTTTTTGGTCGTTTCAAGAAACAATGACGAAAAAAACTGTACCCCCAAGTACGGGAGATTTTTGACAACTTCTATAAAACAACATAATATGGTAAAAAACAGTGGCCATTACACGACTGAACGATATTAATCGATGAAAAGTCAGTTCCAAATGTGCAGTCAGGAACTTCTTCGATACCATTCAATATATTTATTGATGTCGCTATTGGCACAATAATATTGACCATCTAAAGTAAGCTCAAATGTCATACACTAAATGCTATCAATGAGGCCTCACCTTGCTGTTACCCAGCACGGTGGCCTGGCGGGGATTTGAACCCCGGTATTCTGCCTGACAGACGGACGTGCTAACCCTACACTACTGAGACCACTAATCATGGTAAAAAAAAGCGAAGTACATTTTTTACATACTACTTCAATACTCGGTATTGATATAAATGTTGAAAGATGACATTGTATACATATCCGACAGTCATTCTTGTAGGCGAAATAAAATCTCATATTATAACATTCGTCATTTGCAATAATCTGCATGTCGATCTTGAATTTTGGGATTGAAGAAATGGGAATGATGTTCAGAAAAAGAAAGCAAAATATAAAGCGTATTCACTGTAGATATGTTATTCAGAATTCTGAAGAATTGAAAATACCTTGTTCAATGAAAATGAAGTTTTTCATTCAGGGGAAATTATGAAATAAAAGATGTAGCTCTGGCGGTTCATCATGTGATTAGAATTCGAATGTCAGATAATGCAACAGTACCTACATGAAAACAGTTCCATATACATTCAAATTTGTGCTCAATCAACAATTAAAATAAATCTTAGTTATCGCAAAATTTCTATTTTTTTTTCTATCAACGCTCCGTCAATATTACATGACATTCTTTACTTTTCAGGAAGAGATTTAAAACAAATTTCACCTTTTCGTAATATTTACTGATTCAAAAGCAAACGGTAATCCATAGTTGCCTGAACTATGGCTGTTTTCCATTTTCAACCTTGAAGGATTTTCTTGATGATGAGGTGCCTCCGTGTTGAGAAGAAAATAAATGAGTTTTATATTTTTTTCTCGTTTCTTACTTTTCTGAAAAAGTTATTTTCGATATATTACTCGAATGTAGGATGACACTTTCCGTGTTCCTAATTCAGATGCAATATGTGAGAATCAAGCTAGTAGTGCAACTTACTCATTAATGAAGTTCCTCGGTTTCCACGTACTATAATCGGTAAACCTGAATACATGTCGGTTTGGCGACCATTACCGAAGCGTATGCTGGTACTGATTAACTCGGCGCATTGGCTCTATAATTATAATTGGATCCTGATGACAGATCAAAACAGAGTTAATTTCGTATTGACACACGATAATTCAATATTTCGTTTGGTCAGTATTTTAATTGTCATCGCTGTCATGTTGATCAATTTAAAGCTTATGCTATTGATTGTAAATGGTTATCCTTCGATGAATGTCCGATTAATTCACAGTGTAAAGTGAATGGTCAAAATAGGAATGCAATGAGGCAAAGGAAATCCAAAGTTAGTCAAACATCAATGATGAATTGAGAATTCATTTCATGAAAAACTGCTCATGATTTATCGAGTGTATCTGACAACTTACAATTCACGTTTGAATTGATTCAATGTCAATGAATTCAATTTACTGAGAATTAATCGAACTAATTTGAAGTGAATCATTTTCACAATTATGCACAACTCTGGTGTTGGAAAGTACCTGATTTTCTGGAAAATATACAAGTCGAGTGGTGCATTGATACAAACAACTACATTTGCGTTTCAACAGCATTGATGTTTACAACCCAGAAACAGGTCAATCGACTTTTCACCAGCACGCAATCATTCCAAAAGTCTTGCACTTTCTTCGATGAAATTTTCTTGCTAGCGTGAGATATCTTGATATAATACAATCTCTGTTATCTGGTGAGGAATAAAAGGTGTTTGATTACATGCATTTGGTACGCTCCTCCATTTTGAAATTGGATTTTCATTGAAATTTCACGTGAGGCACAGATAATTGAAAACTTTTTATTACCGGAGGAATTGTTTTTACATCACAAGTTCAGGATTGAGTTTTGTCAATATAAGAACGATACCATTCAAACATGTTTGGTAACTTTCACATATCTGCACCAAACATGTGGCTAACTGTTTTCATATACAGATTCACTCGACAGGGAAGCCCTGTGATGTCAAAGACGAGTGAATCAAGCGACAGGAGATACGAATTAACATTCACTTCAAATTTCTGAATTTTTTAAGCCTCAGAAAAAACCTCTCTCCAGGAGTTCCAAATTTCAGCTGTTCAATCCAAAAAAGATCCCTGTGGAAGAGGTAGTCTCTGACCCTTCTACGGATTTCCAACGAAGTGAGCGAGTCTGTGAGAGGAGAATCACCAGAAAGACGGATTGCCTTTTTCTGAATAGATTCAAGAAGCTTCAATGGATATTTTAGTGCCGAGCCCCATACCAGAAAACTATATTCCGTCTCTGAGCGTTGTAAATCATTCGAAGCTGAAGAGAAATGAAGAATTTGTCTGCACGAAATAATAATCCAAGCTTCTGGGAAGCACCCTTAGGAATTGATCTCACATGGTTTTTCCATGGGAGATTATTACTGGTCGTATTTACAAGCATCGAGATACTTGACTTTGTAGATATAGTTACTTCTGACCTCTGAATAAAAGATAATCGACGCTAATGCTCCCCTGAGGTTTTGTGCTGGTATAGGGACTCTGGAAGAAAAACTAGTATGAAGGTTACTGTAGTCCGCAAAACTATGCATTGAGTATATATGGAGTGTATCATCACACTAATTCTATTTATGAAATGAAAGTGTAGTGTCGCACTCAAAATAAAAAGTCAAAACATATATACTCGAGGTTGATCCATTGCTCGCACAAGTTTTGACTTCTGAGGGTTGACGTTCGTCAGCTGGTTAACGGAACGAACAATTTTAGAACATTTTTTTTTTAGGTCGAAATAATATTTCGTTCACAATTATTCGAAAATGTGCGTGTTTCTAACCTACTTTCAGGTTAAAAAGTGACCAATTTTTCACTCAGACGAGGACGAGGTAGGAAATGCCTTTCCCGACCTCTTTCGAAGCTTAATTGACGGTGTTAAGATCTCTGCTAACGACGTGTACACACGCTGTTCAAAACGCTGCCAAGAGTCTAAGGAGTAATCCAAATGTTAGCGGCCATTCTCAGGACAACTGAGATTTGTTAAATATTATTGGTATGTCAAAAGCGCTCATCATATCGAAACCAAAATATGCATCTATGCATATGTCCATCTTATACGTAGGTAATAGTATATTGTTCTAAAAAATGAGATTTCCCTTTTTTACACCCACTTGATTCACACTATACATTATACGGGATTCTCCTTCTCGTATGTCACAAACGATGACGATAATCTTGAAAAAAATCAATGCGTGGGTCGTCGCTATTTTTCCGAACCACTGAATCATTTTGTGATTCCTAATTTTCCTATTTCGCCAACCAATTTCGCCCACATACGTTGTCGAGTTGAAATTGACGTTGGATCCGGCATTTTCAGACCAACATGTATACAGGGAGGGGCTCCGAAAAGACAATATAAGAGAGTGATAAGGTACGTAGCTGAAGTGAACGGTTGTCACACAGAGATGGTTGATAAAAAGATTAGAAAATGTAGATTAAGGAAAACACTTCGTAAATCTTCGACTTCTCGCAAAGATGATAGTAGTAAAACGTTTCCAGTAATCCTGTATGAACATGTACACTAGAAGACTTGAACAGATATTCGATAAAGTAAATATGAAAGTTGCATATAAAAACTTATTATGAATCACAACAGCTCCTTGGTAATCCTGAAGATAAATTAGAAATTACAAAGTTTGGAATTCACGAAATTGAAAGATTGCCCCGATAAACTCATTAACCAGAGGCGATGAACTAAAAAATCCCGTTTCAAAGAGATATGAAAGGGTGGAAAAGTGCAGTGTCGCCCAACATGATCTGAACAGTGACTACATAATTTATGAAAGCAATCTGAAACTCATTAAGGATGTGCATGACACAAGGCTACTAGATGCATTCGAAAGTCTAGAAATGGCAAGATGGTAAAGAAGTATGATTGATTTCAATTTATTGTCGAGAAATTGATCAGAATTTTCAGTAGAACAATCGATGTCCGTATCGGACCAAAAAACTTTACAGATAGCTTTTGCACTACATTAGATTGTAAAGTATATGAAAAGCTAACCCTAATCATCCAGTCTCAGCTTGTTTCTTCTGAAGATGCTGACCTTATGAGCGTAACGAGTGCAAATAATTTCAGTTTGTTCTCAGGGTTGTTTATTTCTATAAGAAGTTTCAAATTCACCAAAGGTTCTAATCTCATCGTGAATACGGTGGATATTAAAAAACTATGTGTTTTTGTTTCAATTGATAATGCCTAGGGTTCGTGACACGGTTGATCACTCGATGATGTAAGCGCTTTTGAAACATATTGACTTCGCTAATGGGTCTTGCGTCCTAGTTGAAAACTACTTACTCGAAAGATGCCAGGGGGTTATTTCAAATAGAGTTTCAGAAACTGATATAGTTATTGGAGTGCCACAAGAATACATTGAGCGAAAAAAAGGTTTACTGAATTTCACTTTTTACTCTTAGCAGATTCATTTCTCCTTTGTTGAACATGAAGTTAATACAGCTTGTCAGAAGATGCACAAAGATCTGTGTCGTCTCGGGTAGTTTAAATTTGAGGATAAATCCTTCCAAATCAAAAGCGCTACTGTTTGGCAGTGTAAGAATGAAAACTTCAATCTCTATGTAGGTAACTAACGTTCAACACACCACTGTATGTGAAAAAATTTCTGTATTATTCCTTGATGCTGACTCGAAGAGTGGAAAACGTGTATTTTTTTTATAATCGAAAGATCTTTTGCAACCTTAATATGTATCACTACTTTTATTCGGGTTTGAAGGCCGTCGTTTTTTGGAATTTCTTCCTGACGTTTCGCTGGCTCGAGTGGCTAGCTTCTTCAGAGGTTCATTCAACTTGGAATTCACTCCGATGACTGGAGATTGTTTCTTCGCAAGTTGTATTTATGCCGATTCAGGTAGTTTGCGGTGCTAATTATTCCATTCGGATTCGGGGAATTGTCATTAATATTGATTACCTTGTTTACTTCCTGTGGGTTCGGAGAATAATCATCATTAATATCTGAAGAACTACCTGCAGTTATTATCGATTTTCTTAAAATGGGATTCCATATTCGGTTGAGGTTGACAGCTTCTTCTTTTCTGTTGAAATTATCCGTGTGTTTGTGGATTTCTATTGCCTCCCGTACCAGTCGGCTATGGTATCCCTGGTTGGGTGCAATCAGTTTTGCATTTTCAAACAGAATCCTGTGGTTTCCCTCACTGAGTGCGTGTTCCGCCACAGCCGACTTGTCAATTTGCCCTAGTCTGCAGTTTCTCTCATGTTCCTTTAGCCTAGTTCCCATGGATCTTTTGGTGGTACCGATGTATACCTTCCCACAGGTGCACGGTATGCGATAAACCGCTGCTGCAGACAGTGGATCTCTTTTGTCTTTAACCGATCTGAGGCTCTGTTGAATCTTCTTTGTGGGTTTATATACAGCTTTTATGTTGTATTTACTCAGGAGTTTTCCAATTCTGTCTGTGACCCTCGGGATGTATGGCAAATATGCATGTGCAACTATCTGAACGTCCTCCTTGTTTTGAACAGTGGAATTCTTCAGTTTCATGGCCCTGTTGATCTCGGGTACACTGTATCCATTCGACCTCAAGGTCACTTGAAGATGTTCCAGTTCTTCCTCCAGATGTTCTGGTTCGCATATTCTTCGAGCACGTTCCGTTAGAGTAGAAATGACTCCTCTCTTTTGGCTGGGATGGTGATTCGATAGCGCGTTCAGGTACCTATCCGTGTGTGTGGGTTTTCGGTACACTTTGTGGGTTAGTCTAGCCCCACATCGTTCGATCAGAACATCCAGGAATGCTATTCGTTGGTCTTGTTCAGTCTCCATGGTGAACTTAATATTGGGGTGTTGAGCGTTCAAGTGGTCGAGAAAGAGTTTCAGAGCGTCCCTACCATGTTTCCAGATGACGAATGTGTCATCCACGTAGCGTAGCCACAAGGTCGGCTTCAATTCGAAGGCGTCGCTTGCTTTCTCCTCAAACCGTTCCATGAAGAAGTTGGCTACTACTGGGCTAAGTGGACTTCCCATTGCCACGCCATCCAATTGCTCATAGAAGTTTCCCCTCCATTGAAAGTAACTCCCCGTGAGACATGCTCGGAAAAGTCCAACGATATCATTAGGGAACAAGTAGGCTAACTCCTTCAGGGAGTCTTCCAGTGGGACGTTGGTAAACAAGGACACAACATCGAAGCTGACCATAATATCTGTCGGTTCCAAAGTAATAACTGCAGGTAGTTCTTCAGATATTAATGATGATTATTCTCCGAACCCACAGGAAGTAAACAAGGTAATCAATATTAATGACAATTCCCCGAATCCGAATGGAATAATTAGCACCGCAAACTACCTGAATCGGCATAAATACAACTTGCGAAAAAACAATCTCCAGTCATCGGAGTGAATTCCAAGTTGAATGAACCTCTGAAGAAGCTAGCCACTCGAGCCAGCGAAACGTCAGGAAGAAATTCCAAAAAACGACGGCCTTCAAACCCGAATAAAAGTAGTGATACTGAAAACCTCGGCCGCGAAAGCCTCAACTATTTTGTCAAAAACCTTAATATGACTTTTTTAAATACTGAACCTGAAAAGTAGAATAACTCTGTGCCACACTGTTGTCATTTCGATTGATTATGCCGATCGTGAATGGTCCTGCACTATTCGAAACGGAAAACAAACGTATCCAATGGATTCAGAATTCTTGTGTAAAATCAATCTGTGGAATGCTCAGGTGAAACAAAATCTCACAGGCCTTGAAGAGTATATTTAGGGCTGGATCTCAAAGAAAGGCGATTTCTACACCAACGTGATATATGAAGATCTACCAATATTATCTAGATATTGGCTACTTACATTTACTAGGTTTTGTTGGTGAGTTTCCATAAGCCATAAGATTGTGTGAGCAACAGTCAACAGAGTGGATGATAGATATAGTGGAGGTGTCAATTATATTTGCATGAGCCATTTTCTTCTTTCTTTTACTTATGTGAGAAGCAGCTACATATGTGAATGCACCAAAGTGTAAGAATGCTTTCCTTTCTGATAATATTTTTTATGCTGCATCAAGTTGAACATAGGATGAGAAATACTTTTTTATGTCAGTACCATTTCGGAATAAATGAATTATAGGACATAATATAGGTTTTCGAGTATAATAATCATAATTGAAAAACTCACATGAATACCACTCGTCAACAAATTTCCCCACATGAATTTTCTTAATTTATCATTGAATATCCGTGATATTCTTGATGACACTTGAACCCACTGAGACAAGATCAAATGCAACAGCGGGATCTCGTATGTCTGAATTTATCAATGAAATCATGTCGCATGATATAATCACTGAAAGTAACAACTACTGCAATGAAATTGTCTTATTTCGTTGTCGTTGGGTTTCCCTGTAGGTGTAGCTCCATCATTAATTATAATAAATGGACTCGGACTTTTTAGGTCGATTCCTTATGGAATAAATGGTTAATTAAAACAAATGAAACAACTGAAATATCGGTGTGTTTCATTACCATTTAATGAAAATACAATTATGAACTCTCCTGACTCAGAGTATAATTGATTAGGTTTTGTTTATGTGAGCTACGAGTGCTTCTCGCTTTGTTTTATTAATTTTTATTCGAAAAACGTAATGGGGCCGTACTTAACAGGATTAACACTCGAGTATTCTAATAGCTCAGAGGGGTACTAGGCAACAATGAAGTTTCGTATTATTGCTTAATGAATACAAAAGCACATAATTCTGAACATTGCTCTTCGTATGGTGAAGAATTATAATTGAAGCATCAGCAGTTCCTGCTGCTGCATTCACTACTACGAGAACAAACGACTTCAGCTGAATTGAACTCTACTTAGAAAAAGGTCAAGGTCCTTCTTTCATGGCTCGATGCAATGGAACTGAATTACGTCTCCTGTTAGCGAATTGTACGAAATCCAGAAGCATTCAGCTTCATAGCTATTCGCCTGGCCTCTTGTTCAATTTAAAACGATTTGAGAATTATTATTACACCCATGGGTTAACTCATTCATGTTCCAGTATTTGTACTAAGCCTTTTGTTCACCTTTGAAGGCTCAGATCATTTATTGCGTAATATATTGTTTTTCCTCAACTTCTGATCCAGCCTCTTGTCAAGTATTCGTTCGTGCACATATTCTAAAATAGCCTTGAACTGTTTCGAAATAATATACGACGAATTATTTCGGTACCTTTGAATTGAACTGGCCGATACTTTATGAAAATCTATATCAACAAAAATATCACAGATTCCTGTACGATTCTCTCCTTGTAGGGGGATTAAAATGGCGTATTATAAGATAGGAATTTGATTTATTCATCCTGCTTGAGGAAGCTATTGTATATTACGGAACACGTGTCGTAGTTTTGTGAAATCATTGTCGGTAAAAATCGTACAGGAAACTGTGATATTTTGGTATTATTGGTATTGGTATTGGTGAGTTGGATGGTGACAGATGCGCTGCGACCTGCTTAGATCTATTGTGCCCCATCTTCTTCTGCTATCTCAAGGTGTTCTCGTTTATAGCAGCCCCTCAAGCCTCAATTCTTTCAGGAATTCAAGGATTTTGAGGGGATCTATTTGTGGTATTTCTCCCACAGTCAGCTGGAATGGTCCCAGTGAATTCGATCTTTTGTGATGTACAGCAAAACACTCCATCAGGATGTGATGGGGTGTTTCTGGATGTTCTCCGCAGAACCTGCAGGTGCTGTCCTCCTCTAAGCCTAGCTTCCTTAGGTGTTCCTTGAGTCTGCAATACCCCGTTAGGAATCCCGTGATTGCCTTTAGACTAGTTTTGCTGAGGTTAATCAGTGTCTTCGATCTTGCTCGGTTGAAGTTTCCGAGGAGATCTTTGGCCTGCCGCAGCCCTGGAAGTCTTTCCCAGTGTGTTGCTCTCATTGCTTCTTCCGTTTTATTGAGTTCTTCTTGGACGTAAGAGTTTCCAAGTTCGCAGAATGGTTCTGGCCCGATCAGTGGTGTTGATGCACCTTTTCGTGCCAGGATGTCTGCTTGTTCGTTCCCCTCCACTCCGACGTGCCCTGGCACCCAGAGTAGGGTCACCTTGTTGTTCCTGCCTAGGTCGTTAAGTTTGTCTAGGCATTCCCAAACCATCTTCGAATTGATGCAATAGGAACTCAACGCTTTGATGGCTGCTTGACTATCGGAGAGGATCACAATTTCCTTGTTCCGATATTTCCTGTCGAGATTGATCTGAATGCACCTTTCTATGGCGTGAATTTCCGCTTGAAAAATGCTGGGGAACTGGCCCATGGGCTCAGAGAATTTGGTGCGAGGCCCATAGACTCCTGCTCCAGTTCCCTCGGGAGATTTGAACCCGTCTGTGTACTATGTTATGGTATTCCTTCCTAGTGCTTGAATGGATTCTATGCTCCACTCTCTTCTGGTACTCAGTTCTGTTCGAAAGAGTTTTATAAAACTGAATTACTTGATAAAAATATATTACAGTTTCCTGTATGATTTTCACTTAAAATGGGTTTACAAAACCGCGACACGTGTTTCGCTATTACAATAGCTTCTTCAAGCAAGATAAATTTTTTTTTTTATCTTTAAGGTTTTCCTTGTTGTGGCGAATTCGGTTCTGCCGTGCCACACTACTGCTCCGTAGGTGATCATAGGTCTCACTATCATGGTGTACATCCATCGCAGTACCGATGGGTTACAGCCCCACGTTTTTCCCGCAATGTTCCTGCACACCATCAGTGATGATTTTGCCTTGTTCACGATCTTTTTTACGTGTCTGTTCCAGAGTAGTTTTGAGTCTAGGATAAGCCCTAGATACTTCACCTCTTGGTGATATTTTGGTTATTTTGCATCCAATGGCCAGAACCACAGAATACATCGAATTGAAAAATGGAAAAGCCTTTTCGCGTATAATTTGAAAATTTAGGATCAACCGAAGAAGCTGATGACGGAAATTCCATTCAGACTGAGAGTGAACCTACTGGAAATCATAATTTCATAATGTTGTCAATTGGCATTGACCTCGAACTGACCTACAATGCGATTTTGAAATTTTGTAAAATTTGAAGCCTAGCTTTGACTCTATTCTGACGAAATAGTTTTATTTGAAAAATGGACGAAAACTAAATGTGTTTCAAGGAAGTGAGCGGAAAAGTCGTAATTTTTTCTATGAATGTCTCAAAGATTTCACCTAGGTTGTGTTAATCATATCACCAAAGTGCGATGCCTCATACTGAAAGAGGATTTTCATAACGCACTTTCTCCTCTCATAATTTCAAGTGAGTTATAGAAGATTACGAATCCTGTTGAACCTCGTCATATATTGTGAATCAATATGAAGCTCATCAAATATCTGTAAAAATCAGGAATCATAAACGATCAACAATACGGATTTCGTCATAAAAGATGAACTAGTGACTTATAAGCAGCATTTCATCAAAAAATTGCTGTTTCACTCGACATTTCAGAAGCGATTGATCGATTTCAATTAATGCAGGTGTTTCACAGGGATCAGTTCTGGCGCCCACTTTGTTTCTACTCGATATCAATGATTTGCTGGGGCAAACATCTTGCTAAGTACTCTTCATTCTAGTTTCTCTTCCAGAGTCCCCACATCAGCACGAGAAACAAAAATACAGACAGAATCAACACGAATAACCCACATGTGCCGATTCATCAACCCTTTGTGTTGTGAGCTTGTAGACCTTTCCCTGAGGCTAACAAACTTCAAAAAATTAATATTAATTCGTATCTCCTGTCCCTTAATTCACGCGGTGTTTTTGAACAGGAATTTCCTTTCCTGTGAATCTATATATATATATATATATATATATATATATATATATATATATATATATATATATATATATATATATATATATATATATATATATATATATATATATATATATATATATATATATATATATATATATATATATATATATATAAAAATTACTATCAATCTCCATTTTTCAGTTGATTTATAGATATACTGCTCCACACGATTTCAATTCGTCATCAATATTAATATATATCAATAAAAAATGAATTTGAATTGAATCTTTCATTTTGTCAAATGCTTGTGACATATTACCAGACTGGCCAACCTTACGTTTACGATATATTAACGTATGAATGAATCATGTTCAATTCGATTAATTTGTTTATGTTCCAAAAACAAAGTGATATAACTTGTAGGAACGAGTCATTTCAGATATCGATAATTCTGCAGCTATTTTTCATCAATGGTTGAATACCCATTTTAATTTTTGTACTCATTTTCTTCATTTCGGTATAACCATTGCAACCAAGCAATTTCCTGAAATAGATAGGCATTCTGCTAGTTTTGTTTCCAGTGTGAAATTTCTTCAATCTACTGTATTCAAGTATTTAACGTTCAAACATTAAAAGTTTTTTGTTTTTCAGCTTTCTGGAGACAACCTTCGAACGTCAGATCGGTGAGTACAGCAGCGAGATCCCCTTGTAGACTACTAGCATAAATGAGTTGGTATTAATTCTAAGAGTACCTAAGTGTAAACAATTTCTTTCCTGAGGCAGTGCAGTGATTGAGCGATTGGGTCGTAATCGGTTAGTGGCTGGCTATGAACCCAATGACATAACCTTGACACTAGGTCTTACATATTCCTCACAGTGAGGGATCAACTGGCCTGTGAATAAATAAATGAAAGATTAAACGACAACAAAAACGATGCACATTTGTCCTTATCTAGACTTGCATTAAAGAGCCCCAACCAAAATAACTGGAAGTTGTTTGTCAACCAATCTGCGAGGAAATATTCCATTTTCTGTCAATGCGTTCAAATAAGAGTCCAGCATACATAAAGCAAGAAGACCTTGTGGCTATTTATTACTGGATGAATTTCAAATTTCAAGTTTTGAAACAACAATATTAAGTTTCAGGTGAATCGAATCCGGAATAATAATATAATATAATATAATATAATATAATATAATATAATATAATATAATATAATATAATATAATATAATATAATATAATATAATATAATATAATATAATATAATATAATATAATATAATATAATATAATATAATATAATATAATATAATATAATATAATATAATAAAAATAATAATTTCTTCACAGAAGAAAATTTTTCATTTGCTTTCGGCGACACAAATGAAGGAATTGATTTTCAATTGGACATACTTTGGGACCGTTTTTGGGCCATTTGGCCACTCGTCAGTACAAGGCAGTGCCATCGTCAACAAATAGTCGATGACTTCCCATAATTTCTATAATTGAAAATCCAAAAATGTTTATCGTATCAAGGCCCGACCAAAGCTGATGCGAACAACACAAAATAATTGCACCATCTACCCATGTATTCCAAAAACAAAGCGAATTCGCCCATTCCTCTTGCAAGGAAAATTCAAAAACATTCGACATAGTCGATGGGCATACTTGAAGACTGGCGTTAAATAAAATCATCTTCAGAACAATTTGTTCAGGCCAGTCTCGAATCTAACAACACAGTAGGTTTTGGCTGGCACCTGTCAGAAAACAACTACTTCTCTGGCTAATACCACGAAGGGCATTGAATTATATCCGACCGGGCCAGTGCAGGTTTCTTCACAGAAGAAAATCCTGCATTTGCTTTTGGCGATACAAATGAAGGAATTGATTTTCAATTATAGGAACGGGCGTGCCCATTTGGTCACTCGTCAGTACAAGGCAGTGCCATCATCAACATAAAGCCGATGACTGCCCATAATTTCCATAATTGAAAATCAAAAAACCTTCATCGTATCAAGGTCCGACCATCATAGCTGATGCAAAGAACACGAAGTCATTGCGCCATTGTACCATTTACAAGAAACGAACGCGTATCTGTGAAACACCAGAAGCTAGATTTATAGTAATCACTTTGCTGTAGGTCGTGACGTCGAAAACACAGAATTTGAGATCTTCAGACGGTTCGCAGATGCCAAATTTTGTTATTTCAAGGTGGCAGGAGAAAGATTCCTATGACTCCAGACCCAGACGTGTTTTTTAGTACCTATATATATTCAAGTATAGAATCGAATGAAATTTTTCGTGACGACATCAATACCTAGCTAAGAATACAACCCTCAGGGCATAATTCAATATCGAAACCAACATCATAGGTTTTGAATCATTTAATGTCAAATCATACTTCGGGAGAGGTCATCGTTTCATCGCTGAAAGGAATGTATTTGAATGAAGCCAAAAATCACTTTGAATTCCATATCTGCATTTGGACCATCAGATTATTTGCTGATACAAAGCAAATATGTTTCCTCTGCAAACAACTCACTATTGAGGGAGCATTACATAAAGAATCAGTGCGTGTTCTCCCCCCCCCCCCCCCCCCCCCCTCCCCCCCTCCCCCCTCCCTCTACAACGATGTCGCTTCGATCGAATCCGATGAAATATGGAGGCCCCATTCAAACCCAATCAGAATCAGTTCAACGTTATATTCTTCGAAATTGGTTTCTAATTCAAACTATACGAGCTCGCCCTGAATTTCATGGTGTCTACCGACCCACTGAATGGGCTCAGAAATTCCATTCCTTTTCGTTTCCAAATGAAAAAGGAGACTCCCAGGCATTGCTTGCACTGATTTACTTGATTAGAAGGGAGAGTAAAAGAAATATGGCAATAATTTGGTGATTCATCAGACTTTTTCCGAAAGATGACATTTTCAAAAGAGGTTAAAATACATATTCAACATTATATCAATTCGTTGCATATCCTTAAATGTGCTGCATTGGAAATGAAAAGATGATGGGGATGTGGTAATTGACCATCACATCAGTTCATTTGTAAATGAAGTTGTTTAATATCTGTGAGAAGAGGGAAATATTTTCCCCTCGTACGAACTTACGCCTTCATAGGCATATTCTACTCGTTACTGAATGTATGTAGAATGATGTAGAAAGAGATCGATGACTAACCAATAAATAACAGCAATCAGAATTTTTATACAGGCATCATTGTTTCAACTACGATTTATCAATTAGTCATCAATATGGTGGTCGAGAGTCCTCCGTTCAGACAGTGGGCGATTTGCTTTGTCGTCAGCCCTCCGCTCGATGGTGTAGGTGTACCGACCCCATTGGGAAGAAGAGTGGGGCCCATAGAGAAAGTAGACACCTCTTCTGATATTCATCTCACTAAAAGTACATAAGGATAAATGGAATCACTGAATGAATAACCGTTACAGGATGTAAGTAGCTAGAGAGAAATAATAAGGTGCTCCATAATAAATAGGTATTAGAAAAAAAGAAATCAAATACAATGCGCACCAAAAGGTAAGGATGGTAGCATAGAAAAAATTTACTTTGAAAATCAGAGATAGTTTTTCTTGGTTGTATACCTGTTTCAGTCTGTAAAAACCCATAGTAAATATCTATAAAAGTAAAGAAATGCAGGCTTTTGATATACCCGAAATTGTAACTCTTAGCGCTTGACTCAAAAACAGTTCTTACTGAAACACTTCCTATTAGTTAACTTCTCGTATATCTTGAATTTGCCTCTCAACAAAATACAGGAACTATTCATAAGGATACAAATCTTTGTTAACATTTTGGAAACCAAATCCGTTTCTGATTTCAGAACGTATTCACAAATATTTCTCATCTTTTTTTTAAACGTGTCAAAGATCAGAGATTAAAGTAACATTTTGTCTTTCAAGAGAGGTATTCAGGTGCGACAGATATCAAATGAACTTGATACAACTTTTCCCAGACATCATGATACAAGCACCACAAAATAATGACATTCAAACATCTGTATAAATATTAGTTCTTGTATTTTTTCAAAAACGTAAATGGAATATACGAAAAACTGCTAACCAATGAGAAGTGTTTCATTCAGATGAAACAGAAATCACTATATAATCACTTTCGAACAGTAATCAATGTTAGATCATGAATGGAAACCTCAACAAACATGATAAAAAAATTACAGATATTGGCATGTACAGCTTGTCCAATCCATCTTGGCTCAGAAATAATAACGTATATGCCCAGCGATCTCTGTGGAATATACTAAGATCAAAAAACACCTATTAAATATGTTCACTGTGTTAAAATGTATTCCTAGAAGGTGTTTTTCCTTTCGTCATGGTCTACACTACCAGTGTGCAACTGGAGAAGTATCTGAGTTTGTGCTAAGATGGATTGGATAAGCTGTATGTTCATCAAATGGAAAGCTGCTAGCGTTTGATAGTCAACCTTTTCTAGTCTTTAATTGGAGAAACAAACAGTGAGAACTATATGCAGTTCTGTTATTGACAAAAAACGTGTTGTTTATTAATTCGATTTGAAATACAATTCAAAATGCCAACGTAGTCCTTCAGCCTGCAATTCAAATATGCGTTAATAGTAGGTATATTACGTAACAAGGAGGATACGTAATCCATTACGTACGAACGAAAAATTGTGAGTGCGGTAATTCGCGAGTGCATGTAATTGGATCGTTCGAGAAACTGTGATACTTTTATCAGTATGGATTTTCATCAAGTACCAGGCCAGTCCAATTCCATTCTTGTTGAACAATGAATTTCCTGAGAATATGATTCTAAATTAGTAGAGACCCAAAGCGGGTTTCGCCTCAAAAGTACCAAAACTTCCCGCTAGATGGCGCCACGCGGTCGAAGCAGTCCATGGAGCGCGGTGCAGCATTAGAAAAAATCGTGACGTCGGAAAGAGTGGTAGATGCCTTTTTGGCACAGTCTGGAGGTGTGGGGGGTGACCTACGTGTGTCGTACCTCGAGAGGGCCCTCTGTCATTGGTTGTTATGTGAAAAAACAAGTATGGCGTCCCCGCTGGAGCTCTGTGATTGGTTGTTATGTGAAAAAACAAGTATGGCGTCTCCGCTGGAGCTCTGTGATTGGTTGTTATGTGAAAAAACAAATATGGCGTCTCTGCAAACACTCCACCATTGGCTGTGGTTCTGGTTGGCTGAAAAGAACAAATAGGGCGTTGCTAGTGAAGCTGTATGATTGGTCGTTAAAGAAAAAACAGGCGTCTCTGCCACCATTGGCTGGAAAAAGCAGGGTGTTGGGGCCCTGGCATTGGTCATTGCTGTAACGCTCCACCATTGGCTGAAAAAAGCAGGGCTAGTGGGGCTGATTGGTCATTAAAGAAAAAACATGCGGCTATGCCACCATTGGCTGAAAAAAGCAGGGCGTTGTAGCTCTGTCATTGGTCATTGCTGTGACGCTCCACCATTGGCTGAAAAAAGCAGGGCTAGTGGGGCTGATTGGTCGTTAAAGAAAAAACAAGGCGTCTCTGCTACCATTGGCTGAAAAAAGCAAGGCTAGTGGCTGTCATTGGTCATTGCTGTGACGCTCCACCATTGGTTGGCTGAAAAAACAGGGCGTCTCTGCAAACGCTCCACCATTGGCTGAAAAAAGCAGGGCTAGTGGGGCTGATTGGTCGTTAAAGAAAAAACAAATATGGCGTCTCCGCTGGAGACTTAGTACACCTCGCTCTGAATTTCAACATTTTTCCATCAAAGGTACTGCGTTCGAGGAGACTTTTGATGAAAAAATTGCTGAAACCCAGAGTCGAACCAATATATTTCAATCATAAAAATGAAACACATGACATAAAACCAGAAATTGAATACCCTAGTCTATCAAGCCACGCCAATTTGTCAGCTAAACTCATCTGTCATCCATCATTTGTTACCAGTCATTTGCTATGTTTAACCTTGTTATCTGTCATTTGTAAAGTTTGGTCATATGTCACACCAAAAGTCATCTATCAGTTCAACCTAACCCAACATTCTATCATTTATCAAGCCACACCCTAGTGATTTTCAGCCAAATCATCCATCATTTTGTCATCCACGCTATTCAACCTGACATATGTCATCTGTAAAGCCCTAATGTCACATCTGTCATCAGTCACAAACCAAAGAATCTATCAGTTTAACCTAACCTAACATTCTATGCCACTCTGTCAACCACACCCTAGTCAAAGACCCCAGTACAACCACACAGCAAACATCTGTCACATTACCCACAGAGTCACACCCATGCGTCACATTGAGCCCCTCGTCCCTTGTCCAGAGCCCCGACCGGGACCCAAGACTACCTAGGAGCCACGTTCACAGCTTCATTCAGCCACACACAGCAGTCACAAGTATCAACCAGCACTAATATTCCTTCAAAAACAATAGAAATTCCACTCAAAATGCTCTCTTCAATAATGATTGAAATGTGTTGCAAATTTTCAGCGGACAATTTGATACATCTCTATACGGTTTCGCTGACAGAATGATATTCCCACGCAAAGATAACAGAATGTGTTATCTGAGACTGGAAAGGTTCAATTGAAACATAAGAATTGAGGTGTTGCCAGTTGTAGAATAAAACAAAGGTTATGGTGACTGACGTATTGTCAGCTTTAAAATTATGCATTAAGTTTAGGAAAATGTAACATTAGTATAGTGTATACAGCATTGTGTACGGGGTGTTTTTGAAAAATGTGTTATAGGAAAAAATTATATCCACACAACGCTCATTCGACACAGAAAATCATACCCATTGTGAGCACCACATTCTTTTCGAGAGAATGAGATGAGAATTCAGAAAATGTATACTCTATGTACATAACTAAACTGAACAAGCGTTACCGATACATACTTGGTGGAGCTCCAGTACCAACACCAAAGTATTTCGGATCAGAGATAGAAAATATACACTGAAACCTTATGAAAATCATTGAAACACTTACGAAAATCTCAAGAAATTGTCAAATTTTTCCTAACACCAAAGTATATCAGATCAGAGATAGAAAATATTCATTGAAACCTTATGATAAACACTTATGCAAAGCTCAAGGAATTGCCAAAATTAATGGAATTTGTAAAAGATGGTGAAGGGATGGATACATCTCTAGTGAAAGACCGAAAAGAATTTCAATACAGCGTTTTTGGTTGAAGCGAAGAACCAAACAATTGCTGAAGGTATCAAGAATGTACAGAAACATGAATTCAACCAACATATTGAACACTCTGTGTCCTAAACAATTCAATTTATAACACCAATTAGACAATAATTTTCACCTGTTCGGTTGACAAATCGTCTTGAAAAATTGATTCAATACCCTCAAAGAATTCATAAGTATCAGTAATATATTACTTTTGAGAGTTTCGGTTAGGATAATAAAGATATAGGAATTCTAAAATATTGATATATTTGTTTTATAACTATCAATATTGGAGGAATATCAGAAACCCGAGTTGGCGGTATTACTATTCATAAGGCTTATATTTTCGCAAAAAACGTGAGGCCTATGAGACCAAAATAACTGTATTTTAATGAATAGGTTAGTGTTACGAAGTACTTTCACTCAGTGTTGAATGCCAATATATTTTGGCCAGGGTTCACAGGTATGATATATAGATATAGCAGGTAGGTGTAATGAAAATTGTGCAAATTCGTTTCTGTGGGAAAAATACGAGCAGACTTCCATAACATTTATGAGAAAATATTTACATTGTAATAGAACAGAGTACGTGCGAAACTAGCACTGATCAGAGTGAAAATTAAACAGAAATTCTCCACAAAACACGCTTTCTGCTAAGAATGGCAATTCATTAGCAGAGTTTGATATATTTCACAGTAAAACTTAGTGAAAATATTATGTGTGATGGCTGGTGAAACAGACGTTTATGTAGTCCTAGATGAGTTGTTGAGGGGTCATTCCATTCTTGACAGTTGAGGTGTTTGGACGTGCGTTGTCTTCGAAAAATGGAAAAATTCATTATTGAAAAAGAAAATGTCAAGAAAAACCGATTATTCGGTGTTGAGGCACGCACAATTGATTTCAGAATCAGACCTGTGCCAGAGGGTGGCGAACCAGTAAGTTGGATAAAACAGGCTATCGAAGACATTGTGATGAGAGGATTTCAAGATGTGAAACCGAATGACCACGTTGGATTCACCTTTGGATCAAATGAGCTCACAAATGGACAAGGTTGGATGAAATTCAAACTGGCATCAGAAGTTACATTTGATGATGTTTGGCAAACAATATCCTCAATCTACCAATCAAACTCGAAAGGAATGAATACCGAAACATTTACTTTGGGTATTACGACCGTAAGAAAACCAGAATGAAAAAGCTGCAATACTGTGATCAATATCGATTGAGATGTTGTGAAAATGCCACAAAATGACGAGGAAATACTACGAAAAACATTACAAATACATCAATAACACAAATGACTCTCTGGTGAATATTGAGTCTGCATTGGATACACTACACTTTCGAAAGAGGAGACATCAGCCCTGATTCAAAAATCTAGATAGAATTGTTATTCAAAATTAACAGTGAAAATACATGTGAATGTGTTGAGAATTGTGTGAATTTTTCTTTCCCAAAACATTTCTGCTAAAGTACCCAAAATTCTTCAGATTTGTAGCTATTTGTTGAGAAACCTTGAGCATCTTCCTTTCGAGATCCTGTGCATTTTTACACCAAAAAAAAAAATAACTAATTATTTTTATGACGGGCATTGTTGAACGTTCGACTCCAAAACAATTACTGAATATTTTCATCACACGTATCTGGTATACTTCAGATTCGTCAACTATCAAATCCTTTCCAAGATGATCTGACACAGAACTCTTCAGATTGGTCTGCAATCCTTTCCAAGATGATTTGACACAGAACTCTACAGATTCGTCAACTATCATATCCTTTCCAAGATGATCTGACACAGAATGCTAATTTCAGATTCGTCGACAATCGCATCCTTTCCAAGATGATCTGACACAGAATGCTAATTTCAGATTCGTCGACAATCGTATCCTTTCCAAGATGATCTGATACAGAACGCTAATTTCAGATTCGTCGACAATCGTATCCTTTCCAAGATGATCTGACACAGAACTCTAATTTCAGATTCGTCAACTATCATATCCTTTTCAAGACGATCTGTCAACTTGTCATTCGGTGCAGAACTCTTCAGATTCGTCAACTATCATATCCTTTCCGAGTTGATCTGACACAGAACGCTACAGATTCGTCAACTATCACATCCTTTTCAAGACGATCCGACACAGAACCCTAATTTCAGATTCGTCAACCAGCATCTCACTTGCGCGAGGCGTCGAGTTGTGTCTCATATGCGCGACGCTGTAATCAAATTGAATACCCAACCAAGTTCATTAGGATAAAAATTGTTTCTCATGGTACAAAAATCCTCAAAAATGAAGTAATAGGTGTTCTACATATCGGACATTACAAGTGACAGCGCAATCAGCACGGCACGCTTAATACTCACACGGCATGGATAACACATCCATTACAAAAATTGAAAGAATAAATTGAGAATATATTGAGAGTCATGTCTTTGAAATGTTCATTAGAGTTCACCTCAAATAATTCATGATGTACATATCGAACAATTTGTGAGGAGATGCAACAACCAAATGCCTAGGTGTAAAAACATAAGAATATTGGTCAAATCAATCCAAAAAGTACGGCAATTATAATATTCGAACGAAACACGCGATAAACTTATCAAAATCGATTATATATTGAAACAAATGAGAAATCTGGAAACTAAAGATCATGTAAAAGTCGAATACACGAAGGAGCATAATAATTCAACTGGATACATAATGATCAAGCCTGAATTTCAAATGAATCCAGCTAAGTCAGAAATATTGATTCAACTGAAACAAAAATTCTCAAAAAGATACAATGGAAGTTCTACATATTTGACAACTTTCACATGTCACTGAACGATCAACACAACAGGCTAAATTTTTACAATACATGAACACTACGTCCATTCCATTTGACAAACAAATTTTACAAGTATAATGTGTTGGTGAAGAATTTTTAAGGTTTTTGAGTTCAAAATTTGGATTTTTGAGTTTCTAAACTTGGCATTTATCATGATAAATTCGATGCTGAGTCCAAGCTTCAAGCAACCTCGGGTTGCAGCAGAACCATTTGAGTCGAAGACTTCTGCCTGTATGAAAAACTCTACTTCATTGGGAAAATTTCATTCTCATGAAATATCTGAGAACATGACTTGAATCGAAGAGATATATCCCAGTACCAAACATGAACAATGTGATATCATTCAACTTGATTTGAATAGACCACAATTGAGTTTGAAAACATGCAAGAATTTCGAATCAAGCATGTGCAGACGATTGTAAAAGTTTTGAAAAAATTACATGTGATAATGAATTGTATACGTGTAGAACATAAGGTTGAATGAATCCAAAAGTTTGAAGGAGATTCGAAAATTACGCTAGTTGAACGAAACACATGACAAAGGTATAAAAATCGCGTCAAATTGAATACGTAACACCTGCAGAGCCAAATGAAACACAACCAATATATCCGAAATTAATGTTGGAGACCAGAGTCCAGACGCATACATTACTCCAACATATGTAAGCCAAAACAGCATGAAAAATGGAATATTTAAATTCAGACGAAGGCAAAAGTCAACGAAAATACATGACGGAGCATATCGAAAATTAATTATGACTGAATGTGATAGTTAAGTTTGGTACGAAGAATCAAGCCTTGACGTCTGAAATGGTTTTCAACAGCATTAATCAAGTTAAGACGAATACAAAGGACCATTAGAATACATGACGACACAATTCTGAATGAAACAAGTCGTGAAACGAAGCAATAGCTCGAAATACATGTCAACTATTTTGAAAATCATACGTAACAAAAAAAACATGCTAGAGTATCGAGTCTAGACGGGCGCAAATATCTCCAACGCAATGGCCTAGATGAGTAAATAACTGTCATATAAAACCTATACTCCAAAGTGAATCGAGTCGAAATAAATGCCTGCAACCGAATACATAACAATTACATAGAAAACTCATCAAAATAAAATCTCATTTCCGAAATAGATCGATTTCAGACAGAAATATTCATCCAACTGAATGACAGTTTAGTCAATCGAACGCCAAAGATTGCTTCATTCCTGCTGAAATATATGAAAAACCTATGAAAAACTGAGACTGAAAAGTAATATTCTCGATAGTCCATCTGAGTGCTTATGTGCGTAAATGAATACCAAAAGTCCAGAGGACTGAAGTTGATCTATAGGGCACATGATAAAATATGCTAAAAAAACAAACGATACAGAACAATGATTTGACCGAATGTCCTGCATATATACTGAAATCGAAAAATAATTATTTTGCCTGACGACCAGCAGATATACATAAATCGAAAAAATTATATCATCATTTGAAAGAACAAGTGTATATCTGAGCAATGACACAACAAAGTTTATATTATAAATCTTGAAAAATGAGTATGAAAAAATGATATTTGTCCTAACGATTGCAAGTAGCTCACATATTGAAATTGTAAGATTCCTGAAGAGTAAAGTTCAGAAGGAAGCAATTTACTCTTACGAGTGTCTACTGAAAGCTGTATAAATATGTGAAAATCATATCAGAGTGAACGCCAACCAAGCTCACATGAATACGATTCGTTTGAATGAATGTGAAAGTCCTATATATCAAAGAATCAGTGCTACAGAATTCCAACTAAGTCAATCAATTTCGGACGAATCCAAGAATCTGACTGAAGTTCATCTGATTATAATACGACGAACATCGAAATCAATACCGTGGCAACTCAACTCGGTCAACTGAATTTTAATAGTGGAATGATTGAAAAACTCTGATTGAAGCAAATCTAGATGGTTCTGATGAATTCCTCAACACCAGGATCAAGGCAGAAGTTAATACCAACTCAATGGAGACTAATGCAGGAATCCAGTGGAGCCCGCAACGAAGTCATCAAACTCAACCTGCACGAATGCATCAATTCATCTGAGATCCATACCAAATATAGCAAATTTCAAATTCGAATGAACAATGCATGTAAAAAATCGATTCCTAATCACAGCAAGAATCCAACTGAATTGGCCAAATTCTGATCGTAACCATTGCTCAAACTAATACATACCAACCACATCGAGAATCAAATATAAATTACGGTATCAGTCGAGCAGAACAAACCGAAAATGCTTAGAAAATGTAGAATTTTATCGGATGATACCCTCAAAATCCATGAAATTCTGACGCTGAAATTGTACGAACTGTGTTGGATTGATTTAGGATGGTTCCATCAAAGTTCAAATATCAAAAAGGCATAACTATAAAAATGAATCGGGTTTCTGATATTTCCAAAATTATTAGATATCAAAACAAAAATGCGTTGGTCGCATTTATCGAGGCGTTAGTCGCATTTAACGGAACGTTAGTCGCATTTAACGGAGCGTTAGTCGCATTTAACGGTGCGTTTAACGAAGCGTTAGTTGCATTTAACGAAGCGTTAGTCGCATTTAACGAAGCGTCAGTCGCATTCAACGAACCGTTAGTCGCATTTAACGAAGCGTTAACGGACGTTTGACGTATTGGGGACAGACGAAAAATGTCAAGGTCGGTGATAAAGTTCGAATTTCTGAGGTCCCCAATACGTCAAACGTCCGTTAACGCTTCGTTAAATGCGACTAACGGTTCGTTGAATGCGACTGACGCTTCGTTAAACGCACCGTTAAATGCAACTAACGCTTCGTTAAACGCACCGTTAAATGCGACTAACGCTCCGTTAAATGCGACTAACGTTCCGTTAAATGCGACTAACGCCTCGATAAATGCGACCAACGCATTTTTGTTTTGATATCTAATAATTTTGGAAATATCAGAAACCCGATTCATTTTTATAGTTATGCCTTTTTGATATTTGAACTTTGATGGAACCATCCTAAATCAATCCAACACAGTTCGTACAATTTCAGCGTCAGAATTTCATGGATTTTGAGGGTATCATCCGATAAAATTCTACATTTTCTAAGCATTTTCGGTTTGTTCTGCTCGACTGATACCGTAATTTATATTTGATTCTCGATGTGGTTGGTATGTATTAGTTTGAGCAATGGTTACGATCAGAATTTGGCCAATTCAGTTGGATTCTTGCTGTGATTAGGAATCGATTTTTTACATGCATTGTTCATTCGAATTTGAAATTTGCTATATTTGGTATGGATCTCAGATGAATTGATGCATTCGTGCAGGTTGAGTTTGATGACTTCGTTGCGGGCTCCACTGGATTCCTGCATTAGTCTCCATTGAGTTGGTATTAACTTCTGCCTTGATCCTGGTGTTGAGGAATTCATCAGAACCATCTAGATTTGCTTCAATCAGAGTTTTTCAATCATTCCACTATTAAAATTCAGTTGACCGAGTTGAGTTGCCACGGTATTGATTTCGATGTTCGTCGTATTATAATCAGATGAACTTCAGTCAGATTCTTGGATTCGTCCGAAATTGATTGACTTAGTTGGAATTCTGTAGCACTGATTCTTTGATATATAGGACTTTCACATTCATTCAAACGAATCGTATTCATGTGAGCTTGGTTGGCGTTCACTCTGATATGATTTTCACATATTTATACAGCTTTCAGTAGACACTCGTAAGAGTAAATTGCTTCCTTCTGAACTTTACTCTTCAGGAATCTTACAATTTCAATATGTGAGCTACTTGCAATCGTTAGGACAAATATCATTTTTTCATACTCATTTTTCAAGATTTATAATATAAACTTTGTTGTGTCATTGCTCAGATATACACTTGTTCTTTCAAATGATGATATAATTTTTTCGATTTATGTATATCTGCTGGTCGTCAGGCAAAATAATTATTTTTCGATTTCAGTATATATGCAGGACATTCGGTCAAATCATTGTTCTGTATCGTTTGTTTTTTTAGCATATTTTATCATGTGCCCTATAGATCAACTTCAGTCCTCTGGACTTTTGGTATTCATTTACGCACATAAGCACTCAGATGGACTATCGAGAATATTACTTTTCAGTCTCAGTTTTTCATAGGTTTTTCATATATTTCAGCAGGAATGAAGCAATCTTTGGCGTTCGATTGACTAAACTGTCATTCAGTTGGATGAATATTTCTGTCTGAAATCGATCTATTTCGGAAATGAGATTTTATTTTGATGAGTTTTCTATGTAATTGTTATGTATTCGGTTGCAGGCATTTATTTCGACTCGATTCACTTTGGAGTATAGGTTTTATATGACAGTTATTTACTCATCTAGGCCATTGCGTTGGAGATATTTGCGCCCGTCTAGACTCGATACTCTAGCATGTTTTTTTTGTTACGTATGATTTTCAAAATAGTTGACATGTATTTCGAGCTATTGCTTCGTTTCACGACTTGTTTCATTCAGAATTGTGTCGTCATGTATTCTAATGGTCCTTTGTATTCGTCTTAACTTGATTAATGCTGTTGAAAACCATTTCAGACGTCAAGGCTTGATTCTTCGTACCAAACTTAACTATCACATTCAGTCATAATTAATTTTCGATATGCTCCGTCATGTATTTTCGTTGACTTTTGCCTTCGTCTGAATTTAAATATTCCATTTTTCATGCTGTTTTGGCTTACATATGTTGGAGTAATGTATGCGTCTGGACTCTGGTCTCCAACATTAATTTCGGATATATTGGTTGTGTTTCATTTGGCTCTGCAGGTGTTACGTATTCAATTTGACTCGATTTTTATACCTTTGTCATGTGTTTCGTTCAACTAGCGTAATTTTCGAATCTCCTTCAAACTTTTGGATTCATTCAACCTTATGTTCTACACGTATACAATTCATTATCACATGTAATTTTTTCAAAACTTTTACAATCGTCTGCACATGCTTGATTCGAAATTCTTGCATGTTTTCAAACTCAATTGTGGTCTATTCAAATCAAGTTGAATGATATCACATTGTTCATGTTTGGTACTGGGATATATCTCTTCGATTCAAGTCATGTTCTCAGATATTTCATGAGAATGAAATTTTCCCAATGAAGTAGAGTTTTTCATACAGGCAGAAGTCTTCGACTCAAATGGTTCTGCTGCAACCCGAGGTTGCTTGAAGCTTGGACTCAGCATCGAATTTATCATGATAAATGCCAAGTTTAGAAACTCAAAAATCCAAATTTTGAACTCAAAAACCTTAAAAATTCTTCACCAACACATTATACTTGTAAAATTTGTTTGTCAAATGGAATGGACGTAGTGTTCATGTATTGTAAAAATTTAGCCTGTTGTGTTGATCGTTCAGTGACATGTGAAAGTTGTCAAATATGTAGAACTTCCATTGTATCTTTTTGAGAATTTTTGTTTCAGTTGAATCAATATTTCTGACTTAGCTGGATTCATTTGAAATTCAGGCTTGATCATTATGTATCCAGTTGAATTATTATGCTCCTTCGTGTATTCGACTTTTACATGATCTTTAGTTTCCAGATTTCTCATTTGTTTCAATATATAATCGATTTTGATAAGTTTATCGCGTGTTTCGTTCGAATATTATAATTGCCGTACTTTTTGGATTGATTTGACCAATATTCTTATGTTTTTACACCTATGCATTTGGTTGTTGCATCTCCTCACAAATTGTTCGATATGTACATCATGAATTATTTGAGGTGAACTCTAATGAACATTTCAAAGACATGACTCTCAATATATTCTCAATTTATTCTTTCAATTTTTGTAATGGATGTGTTATCCATGCCGTGTGAGTATTAAGCGTGCCGTGCTGATTGCGCTGTCACTTGTAATGTCCGATATGTAGAACACCTATTACTTCATTTTTGAGGATTTTTGTACCATGAGAAACAATTTTTATCCTAATGAACTTGGTTGGGTATTCAATTTGATTACAGCGTCGCGCAAGTGAGATGCTAGTAGACTGATAGCGTCGCGCATATGAGACACAACTCGACGCCTCGCGCAAGTGAGATGCTGGTTGACGAATCTGAAATTAGGGTTCTGTGTCGGATCGTCTTGAAAAGGATGTGATAGTTGACGAATCTGTAGCGTTCTGTGTCAGATCAACTCGGAAAGGATATGATAGTTGACGAATCTGAAGAGTTCTGCACCGAATGACAAGTTGACAGATCGTCTTGAAAAGGATATGATAGTTGACGAATCTGAAATTAGAGTTCTGTGTCAGATCATCTTGGAAAGGATACGATTGTCGACGAATCTGAAATTAGCGTTCTGTATCAGATCATCTTGGAAAGGATACGATTGTCGACGAATCTGAAATTAGCATTCTGTGTCAGATCATCTTGGAAAGGATGCGATTGTCGACGAATCTGAAATTAGCATTCTGTGTCAGATCATCTTGGAAAGGATATGATAGTTGACGAATCTGTAGAGTTCTGTGTCAAATCATCTTGGAAAGGATTGCAGACCAATCTGAAGAGTTCTGTGTCAGATCATCTTGGAAAGGATTTGATAGTTGACGAATCTGAAGTATACCAGATACGTGTGATGAAAATATTCAGTAATTGTTTTGGAGTCGAACGTTCAACAATGCCCGTCATAAAAATAATTAGTTATTTTTTTTTTGGTGTAAAAATGCACAGGATCTCGAAAGGAAGATGCTCAAGGTTTCTCAACAAATAGCTACAAATCTGAAGAATTTTGGGTACTTTAGCAGAAATGTTTTGGGAAAGAAAAATTCACACAATTCTCAACACATTCACATGTATTTTCACTGTTAATTTTGAATAACAATTCTATCTAGATTTTTGAATCAGGGCTGATGTCTCCTCTTTCGAAAGTGTAGTGTATCCAATGCAGACTCAATATTCACCAGAGAGTCATTTGTGTTATTGATGTATTTGTAATGTTTTTCGTAGTATTTCCTCGTCATTTTGTGGCATTTTCACAACATCTCAATCGATATTGATCACAGTATTGCAGCTTTTTCATTCTGGTTTTCTTACGGTCGTAATACCCAAAGTAAATGTTTCGGTATTCATTCCTTTCGAGTTTGATTGGTAGATTGAGGATATTGTTTGCCAAACATCATCAAATGTAACTTCTGATGCCAGTTTGAATTTCATCCAACCTTGTCCATTTGTGAGCTCATTTGATCCAAAGGTGAATCCAACGTGGTCATTCGGTTTCACATCTTGAAATCCTCTCATCACAATGTCTTCGATAGCCTGTTTTATCCAACTTACTGGTTCGCCACCCTCTGGCACAGGTCTGATTCTGAAATCAATTGTGCGTGCCTCAACACCGAATAATCGGTTTTTCTTGACATTTTCTTTTTCAATAATGAATTTTTCCATTTTTCGAAGACAACGCACGTCCAAACACCTCAACTGTCAAGAATGGAATGACCCCTCAACAACTCATCTAGGACTACATAAACGTCTGTTTCACCAGCCATCACACATAATATTTTCACTAAGTTTTACTGTGAAATATATCAAACTCTGCTAATGAATTGCCATTCTTAGCAGAAAGCGTGTTTTGTGGAGAATTTCTGTTTAATTTTCACTCTGATCAGTGCTAGTTTCGCACGTACTCTGTTCTATTACAATGTAAATATTTTCTCATAAATGTTATGGAAGTCTGCTCGTATTTTTCCCAAAGAAACGAATTTGCACAATTTTCATTACACCTACCTGCTATATCTATATATCATACCTGTGAACCCTGGCCAAAATATTTTGGCATTCAACACTGAGTGAAAGTACTTCGTAACACTAACCTATTCATTAAAATACAGTTATTTTGGTCTCATAGGCCTCACGTTTTTTGCGAAAATATAAGCCTTATGAATAGTAATACCGCCAACTCGGGTTTCTGATATTCCTCCAATATTGATAGTTATAAAACAAATATATCAATATTTTAGAATTCCTATATCTTTATTATCCTAACCGAAACTCTCAAAAGTAATATATTACTGATACTTATGAATTCTTTGAGGGTATTGAATCAATTTTTCAAGACGATTTGTCAACCGAACAGGTGAAAATTATTGTCTAATTGGTGTTATAAATTGAATTGTTTAGGACACAGAGTGTTCAATATGTTGGTTGAATTCATGTTTCTGTACATTCTTGATACCTTCAGCAATTGTTTGGTTCTTCGCTTCAACCAAAAACGCTGTATTGAAATTCTTTTCGGTCTTTCACTAGAGATGTATCCATCCCTTCACCATCTTTTACAAATTCCATTAATTTTGGCAATTCCTTGAGCTTTGCATAAGTGTTTATCATAAGGTTTCAATGAATATTTTCTATCTCTGATCTGATATACTTTGGTGTTAGGAAAAATTTGACAATTTCTTGAGATTTTCGTAAGTGTTTCAATGATTTTCATAAGGTTTCAGTGTATATTTTCTATCTCTGATCCGAAATACTTTGGTGTTGGTACTGGAGCTCCACCAAGTATGTATCGGTAACGCTTGTTCAGTTTAGTTATGTACATAGAGTATACATTTTCTGAATTCTCATCTCATTCTCTCGAAAAGAATGTGGTGCTCACAATGGGTATGATTTTCTGTGTCGAATGAGCGTTGTGTGGATATAATTTTTTCCTATAACACATTTTTCAAAAACACCCCGTACACAATGCTGTATACACTATACTAATGTTACATTTTCCTAAACTTAATGCATAATTTTAAAGCTGACAATACGTCAGTCACCATAACCTTTGTTTTATTCTACAACTGGCAACACCTCAATTCTTATGTTTCAATTGAACCTTTCCAGTCTCAGATAACACATTCTGTTATCTTTGCGTGGGAATATCATTCTGTCAGCGAAACCGTATAGAGATGTATCAAATTGTCCGCTGAAAATTTGCAACACATTTCAATCATTATTGAAGAGAGCATTTTGAGTGGAATTTCTATTGTTTTTGAAGGAATATTAGTGCTGGTTGATACTTGTGACTGCTGTGTGTGGCTGAATGAAGCTGTGAACGTGGCTCCTAGGTAGTCTTGGGTCCCGGTCGGGGCTCTGGACAAGGGACGAGGGGCTCAATGTGACGCATGGGTGTGACTCTGTGGGTAATGTGACAGATGTTTGCTGTGTGGTTGTACTGGGGTCTTTGACTAGGGTGTGGTTGACAGAGTGGCATAGAATGTTAGGTTAGGTTGAACTGATAGATTCTTTGGTTTGTGACTGATGACAGATGTGACATTAGGGCTTTACAGATGACATATGTCAGGTTGAATAGCGTGGATGACAAAATGATGGATGATTTGGCTGAAAATCACTAGGGTGTGGCTTGATAAATGATAGAATGTTGGGTTAGGTTGAACTGATAGATGACTTTTGGTGTGACATATGACCAAACTTTACAGATGACAGATAACAAGGTTAAACATAGCAAATGACTGGTAACAAATGATGGATGACAGATGACTTTAGCTGACAAATTGGCGTGGCTTGATAGACTAGGGTATTCAATTTCTGGTTTTATGTCATGTGTTTCATTTTTATGATTGAAATATATTGGTTCGACTCTGGGTTTCAGCAATTTTTTCATCAAAAGTCTCCTCGAACGCAGTACCTTTGATGGAAAAATGTTGAAATTCAGAGCGAGGTGTACTAAGTCTCCAGCGGAGACGCCATATTTGTTTTTTCTTTAACGACCAATCAGCCCCACTAGCCCTGCTTTTTTCAGCCAATGGTGGAGCGTTTGCAGAGACGCCCTGTTTTTTCAGCCAACCAATGGTGGAGCGTCACAGCAATGACCAATGACAGCCACTAGCCTTGCTTTTTTCAGCCAATGGTAGCAGAGACGCCTTGTTTTTTCTTTAACGACCAATCAGCCCCACTAGCCCTGCTTTTTTCAGCCAATGGTGGAGCGTCACAGCAATGACCAATGACAGAGCTACAACGCCCTGCTTTTTTCAGCCAATGGTGGCATAGCCGCATGTTTTTTCTTTAATGACCAATCAGCCCCACTAGCCCTGCTTTTTTCAGCCAATGGTGGAGCGTTACAGCAATGACCAATGCCAGGGCCCCAACACCCTGCTTTTTCCAGCCAATGGTGGCAGAGACGCCTGTTTTTTCTTTAACGACCAATCATACAGCTTCACTAGCAACGCCCTATTTGTTCTTTTCAGCCAACCAGAACCACAGCCAATGGTGGAGTGTTTGCAGAGACGCCATATTTGTTTTTTCACATAACAACCAATCACAGAGCTCCAGCGGAGACGCCATACTTGTTTTTTCACATAACAACCAATCACAGAGCTCCAGCGGGGACGCCATACTTGTTTTTTCACATAACAACCAATGACAGAGGGCCCTCTCGAGGTACGACACACGTAGGTCACCCCCCACACCTCCAGACTGTGCCAAAAAGGCATCTACCACTCTTTCCGACGTCACGATTTTTTCTAATGCTGCACCGCGCTCCATGGACTGCTTCGACCGCGTGGCGCCATCTAGCGGGAAGTTTTGGTACTTTTGAGGCGAAACCCGCTTTGGGTCTCTACTTAAATTCAATTTTGCAAAGAATTTGCAGCTACAATTTACTGATTTCATTTTTTCGGCAATCGAATGTAGTCAAGAGATCAAATTCATCAGGCAGAATGAATGTTACAAACCCCATCATTTTTAAAAAGCCGGAAGCGGTCGCCATTAATTTAGAATACACGTGTATTCTAAAACCTAACCTAACAGCTGTCAAATACGTAATAAACGATCCAAAATAGTGGCAGAAGAAGAATTCAACTGTCTAACAGACTCGGATATGGAATGAAATATATTCTGTTGAGTCTTCTCTGTACTACTGCTTTTTTTGTCCTATTTCTACTCTGAACGGACAGAGCTCACACATCCGTTGCTCGATAGCATATACTTTTTTCTACTCCCACCATTTTGAACCGTTAATCACGTATTTGACAGCTTTTACGTAATGATTCATTTAGAATAAACGTGTATTCTATTATCAAAGATGGCCGCTTCAGGGAAAAAAATTGAAAATGTAGCGATATGTGAAATTTAACCTGATTATTTTTTTCACTTGTCGAAATGTGACGTTTTTGGCATTTCAACCTATAGTAGCGGGTTATTCTATGGTTATTCTAGCCAATAATTGGGTATTATACTGATAAAACTGCCTGGTCCTATCTATTAAACGTTTTTTACCTTTGAACTGTCAAAACTAGACGGTTTACCGCGTCGATTCTATTGAACTGGTTCATATTCATATAAATTATCATGAATGAAGAGTTACCTTATTATTAATAATTATTCACTTTTAACTTTTTCAGCATAATAAAAACATAACACATTTCAATGAACACTCAAACACGTAAATAATTCATAACCTCAACTTTATGACAGATATAGCGAACGACCAATTCAAATATTTAAGGTTTCCTTAACTCAAATAAAGATGACGTACAATTGGTTTCTATTGAATACAATTCATTTTTTGTTGTATGAGAAGAAACCGTTGTATGAAGATTTTGATACAACGACATAACGAATGATTTTATGTTCCTTCTGGCACGAATTTCATTCCATAAGAACCTTGTACAATGAGAGGTGTGACGCCATCTCTTGGTATCGTCGGCAAGCATTATAATATTCAATCATATATATAAGCATCATATCTCTTCTGGATCATAGAGGCATACATCGTTGTTTGACATTTTAAATTTGTAAAATTTTCACCTATTCTCCGTTCTTTCTTGAGTAAATGAAATACTGATAAATTAAATTGTTCTTTCTTCTATTTGTTCAAAAAATAATCTCTCCAAATACAACTCGTCCTTCAATGAGATAAATTTTCATTTTCAAAACACTCAAACTTTTTTATTTTGAGGCAAAAGCATTCAAACAAACCGAATCAGATAAAATCACTCGTCCTACGGACTCGTGATTTTATCAATCGGTTTGTTTTCATACTTTTGCCAAATAAAAAAGTTTTTGTGGAAAATGAAAATTTATCGATTAAATTTGAAGGACTCGTGGTATAACCTTTGATAAATTTAGTCTCCTGACTACATTGCTCAGAAACCAAATCGACACGCATGGTGGGAGTAGAAAAAGTATAGTTCGCAACTCGAGGATAAGACCAGTGACGTGCACTCGCGATCTGTCGCACTCGGCTAACGCCTCGTGTTCGTGCGTGATAGGCTACTTATCCTCCTCGTCACGTAATATACTATTTTGCTGGCCAGCCAACTCCTCAACATAACGGGAAAATTTTCTTTTCTCTACTCCACTGACAAATATAATATTCATACTTTGCTCGTTCCAAGAAAGTACAATGATCTTCCTTCATATATTTTGACATTTTTGGCAAACAAATGAAATAACGGGGTCGAATATGTTGACAAAAAATACCCCGCCTGTCCTGTGATGACTTACATCGTTGTGATACGAACATAGTCGAAACCTCGAATAGTTTCCATCTGAAACCTTTTTTATATTGCGATTCTTACGTGAATCGAGGACTGAAAATAAATCAGCCTCGAATAAAAGTGGATATTCTTCGAATGGTGCTGCGAACAGAAAGATAACTTTGCCTTTCTTCGAGAGATATAAAAAATATTCGAATGCTGTCAAACAATATTGAATCACACCCGAAGTATAAAACGTACCAATAGGATTACAAATAATAAAAAATGGAACTCTAGATTTGGAAATTTTTCTCCTATTGATCGATATCCTATTGAGTAGTATCGTTTGATATTCCATCAAGACATACATATGATAAAAGTTTTCGGAAAGTTATATTCAAATAATTTGAAAAAGATCCGTAAAATTACAAAATCAAATACCACGACCTCTGAAATTACTCAACCAAATATGAATTAACTTTTATATCTGTAATAATTGTAATATACTGTAATGTAACCTGTACAAAGAACGTATCGAAACGAGATGATAAGCAGAAATAAAAACAAAATCTAAATGAAACAATAAAAATGGATAGGTAGGTAATCGCGAATAATAATTTAGGTGAGCAGAAATTAAACGAAAAGCAATAATACGACTAAAACGTGTTATAAAAGTTTTTGGGTCAGAAAACTATTATATAATAAAAGGCAGATAATATAACAGGAGTTGCAGTGAAATCAATGGGAATAGGAAACATAATGGTCTCGGTAGTGTAGTGGTTAGCATATCTGCCTATCAATCGGAAGGCCGGGGTTCGAGTCCTCGCCGGGCCACCGTGCTGGGTGATCGCACATTGAAAGGTAAGGCCTCGTTGATCCATTGCTCGCACAAGTTTCGACTTCTGAGGGTTGACGTTCGTCAGCTGGTTAACGAAAACGAACAATTTTAGAACAATTCAGAACAAGAGAATAAAATTCTAGAAAAAGATTACAGAAAGAATCGTGAAAACCAAATTTCAAGTAGACGTTCCGACCGAAATGTTATGGTAGAATATCGAGTGAGCGAGAAGAAATGAGGTGGTATTCCAGTTTGAATACAAAAATTTCATCAAAAAGGGGCTTTTTGATTATGGATTTGGTAATTTCTTCAATGTGTGAAGAACAACTGATAGATCAACCCACTCGTATTCTCGATACGAATAGCCGATTTGCCGATACACTGGACCTGTTTCTCACAACTCATCCTGATCTCCTTCAAATCAAAATTAACCTTCTAGAGTGATTCTGATCACACTTTGATTTCGATCACTTGTTCGTATTCAGTTCCAATAAAAGGTAAGTTACCCACACGTCGTGCCAAGAATTACAAGTCAGCCGACTGGGACGGTCTTTCAAAGTTTTCCTCTGATTTTCCTTGGAGAAGGGGCTGTTTTCATCTGGTGATCACACTCTATGTGCTCAAGAAATCTCTGATCATTAGAGGAATGAAGACATTTATTCCAAGTACTGAAAAGACATCACAATCTGAGGAACCATGGTTCAATAAAAACTGCTCCAAGGCTGTCACATTCAAACAAGCGGCACTGAGTATTGTTTTTTCCAGAAATAGGTGTACTGCAACAATTGAAGCTGCTGAATAAGCACATAATAATAGAATTAGTCCAAGACTTGTTGAATGTCCAAACGGTTCTCGTTCGTTTTAGTTATTTGCTAAAGCTGTCGTTAAACCTTCACTTCTAGTTCACTTTCTAGAACCCACGACCTCTCGATCATGACTCGGGCACACAACCATCTCGCTTGCCGATATTTCATGAATATCTTGGTATGAATTTTTGCTCATGTACATTTTTGATTGTTTGAATATTTTAAAAATTGTAAAATAGATCTGTCAATTTGATGGTCTTTAAAACCATTTTGAAGAAGGGCTGATTTGAGTTGGGCTAGTTCCTGTGGTTTGTTATGGAGGTATGTGAGGTTGATAGATCTGTGGATGAGGGAATTTACAACGGAATTGGTTTGTGCTGGATGATGGTGGGAGTTTGCGTTAAGGTATCGGTTTGTGTGTGTTGGTTCTTGCTGGTTCAGATACGTAGATGAAGTTTTCGTCATATGGCCTCACTCCGAAACTCTCCATAATTTCCTTTATCACCTCAACGACCTCTACCCAAATATAAAGTTCACGATGGAAATCGAAAGCAATAACTCCCATCCATTCTTAGATGTCCGCATCACAAGAACCAATAAATCCTTCACCCACACGGTCTACACGTAATGATATATTGAAACTTCATCACCCTGTAGCGATGTTTACTTTTCTCGCTAGTGAAATGGGCTTACACTATTCTACAATATGCTACTGCAGCCCACGAACATGTCTGTTTTTCCTTAGAATAGTAGATAGTTGCCCGCAAATAAGTGAGTCCAAACCTCAAGATCAGAATCAGACTCTTCACCATTAGTTTTTTAGGTTAGAACATTCATAGTTGGTGTCGAGCAGATGTGTTCTGAGATTAGATTGCACGAATCAATGGCCAATAAATCGTTTGAAGTTTTGTACAAGTTTGAGATATTTCTAGGTATTATTTTCGAAGAATATTCAGATAGTATTAAATTTTTATCAGCGGATAATCAATATCACTGGACGAATAAATGCCTGATATATGTCTGTTAGTTCTGCTTTGAATCTGCCATCAAAGCAACATCAGAATTTTGAAGGATCTACCCATCAGTAAACTTTATTCATTGACCTGTTTGTAACACACCAACAATGTTTGACTGACTATTCGACTTGAACCAGTCTGTTTCTCCTTCAAGAAGTTCCAATAAAAATATAAAAAGTATAAGCTTATTGAATTGTAGAACAATTGAATCCCGCTTTAGGATAAATGGAGCTGTCATTTTCAGAACCAGCTGCCGTACTCTCCTGCTGATGAACAAACATTTATCTGTGCCTTATTTCTATTTAGTCATTTCATAAGTTATAATTCTTATTATTGATTACGCTATAAGGTAGATACGATTAAATTTCCACAAAATTTTTATTGTCTTCGCGACAAGTTTCGGTACACTGTACCTTTATCAAGCGAATGTATTTAAACACTAAATTATTCTTCGCTAAAAGCTCCTTAAATATATCAGGGCCTACTCTAATTATCTATGATTCCTAGAATAATACCACTGACAATGATGATGATTCCTAACTGATGCTGATAACTGATACTGATTCCTAATAATAATTATGATATCGGACCATAGTTACTACTTATTGATTGAATAAGTTCAACAAAGGGGAACTATTGAGATCCAATTGATCATTTAGCAAACAATTTGAATTTTTTAATTTATTGATTTCCAAAAATTCTAAATAATTAAGTCTAATGCCCTTATTTTCAACATGCAGAATTTCGAAATTTTTATCGAAGTCATGGCCTTCCTCCAAAATATGATTGGCATATGATGAATGAGTTGTTTTCTTTTCATAATTCATACGATGTTCACGTATGCGGTTTTTGAATGGTCTACCTGTCTGGCCAATATATACTTTGGAGCAAGATCCACAATTCAATTTATAAACTCCTGATTTTTCATCTTTTATTGTTTTATCTTTGTTATTCTTGATAAACCTTCCCAACGTGTTATCTGTTCTATATGCTACTTTTGAATTTTGTTTATGCAAAAATGAAGCTACTTTTTCCGTAGCAGGTCCTGAATAAGTTAAGATTCTATAATTATTGTCATGGGTCCTCAAAGTAGGGTACACTTCTTGGATAGCTTTTCTATGTAGTTTTTTAGCAAGAATATTTTCTATTAATTTGACTTGATATCCATTGTTAACTGCTATTTGTTTTATGATATTTAATTCTTTGTTGAAATTGTCCACAGAAAGAGGAATGTTTACTAATCTGTGTATCATACTATGGTATGCTGATATTTTATGTTTATATGGATGTACCGAATTATTATGAATAGTGATATCAGTGTGGGAAGGTTTATGAAAAATAGCAAAGTGGTGTTTGCTGTTGGCTTTACCTATTGTCAAGTCTAAGAAATTAATTGAATTTTCTGTTTCCATCTCTATTGTGAATTGAATATTCGGATGAATAGTGTTAATATATTTATGAAATGTATCTAATTGTCTGTTGGTGCCTTTAAAACAAACTATAACGTCATCTACATATCTGTACCAATACAAAAACTGTTGCGACAGTGGATGTTTATGAATTATATTTTCCAGATTGTCCATGAAAATTTCTGCCAGTAGAGGACTTAGCGGATTTCCCATGATCAAACCGTCAGATGAAGAGTATACTTTATTGTCAAATTGAAAGTAATTTTGTTCAAGACATATCGACAAAAGGTCTAATATCTCTTGTTTAATGAGCGGATTAACATGATTTTTATCTAGTAAACCTTCGACTAAGATTATGGTATCTTGTGGAGGTATACTAGGGAAAAGATTTTGAACGTCAAATGATATTAATTTTGCGTTATCTGGAACAGTTATGTCCTGTATTTTATTTATCAAATCATAAGAATTTTTAAGGCTGAATTTCGGTTCGAATTTAGAATAGTTTGTTATTAAATGTATTAGCTTTCTTGATAACTTAACTGATGGTGCTGTAACAAATGATACTACTGGCCGAATAGGGTAGTTTTGTTTATGTAATTTTATCAAAGAATATAATTTTGGGGTTTGAGGATATGGAAATTCTTGGTGTTGAAACAGAAATTGCCCTGAAAGGTACTTTGGACATTATGAACAATAAATATCAGTCTACTAATATCATCAAATCTACGTTTCTGAAAGATAGGTTTAATATGAATGATATGAAAATAGTAAAATCTATAGTGAATAAAACCAACGAAAAGGATATAATTTTTACAAGAGCAGATAAAGGTAACACAGTCATTGCTATTAATAGGAATGATTATGTTCAAAAAACTCTTGATTTTTTAGATTCCGGTAAATTCACATTACTGAAACGTGACCCTACTCATTTGTACCAACTACAAATCAAGGAATTTTTGAGAAACTCAAATTCTATTTTCAATGAATCCGAGAAGTTCAGACTAACTCTGATGAATCCTCAAACCCCAAAATTATATTCTTTGATAAAATTACATAAACAAAACTACCCTATTCGGCCAGTAGTATCATTTGTTACAGCACCATCAGTTAAGTTATCAAGAAAGCTAATACATTTAATAACAAACTATTCTAAATTAATATCATTTGACGTTCAAAATCTTTTCCCTAGTATACCTCCACAAGATACCATAATCTTAGTCGAAGGTTTACTAGATAAAAATCATGTTAATCCGCTCATTAAACAAGAGATATTAGACCTTTTGTCGATATGTCTTGAACAAAATTACTTTCAATTTGACAATAAAGTATACTCTTCATCTGACGGTTTGATCATGGGAAATCCGCTAAGTCCTCTACTGGCAGGAATTTTCATGGACAATCTGGAAAATATAATTCATAAACATCCACTGTCGCAACAGTTTTTGTATTGGTACAGATATGTAGATGACGTTATAGTTTGTTTTAAAGGCACCAACAGACAATTAGATACATTTCATAAATATATTAACACTATTCATCCAAATATTCAATTCACAATAGAGATGGAAACAGATAATTCAATTAATTTCTTAGACTTGACAATAGGTAAAGCCAACAGCAAACACCACTTTGCTATTTTTCATAAACCTTCCCAAACTGATATCACTATTCATAATAATTCGGTACATCCATATAAACATAAAATATCAGCATACCATAGTATGATACACAGATTAGTAAACATTCCTCTTTCTGTGGACAATTTCAACAAAGAATTAAATATCATAAAACAAATAGCAGTTAACAATGGATATCAAGTCAAATTAATAGAAAATATTCTTGCTAAAAAACTACATAGAAAAGCTATCCAAGAATTGTACCCTACTTTGAGGACCCATTACAATAATTATAGAATCTTAACTTATTCAGGACCTGCTACGGAAAAAGTAGCTTCATTTTTGCATAAACAAAATTTAAAAGTAGCATATAGAACAGATAACACGTTGGGAAGGTTTATCAAGAATAACAAAGATAAAACAATAAAAGATGAAAAATCAGGAGTTTATAAATTGAATTGTGGATCTTGCTCCAAAGTATATATTGGCCAGACAGGTAGACCATTCAAAAACCGCATACGTGAACATCGTATGAATTATGAAAAGAAAACAACTCATTCACCATATGCCAATCATATTTCGGAGGAAGGCCATGACTTCGATAAAAATTTCGAAATTCTGCATGTTGAAAATAAGGGCATTAGACTTAATTATTTAGAATTTTTGGAAATCAATAAATTAAAAAATTCAAATTGTTTGCTAAATGATCAATTGGATCTCAATAGTTCCCCTTTGTTGAACTTATTCAATCAATAAGTAGTAACTATGGTCCGATATCATAATTATTATTAGGAATCAGTATCAGTTGTCAGCATCAGTTAGGAATCATCATCATTGTCAGTGGTATTATTCTAGGAATCATAGATAATTAGAGTAGGCCCTGATATATTTAAGGAGCTTTTAGCGAAGAATAATTTAGTGTTTAAATACATTCGCTTGATAAAGGTACAGTGTACCGAAACATGTCGCGAAGACAATAAAAATTTTGTGGAAATTTAATCGTGTCTACCTTATAGCGTAATAACTATGGATTTCCATCAAGTAAAGGCCACCTCAGTCCAAAATCTTATTATTGATATTTGAAATTGTTTTTATGTTCATTTTATTTCTATTATTCACGTTTCATTCTCTCGATGATATCGATCTCATAAGTTTTTCAAAAGGTTTATTTGGGCATATCAGCAATGGAAATGCTTATCAACTTCTATTTTCTCACGTAACGATGTATCGAAACTTCATTAAATTGTAGCAATATTTACTCTTCCCGCTATCACGCATAGTCTTTCCATGAAAAATGGAGGAAATCCATGAATAATATATTGCTTGATTAGACGAACAAACATACACAGTTTATCGCTCTATCTGCCATCGTATCGGACCAAATTGTAGCCGAACGAATGAATAAACATGTTCGGCTCGTGCTTGAAGCCGGCAATTATTGGAGGCATACCTGAAAAACCTCGTGATTTTCCCGAATCGAAAATGATCGCGCTGAGATTAGATTTCGATTTCGTTATAACAAGATATGAGTTCTACGAATGTTGCTCTCAGTCCTATCGATTGTTCGAGGTGTAGATACGAGGAGATTCAGTAGTGATAGGAACGAATGTGAACACATTATTATTCAAACTTTCATTGCTAGAGAATTTTCGGCGTGACTGGGTATATATTTTCAATATAATAGTGTGTAACTGGCTTCGTACTGTGAATGCGAATTCTCCATTGCATTAACAAACCTCAACTTAGACACAAACGTGGAGTAGTGCACATATTTGTGGAATTTTCACACCGATAATCAAAGGAGTTTTGTATTTTCCGCTAATTTTTCCGATGTCTGAAGTTCTTTCCTGCCAGTGAATCAATTAGGGGTGAGTATTAGCATTGTAACATCCCCATTTTATACGGAAAATTCGTTGCCAACATTTTTCAACCAATGAAATACGATTTCTTCTCGTGACAACACGGCAATCAAGATTATAATCGGGGATTTTTTTGGCATGATCGGATAGTAATATTTTGACAAAACAACTTTTTTGTTGAAAACATGTTCCATCAATTGTAGTAGCTCATTCCTGACTGAATTGCACTGTTGAACATCAAATTTATATTTATATGCAATTACAGCAGATACGTGAAGGAATGTTGCCCTCACTATCAGAAGTTCATTACTATTCTATAGTAACACATTATTATCAAAAACTTCATTGTTAGAGATTATTTGGTCTAAATTGATTTATATTTTCGTTTATAATCGCACGACTGCATAAAAATTACCGATAATTTTGCAAGAAAGCGTGATATCTAAAAATTGCAAGTTTATTTTCATTTTTTGGCGAAAGTGCCCGAGTCCGAAGGACGAAGGTTCTTTAACAAAATATGAAAATAACCGAATGCAATTTGTATAAGAAAGCACGCTTGAATGCAAAATTATCTCGTCATTTTTATGCACGAATGTAATTCATTGGAATATTTCACGAATGAAGAAATTCTCAAGGAAATATTATTTTTTGTTCATTAATATTTATACTTTCCTCTATAGATTGTATGGAGCACTTACCAAAACGCGAAATGTTTTTCTATTTTTGAAGTCTATCTGACATTTATTTGTGTTGTTTACTGACGTCTAGCGATACGGTTTCAAATGTGTTGTTATGGTGACTTGATACAATGCAATTACCGCTGTGAGTTTTCGATAATTGCATTGCTCTTATGGGACATTTTATATATGAGCGAAATATTCAATATAATAGTGTGACTGGCTTCATTTACTGTGAATGCGAATTTTCTATTGACAAACGTCAATTTAGATATAAAGGTGAAGTGGTGCACATATTTGAGAAATTTTCACACCGATATTCAAAAACGTTTCGAAATTTTCGATAATTTCCTCGATATCATCTGGAGTTGCTTTCCCGGTTTCAATTCGTGTATGTTAGCAAATAGATTAGAAGTGAGTATTAGCATTTTAAAATCTCCATTTCATACAGAAAATTCTTTGCCAATAGCTTTCAACCAATGAAATGCGGTTCTGTCTCGTGACACGATGGCAACCAATGAAGTTATCGCAATTTCTACCCTCTTGGAAGCCTAGAACCTTATAATCGGGATTTTTTGGCTTAAGCAGGAAGCAGTATTTTGACAACAACGTCACTCACTCACTTTGTGAGAAAATATCAAGAAGTGAACAAAATACCTATAAATAGTCAGTTATAAAAGTTCTACCAATTGAAGTAGCTCAATCTTGACTAATTATACTCACCAATTTCAATATATTACTAATATATTTACCAATAGTTGCTCAATTCTGATGCAACGTATTCTGTGACGGGCATTCTGCTAACAAACTTAGCATCTTCAGAAGAAGAAAATTGAAACTTCTCTTCTCCTGCAGACCTTGTCAGCACAATGCACGTCGGGTGTGATATCAGAAATAATGGTAATATCAGTTTGGTTCGTGAACTCTGAAAAAAGTCTTATCTTCTACACCAAAGATGCAAATATCATCGTTTAAATTTCAAGTGTTACCAATAATGGATGGATGATTATTCAGCCACAATATTACTGAAATTCGATAATATTGTAAATATCATTGCTGGAGAGAGACAAAATTTTTTTAATGGAGATTTTCATTATCAGCATTCACACCGAACCATAATCTTTCGAATTTCCTCATTCAACTCAGCTTTATACGATCACCCAACTTGGATATTTTCAGTTTAGTCAAGTGAAATGGGTTTACACTATTCTACAATATGCTACTGCCTCAAATATAATTCGAAATCAGCCCACGAATATGTCTGTTTTTCCTTAGAATAGTGGTTAGTTGCCCGCAGATGAGTGCGCCCAAACCTCAAGATCAGAATCAGACTTTTCACCATTAGTTTTTTTGGTTAGATCATTCATAGTTGGAGTCGAGCAGTTGTGTGTTCTGAGATTAGATGGAACACTTCAATGGCCAATATATCGTTTGAAGTTCTGTACAAGTGTGAGATATTTCCAGGTATTATTTTCAAATAATATAAGATATTACTGAATGCTCACAATTTTTCTCAGCGGATATATCATTCACAATCAATACAAGCCTGCGCTTTCGTACCACTGAACGAATAATGTGTGTTACTTCTGCTTTGAATCTGCCATCAATGCAACGACATCAAATTTCTGAAAGATCTACTCATCAGTAATCATTTAGGATCTTTTGATACTTTACCACTCAATTGTATATTGTATTTCATTGACCTGTTTGAATACTTTGTGTAACGCACCAATGAACAATGTTTGACTATTTGATCTGAACCAGTTCCTGTTTTCTCTTTTGAAAAGTCCCAACAACAAAAATATAACAAACAAAAGCTTATCAAATTGTAAAACAATTGAATACCGCTTTAGTGATATATAAATGGAGCAGTCATTTTCAGAACCAGCTGCCATACTCCCCCGCTGATGAACAAACATTTATCTCATTTGTACGCTGTTTCATGACAAGATATCAGGAAATAATTGCCTGTTTTCTGAACCTCTGTTTCCCCTGTTGATTTATTCTGGAAATTAAAAGTCAACACTCTGCTTTTCACGTGGAATGGAAAACAGTTTAATAGTGGTTGAGCACATATTAATGGGTGGTTTCAGGATTCTAGGTCTGTTTCCTTTGTGGGTGATGTGACCGGAGGATTATCAATTGAAGTCGGCCATATCTTGAATTTCCTACTGATCTAGAAAATATCTCAATAGACGATTACTCTTCTAATTCAATCCACGAACGAGTGATTCATGCTTGAAACTCTGCATCCTCGACAATACCATCAACCCAGAAATAGACTACATGAGGCAATCGCAACTATGAAAAGAGTCTTTTTGCGGGCCTATTATACGATTTGGAGAGACAACATTCTCAATACACTAAATATTATAAGGCGTTGAGTGGTAATTCCTAGTTTTACTGAAAAGCATTTTCAGTAATACATTAGTTAACAACATGAATAAATACTGTCAAATTAACAATGAAAATTTGACTTTACGCAAATACTGAACATGGAGAGAAATAGCGTACAATGTATAGCGCGAGTATACCAAAAAAATTCATAATTCCAAAGAGAAAATCAAGCCACTCAAGGCATACATTTCTAATGAATATTTGAACGCTGTTGGAAACTGCTGGGTTAGAGTGATAGAAATTACCACTAAGAGGCTTTGATTATGATTCTAGGTCGTTAATTTATCTTCAGCCCATGATAATATGAATATGAAACTGTTATATTTTGATGAACAATATGACCCCTGGCATTAATTACTACTTATCACTTTCGGTGGACTGAATTTTTTTAATGTTTCTGTATCTACATCAGGTTGTTCAATAATCGCATAAAAAATTTGGAATAAGGTAATATCTAAATAATCTCTGTTGGAACTTCAAGAGAATAGAAAATCTTCCACCTGCATGTGACAGAAAAAAATCACAATTATTATGATCTTGAAACTCTTCTCGAAATCGATGATTGATGAAACAAATGATAGGTGATGAGAAATATCAAAAACATCAGCAAGAACTTTCCGTGAGGGGGTTAGTAAAATTTCATCACATACTCTCTTCCTTTTTGTTGTATATAGACTTATCCTGTCATGATGATATCTGTTTGATTCAAATTTCTTGTGCTTAATATAGCAAAAATTCAGCAAGAAAAAGTGTTCATGTAGTTCGTGTCCGTCACACCATAAAGACAGGGGAGTAGCTATTTTATACAAACTCTCTTACTTTTTTCAAATTGATTCAACGTCTTTGAATGATATACATATATCATCAGAGGGTGTTTGCAATTTTGTCATTTTAATCATCTTAACACATCATATATTTCATTGATCTGAAGAGAAAAGAGTTGAACGATAGTTCCTCAAAGCTTCAGTGTCTTTGTATCTCAGAAAAACAATATCGTAATTTTGCCATCATGGTGGAACGTTTTTCTGTACTGAAGGAATTATTTCCTGTAGAACTCTGTGAAGCCGCCTGTGCCATCCCGTGCCGGACAGTCCGTATTATATTTCCACCATATCCTCTAATCGAAAATGCCATTTTTTAATTCGTCGCGTTTTTTGTCAGTTTTTTAAATGTGAAATGGAAACTATTGAACTATTAGTTTTTCCGTGATTAATCATTGTTTTCTGTGCCTTCTTCATTGGTTGATTCGGCCGTTTCCATAAGCAAAACGTCTTGCTTCACTTCTTCTGTATTTTCTTCTCGCAGAAATTCCTGCTATTGCTCTGCCTTCTCCATATCTCCGGAGACGAAATCTTTATTATTTGTACAACGTTACCATTTTACTTCATTTTCGAATTCATCATCGTTAAAATCAGATAAGGTCCAATTTATACAACTCGTTTTAATCTTAGCCCTCATTTCATTTGAAAACAAAGTTGATTTTGATCGTCTATGTGGAAATATTTGAAGAACTACGACTCAGTCTTCCCTTCAATCTCAAAAATCATACGATGGTGGTCCGATAAGTACTTAGCCTGAAGAAGAAAAACGAACATTCAGGCAGCATACGTTCAATAAGCAACTGAATCCTTCGAATAGCGTGTGGAACTAACTGTCATTCAAGGATTTAGAACTAAGACCGAGATGTATAAATTGGCCCTGATTCTCCAATAATCGAATCATCATCTTTCATCGGCAATTCAAGGAGTTCTTCCTCCTTCAGGCCATTAGGAATAATTGAAAAATGACCAAAATATATGAAAGTAGACAATTGCTATTTGGTGAATTTTCCGAAGCATGAAATTGGTTTGTCCTTGCTGAGAGACATCAAAGATAATTCATATATCACCAAACTATAAATGAGTGATTCACCTAATTTTGGAACTGTTCCATGGCATTTCCACGATGAAACTTTCCATGAAAGTTTCCGGTGAACCGAATTTCGAACATAATGAAATGGAATGGTAAAGGGTCACTCCAACGAAAAGGATATCGTGTCAACACGCCCTCCGTTGTGCATTTTTCACGCATTTCGTGACAAGAATGAACGCCGCCTGATCCCCACCGCCTTCCGAATAATTAATTCTAATGATTTATATTCCGGGCTGGCACACTTTTCACCTCGTAATTAGGATAAATTATGTGTCTCGCTTAGGGAACACCTCGGGTATCTCGAACGTCATTTGTTTTTATCTCGCGATAATTCCGACCAAAGCAAACTCTTAATGTGGCCGCTACGGCGTTTTCATTTTTATTCTGATGCAGTAAATCCGTGTTATTTTCCGTTGGAACGGAGGCGAATCACGGGAAATTACCCGCATTCGCCGAGATGAATTTTGCATTGGAAAGAAAAATAAAAGAGATCCTAAATTTGCCGACTGCCGTCTTAAAGACGGTAATACATCATTGTAGTTTTTTTAACCTTATACTGATTCCAAGAACAATGGCGAAACTAATTTTTCACAATAAAATTAGTAAATGTGAATATACAGATGTGGAATACGAATACCGTTCAATCCCATTCGATCAGCTCAAAAGTATAGATTTGATCGCGACAGGCTCTCAATAATTATAAAATTGAAGCACTCTTTCTTCAATCATTCGAACGCACATGCACCTACCGGATTCCTACGTTTCAGTTATTCGCGAAAAAAAGTAGTGTAATGAGCACGGTGGTTCAACTGGATAGTTGATATTCCGTCGCGACCAAATCCTCTTATTGTATCCTGGTCGTTTGATGCTTCTTTCACGCTGCATTAATTTCAAGTCGATAATTTCCAAGATCTGTATATGATAGACCTGGTATTCACTTTTCGAAATAAATTTTGATGATCGATTAATTTATATTTACTCTCACTATTTGTAAGGATGAAGGCTCGACGGAGATTGAGTGATGATTCTGACTGAATACTGACACTTACTGAATAAATAGATATTCTCATGATATATGTCAAGTACAATGTCAGCAGAAACAATAGTAAGATGACTACTTGCTGATTCTCTGAAATGATCTTTTTCTCAGAACGTTACGATATTAGTGTGAGTTTTGTTCAAAACATTAACATGCAATTATAACATAAATAATTAAAACTTATTGTTGCTATCCTTGAAACAAATGAACGAAGTCAAATATTGAAGGCTAGATAGCAGTTTTACAAAGTTTCACACAGAATGAAGAAAACCTCATTTTATTTCATTTTCAGATATCTATCTAGTAAACGGTGTATCTTGCTACCCTTCGTATCCTCACGTTGGGCGCCACATATGTAACCCTTCGTTGGCGTAAACAACTATTTCCTGCGCTACAGCACAGGCAGATCTTATTCCCAAGGGAATGAATTGGGTGATTTTTTTTAATATACTAAGAGTTCTTTGAGAGGGCACCACCAATCTCACCAAACGGGAAAGGTAGAAATTCAGAGTTTGGAAGTAACAATAAAACAATGAGCCTTTTAAAACATATTCCCGAGGTTTTATAATTATGATAAATGGGACAAAAACTATTCCATTTTTGTTCAGATGCTTTGACGTGATTTTTATCTTACAAGGGGTTATTGTATCTGTATCTGTAGAGTAGGGAGGGTGAGTGTAGGCCCACAGCACTTAGGCCACATGAGACCCATTCTACATCCTCCGGAGGAGTTGTCCTCCTAGGTCATCGTCCATCCTGTCCCAGGAAGGTGGCCAAATCACAAGGAGACATCTCTTTTATATCGGCCGGTGCAGGCCAAGACTCACCGAACACAAACTCTCTAATTGACGATATCTCCGGACACTCGCATAAGACATGCCTGACAGTTTCATCTTCGGCTTCACACATCCTGCATAGAGGTGTGTCAACTAGCTCCATAGTATGGAGGTGTTTCCTTAGTTGACAGTAACCTGTCAGAAATCCTACCGTTAAACGTAGGTTTCTCCTGGTCATCGCCAAATACTTCTTCGTATCCAACTCCCTAGGGTCGCCGAGGGTAATCCTGGAAAGACTGCATCCTTTTATTCCATCCCATCTTTTTAGGGATTGAGCATGGGTGTGACTTTTGGCTATTTCCGCAAATGTCGAAGTCATCAGGCCATGGATGTCGCTGGGCCCTGAAATTTTTGGTCCAGCCGCTTCCCTGGCTGAAGAATCGGTAATGAGATTGCCTTTGCTCCTGTCGTGCCCTTTAATCCACCTCAGGATAATATTGTTGGCACTCTTGTACTAGCCCTGAGATAACATGTTGTCTGTTCAAGGTTTATGAGGCTTGTCTACTATCAGTGCAGATTTTTATGTTTTTACTTGAAATTCCTTTTCTATTTAGTTCTCATGTAGCGATTGACTTCAATTTTCTTTTCCCGCAGAACGCCTTGAAGAAGTATTTTCTAGGGCAGTGTGGCTGAAAGCTGGCCTTTGACAATGATCTGTTTCTAGCTACTCCTTCAATTGTTTTATTTCCGGAATTCTCTGATGTTTTGCTTCCCTGTAGGTCGAAATTGAAGCAGTGCTTGCTCGAGTGATGAGAGTTATTATTTTTTCTTGTGAATCTTTCAGGCATGTCACAGTGGAATGCATCAACCTCACTGGATGGTTTTTGACTAACAAGTTATTTGGCCCACTGATCTCGAAAATAACAATCTTTCAGGAATTTCCAAAACACTGGTCCAAGGCAAACATCTTTTTAGAAAAGTGAATTACCACTAGTACGTGAGATGGCCCACAAAATTCATATAAAAAAAAAACAGTTCGTGTTCCACCAACATCGAGCATAAAATCAACAAAAATGCCTATGTAATATATGGGCTCTCTTATCTTCGACGTTTTCCAGTTTTTCGTTACACTAACTTATTCATTTCGAAATGTGTGCAGGGCGCTCCATGATTCACATTGATCAGGAAGGTATTTGAAACATTTCCATAATGGATTTTTTTTGAAAGGAATACAATGTAATTAGCGCAGGCCTAAATCAGCTTGACTGTTACAACTTGAAGTTTTTTTTTAAATAACAAACTAGTACTCGAGAGGAACTGCAATGCACTCCAAATTTCATTACCAGAACTTCAGAATTTTAACGTTTTTCACATTATAACAGTCAGTATTTCTATTTTTATATTTAACAGGTCAGATCTAGCCGCAGTGACAGATGTTTTGTACCATTTTTCACCCTATGCCTTCGAAAGGGGAAATGTCTGAAACTGAAACAAATAGTAATTTGCAGTAATATATTATATAGTAAAACTTTTTATTGAATTGTCAAGTGAAAATTTTTATTTTTTTTTCAAGACATCAATGTGAGATTGTATAAAAATAGCAGAGAACATATCCTTATCCATCACAAACAGATGTTCTCATTCAGAAATCATACGGGCCCGTTGATTAGTACAGAATCATTCTCCATTAAGAATAGACTGATTCAATTGGCCACGAGAAAAGTGGATCCCATTAGAAAACAAATTGTCCATTGATCTGTTCGCTTTATACCTTTGGGTATACCTAATGAAATGAAGCAGAATTCAAATTGAGTCAGGGTCACACAGATACCTAACTTACTGTAATCGTAAGAGAGGGCATATGTATAGTCACCGAGAAACTTTCTTCTCTATATCCCAAGTTAACGATCAATTGCTCAATCCCAATATTGGAGCCTAGTTCGGAAATAGTTATAGTAGGAGGTTTCGGTGTCAGTCCATGAATTTCACGGTAGATGGTCGATTACGGCTATGAATTCGGTCATTATTTCATATAGTTTACATAATAAATCTGAATATTTCAAAGTCAGCTTCCGTGAGTCTATAGACAGCACTGTTAGTGTTAGAAAAACGGTTTGGTGATATTCGTGAATTATTTTGAAGGAAATCATGAAATGAAGATCTGACCAATAAGCAGTTGATCAATGAATTTGCTTCAATGAATTCACCAGTAATGATCTCAGTGAAGTGTTGTTGATCGTTTTCTTTTTCGATAGGAAAATTGACAGAAACAAGCGTAACCATTTTTTCGAGGTTTTCAATAGCCTGCGCTTCTGAAGTTGTGTGAACTGTAAAGATTCAGAAAATTTCAAGAACTTTCTTTAGCAAAACGAAAATACCGTATGAAGTGTTTCATTCGATTTGAGTAAGGTGTGCTCGGTCAAACTAAACAATAAGAAAAATTTTTTTGACATTCAGTGTTCGGTGGCAGGGGAGCAGTCGTTGTTCTCTCCCTAGTTGGAGTCAACATCTGCTAGTATTTTGGATATTACTTATTTTTAAGTTTTTTCTCTTTGACGCTTCTTCTTCCAAAAAAACTTTTATCATATTCTTGCGTCGATTTGTAGACAAACAACAGATTAGGTGTTCCAATTTTTCAGAGAGAACAAATTTCAAGTGTTTTCGAGAGATGATTGGAAATTATCAATATTGAATTTAGTTCATTCAGATGATTGGATGAAATATATGCTTCCATGATGCCAACGGAGTTGGCAAAACGCACATGGAGTGCAACTCTTTTCGTTAACGATCTGGTAATCGGTTAATAACTATTGAAAAATGTTCTGTGAACGCTAACAGTCCCCTCTAGAATTAATGTTCGGGACGGCCTTATAAAATTTACATTCTTTTCTTTTGTCTTATTTCACATGTTTGAATTTTTCATCTCATGTTCCTGAATCATTGACGTGAAAAAAATCACGTGTATTGTATTGTTAATGAATGAATCGAATCTTAGAGGTGCCAACATCAATTTATAATACCCAAAAATATTTTATCCGTATTCATTTGATGGTTATGAGAAAACTATAAAATAATAATGTAGATGAGAAAATGACAGTATTGTTCAGTCGATAAATCAGATATAGAATTTAATAAGAAAACTCAATGGTTACTGCATTTTTTTTTATAATTTATTGAATCGAAATTGGATTGATATAATGGAAGACGAATTAGAAGTTATATTCAACGCATTGTTATAAGAGAGAGAAAAGATAATTAAATGAATTTCAAAAGATTGAATTCAATCTTATAAATGCCCAAATTCGTCTGAGTTGTTTAACATTTTGACAATCGTGTATTAGAAACTTTGCTGGAATATAGCTATTTTATGCTTTCGCATTTAATTTTTATCAGTAGGTTTCACCCAATTTTATTAAAGCAATTTCATATTTATATTGTAACAGGGATTAGTTTAATTGTTTTGTGAGATTATTCTTATATTTTTAAATATTTTACCATGAAACATCATCGATAAGGAATGTAATTATAGATTAATAGAGCACAGTTTTGATTGATTGATTGATATAATGCAACTCGGTTTCATCATTGAAATGATACTTTGGTGCATCAATGTAAATGTTGTGTATTTTCAATGACAGGTAAAAATTTCATTGTCTCAAATACACTGAATACTTTACGTCAGTTCTGTCAAAGAGAATTTTCCTCAGAGAATTAAACACAGTTACGATCGATTGATAAAGCGTTCAGATTCAAGTTGGACCAATCACTATTTTGGGATATTTTAGTAGAAAAATTCACCTATTGACCAATGCGATCGAGTTCCCGCAGTCCAACTGGAAATTGCATTCAGTAATATAAAACATTTTTCAGGTGTATAGTCCAGATATGGCCATGGGCTGAATCGCAGGAATTACATGAGTGAAAAAACTAATGATTCATTCATTCATTCATTACTCATCCTCAAGCTCTTGTTTTAATGATTATTATGCTAACAGAGATACCTTAAAGTGAGCTATGGGATGTTCTCATTACCTCCTCCATCGTACATGCGTTTCGAATTGAATTTTGGTTCATTTCCCAGTCTGATATTCGTTTATTCTGTTTCTTACAACTCGAAGACAATCTTGAAAAATGGGAACTGCAGAATATTGATTTCAAACCATTATCCTAAAGTTTTCCTGAATATAATTTAGAAAAAAATTAAGTTGTAATGTAACATTCTTACGTGTATTTGATCCTCTTCACTCGTTTTACGTAATCGTTAACGAAGATAACTATTTCAACTAACGCGCAACTTTTTGATATAGATTAGAAGTCTGACCTACATTTTTGTAGATTCCAATTACCTTAAGTTTTTCAGGATAATGGTAGGTCAAACACCCGAAAAATACGACGAAAAAATTCATCCACCGCAAAATAATGACTTTCAAATAATAATAATAGATAGATGATATTTCATACTAATGAATACAAATATCATCGTATGTTTTCTAACAGCGTTTCACTTGGCTGAATACCTCCACTCAATTACACAGCAAATATTCTTCCTTCAATCATCCACTTCAGGTTAATAAGGTCTTTTATCATTCAAGTTATAAAAGATCGTATTATCCAGGACTTACCTCTCATCGTATATTTCCACCACCAGCGCTGTATGCATACCTGAATTTATTAATCTCATTCCTTTTCTCGTAAATTCTTCATTCGGTATTTTACAGCAAAGCATAAAAGCACTGAATGAAACCAAACACGAGGCCTGAATAAAGGGTGACCTAGTTCATCGATTTTTCTATCGGGGTGATTATTGTGTATAAAAGCTTGAAACATACTGATACCAAACAAAGGCAACGCACTATTGCAAATGGCTTTGCTGTTTATGATTCTGCCTTCGGTAGCGATATAGTATATTACGTAACGAGGAGGGTAAGTAGCCTTTTACGCACGAGCGAACGTTGTGTGCACGTAACTAGCCTTATCCTCGAGTTGCATACTGTACTTCTCATACTTCCACCATGCTTGTGCGGTAATCGCTGCTAGTTTTTCACAAATTTTTTCGTTATCCCTCATTTTCTATGATCAACGAGACACTGGATGACAGCAAATAGGTAAAACAATTGCTTGCTTCATGGATATAACTATCTTCGATACCAATCTACACTGTTGAACAATGACTTTTCTTGACATATCATTTTTAATTCAATTGAACATAGAATTTGAAACAAAAATTCGCTGAATTTGGTTTTTGGGCCATTCAATGTAGTCGTGAGATCAAATGCTACAATTTCCATCGTTCAAAAAAAAGTTCAGAATGCAAATTTATTCTAAATGAGCCATTACCTAAAAACTCTTAAAAACGGAGGGGGTGGAAAAAATAATTGAATCACTGATCACTGAGGCAGCAAAGCAGTCTGAATATAGGTGCATCCTAACGGGATGGTGGTGGATAAATTTACTCTTGTTGAATGTTGATTTTGAAGTCGATACAATTCTATAGAAGACCAGACTTCTACTCTACCCCGAACAAAAATTGTGGTCATGAAAACTGTCCCTTCTGAATAAAGCAAACACCGAATCTGACAGGTTGTCGTATACCTCAAAATTGACTTCACAAAAAAATCAAGAACTACATCTTGGCGGCAGTTTACCCAATAGTACCTCTCGCCTATATACATAAGAACTCAGCTCAAAGTACACACAGTAGATTGGAAAATCGACCCTCAATATCCACTTTCATCTGCTATATTTGTTCGAAATTTCAACGAGTTTTTCACTGTTTCACCTAAAACGAATTGAATAAATAGATATTTCAACTTCATAACTAGTTGGATGGGTTTGTTCATCTCTGGTTGTCAATGTCCTGTATTGATAAGTACCTAGTGGTTCCATCTTCCATTGTCCGAACTATGTGGCTTGTTTGATTCAAATCAATTAACGACGTCTTCTCTAGTGATAACACAGTTAGGTCGGATCAAAACTCATGACAAAATATGAGAATTGTCATCTTTTTCACTTCTCTTAATTTTTTTTTTCATTGGGTGCGAATGATATGATATCAGAGTTTCCACCACAGTTCCATATGATCAATATCACGAAAACTAAACATAATGAGTTGTTTCTTCTAGACTGCCTGCAGTTCATCAGCTCAATGTTATGGCAAAACACGTATTTCAAGCTGTGAACTATGCCTCAGATGAATAACAACCGAGCATTCAAACCATTCAAAAAATGTCTTCGATGAATTATAAACCAATAGAGGACTCAGCGCCGTTTGCTTTGCTTTGATCGTGGTTGATCAGTGCCAGGTTTTGTTGCTATGGATTTTTCAATTAATTTCATCGTTCTTTAGCGATTAAATCTAGCTTAGTTGAAACTTCATCAAGTAGGAGTGGTGTAATCGGACCTCAGCCATTGTTCAGTGTCATTTATTGTCGACGTACAAAATATTACAAAATCAGAGGGTGAAATACCTGATGGCGCTGTCAAATAGGAATGACGGTAATCTGAAGAATACAAAGAGCACTGAATTTTTTTGGACTACACAAACACACTAGATATCTGATATCTGAAAATATATCGTGTTGGATACTTATATCTGAGCATAAAGTTCGGATGTAATCAATTTCTCTACTGGCAAGATATTCAGGACGTGCGATTGTGTGTTCAATAATGATTATACCAAAAGTGACTTCAGGAATGTTAGGTTGGTATCGAAATCAAACAAATATTTTTGTATGTATAAAAAAATTCCTATCTCTCCCTCATGTTCATCGGAAAAGAGCTCATCATTAAAAAAAATATGATTATGAAAATTCACACTCATTCAGAACATCATGATGAGTGCAAGTATTATTTAAATTATCTCCATGATTAGAACCTTTGGTTTGGATAACTGATTAAATTGACCAATAATTGATGAAAATCCATCACAACGTAATTGAAAAAATATTCACACGTGTTTCACCATACAATATATTCTTCAGGCATGATATTATACTATCAGGTAGTACCATAACACTAAACTCAACTAAATGGTGATGGTTCATTGTATTTCATAATTTTAATATATTTTAACACTTCGACTTCATAAAGTTGCAGTAGCTTTGTCAATAAGGATTCCTTAGACAATAAAGCATATTTGATTGATTGAACACGCTATTGTAAAGTGATAGTGAAACACGTGGGGCGGTGTTGTAAACTATCTAGTGAAGATTACACAAGTATTTATTTTCAATTACTACGGTGTGAAAATGAATAGTATATTATTCAACGAACGTAAAATGATGACTATTTTTCACGTGGTGATAAAGTTACGGTCACGAGCCGCAGGAGAATGGCCTAAATCACCGAGAGAACATTATACGCGAGTACTGAGAATACTGTACTTCATCCACGACTATTGTATAAATTATTCATGATGCATGAGTTTCTTCAAGGATTACGATATCCATTAACCACTAGTGAATAATGAAATCATTATTCACTACCACCAATATGATGACGATTTCGCGTGGTGCACTACTTTTGTGATAAGACCACGCTAATGTCGTCTAAAGTATAGGTATCCTTTGATCAATCTACGCATAGAGGATCAACTCACGGTTATTTCATATATATATATATATATATATATATATATATATATATATATATATATATATATATATATATATATATATATATATATATATATATATATATATATATATATATATATATATATATGTATATATATGTATTTAATGTATTCATCCACAACTATTGTATAATGTACCCATTATACGTCTGTTTGCTCGACTTTAATAGTACCCATTATTCACAACTGAATAATGAGTCATCATCTACTTCTACTGCTGTCAAATACTTCTTTGATTTAGCTATAATATCATATTTTTTTGCTACAAACAATCGGTTCTTGAAGTTTTATCGTGTAAACCACCAAATTATGAATGTGCGTGTCATATCAAAATAGCTTTAGAATCCAAACAAATTTGACTCAAACCTGTTAACAGTATTGTATGGAATATTTGTTAGAATAAAATTTGTTCTCTAGTCGTGGATAAAGTATAGTATTCTACTTGCGTATAATGGCTATTATTCTCTCGGTGATTTGGGCCACTCGCCCGCGGCTCATCGCCATAAACTTCACCCCGTGAGTAATAGCCATCATTATACGCTCGTTGAATCATACTATTTTGGAATATTGATGAACGCTCCAAATGGGATATGGAAAAATAATTCTTCATTATTATGTACTCATGGTGAGGTCATGAACTTATAATTGATATATATATATATATATATATATATATATATATATATATATATATATATATATAAATATTCCAACGGCCACTACCGATGCTACTATCATTCACATGTATGTGTCATACTCGAGGTTTCAGCCACTGTGTTTGCTCAAATAAGTAAATTCACCAATTGTTGCATTGAAGGCTCATCTCATTCATTCTTCTGATACATTCTTTCTTATAACCTATCTATAAAATCCACATTACCATCAATTTATACTCGACGCTTTCATCAATCATATTTAGAATCATACCTTGTGCGGCAGGAATCACACTGTACGGATGAATTCCTCGAATCCTTGGAAAATTCTCCACAAATTCAATTTTCTGTATTTTTTAGAGATATTTTGTTCTCTATATTCAATATCCAAAACGTAAAGCTCCACGCGATATTGGCGTGTATTGATAATATGTAAATGGTTAATGCCTAATTAGAGTGGACCAATCAAGATCGAAAGATCCACGTGAAACGTTAACGTCACTATCTTCATATGACGCATTTCGTGAGGTATTTTGGAACCAAGATCCACGTCAGCGTGGTGCTAGACACGGCCAACTTCGAAAGCAATTTTACTGAGTCTAATTCCGCCGACGAACACCCCTCGTTACGAAGTAATCGCACATGAATCCAAATTGAAACGTCTTCCCCCATACGGCAAACTTCAGGGTTCGGTTGCCTCATACTGCTCCACCTCGAAAATCACATTGTCATATAAGTCGAAATTGAGAATGACTTCCAGGTGCGTGGGAACTTTATAGGCGAATTATAGAAAATGAAGCGACAAGCCCCCGGCCTCTGGCGTGTTTCAACTTAATGAAAGGGGGTGCGAACGAAGTTGGAAATCGCATTAAAAGTAAAAGGTTTCGTCCCGGTGACTTTTCGCTACGCAAATTGAGTGCGATCCAAAGAACACGACCAACTTTGTAAGTGCACCTAATACCTGGTGTTTACAACGGTGGGACGAGATTAAAATTAAGGTGTTTTCGTGGAGTCGCCCTCCTATATCTTAAATAAATGATAAACATAAACCAGCTCCTGAAAACAAGAATGTTTCTTTAATGGGCCCGCCCCATGTCTGATGTTTGTCCCATCTGATTGTTCCGATAGGGCGGGACGACCCTGTTATCATATATATTATGACAAAGGAATTCAACCATGTGATGATACTGCTCTTCTCAACTTTCATTCAATTTCAGAGTGAAAAGTTTCGTGAAGTGGATGAAAAGATTTTGAATTGCAGTACTGTTAGCACTATAAAAGGCATACTCAACAATTTGGCAATCGTCACAACTCATCCGAATAGATTATTCTCTGAAAAAGCAGCAGCTTTGATATATCCAAGAGGAATGAGACACTTTATCTTTGATATTTGCCAAGTGTTTATTACCATCCAACAAGGCTCCTTGATGGATGGATACCCTCGCTGCTGATAAAAATGAAAGAAATCTTATCCAATTTTTGAGGCCATATATTTTTCATCAGTTAATCCACAAAATTCGTAGTTGTTGCTGCCTGTGCGTTCTCCAGTTAGATTTCATCAGCAAAAAAGACGATCATTCGCTGGTATTATTACTTATAACCAGTCGAAAACGATGATTTCTGCCCCTGGCACTGTTGGAACCAAAAAATTCTAAAACACTATTCGGGTAGCTAATACATCTCATTCTCCTATCGTCAGTATTTGTATATCTGGGTGATCCACGTAACAAAAATAATGTAGGTATCTCTTCTATTACTCACATCATGTTTCAAGAAACATGATTTTTTTTGTCCAGAATGACTATCTTGAAGTTTTCAGTTGACAAATGCAAGCTGATTGGATTTTACAGAATCATGTTTATCATTATCGGATTTAACAATATCAAAATAATCGCCATAATAACATTCTAACAATTTTTTCTCTTTGGGAAACTGAGCATGAGTTTTAATAAGTTGGGACCCAACCCCATCCAACTCCATTCAACCCGAATTTTGTATGCATTAGCTCATTCTTATCTAGCGGAAGGAGCAAAACTTTTCCGCGGCTTTTGCGTGGGCTTTCAACCCGCTGATATTTCGCCCGCTTAAAGTCTGAATTATTGCTATTATACTCTTGCCTATGAATGTCGCTTTCGCGGAGAAGTGTGCATTGGCCTCAAAAGTGAACAATTCGGTTAAAGGCATCGCGAAAATGGTTTTTCTTCGCTAACGATATGAGCAGAGATAATTCGACTGTTCCGCTGTACTTCCTGCGTGAGTCCCTAATGGATTTGGAACACGCGAAGCCTGACGTCACAACGTCACAAACAAAGAATCAATCGAGTGAGCTTTCACAACTGGAAAATAGACCTTCGTGTAAAACCCAAATTTTGTATTTTTCGACAACACTCTATAATTCCAAACAGTATATAACCACGCTGAACTGTTCACATTGTAATGGGCTTACTATGAAAAGCATGTGATAGCCTTCAGCTATCGTTTTAGCCTATTATATCCACGCCATGGAAGCTTCATGTCCTTAATGAATAAATTTCAACGATTCAAGAACATTTAAAACAATCCAAACTTTCAGCACAGATGAACACAACGTAAACAGTCAACAGAATGCAAATACGTTTTGTTTACCAAGCTCCATTTAAATAACTTGGTTTGAAGTGACTCAATATACGTGAAAGCGTTCTGATATGATCAGAGAGAAGGGAATAATACATTTATATTGATAGGCGAACGGATAGATATATCTGCTACTCCCACTCAAAAATATGCTCAGTAAACGTGAATGATTTGTGGAATTTCTTATGAAAGGACAACGCACATACAAGCGATTTCCATCCAACTGTCACATTGCCAGAAAACTCAAAAACTATGTTCGAAAGGTCATGAGTTACGAGATATTGAAGGGTAGTCCTTTCATCGGTCACTTATTGAGGGCCGGTTTCACAATCTATTGTAAACCAACCCAGCTGTCAGCTAAGTAAATCCTCAACAGTTAATCGAATTACTCTGCCAATCACTACAATCACTGAGGACTCAGCTAACAACAAAATTCTTCAACGGTTGATTTATGAACTGGCTCTAAGCGGAGGTATGGTCCACTCATTGCCTGGACGCAGATTCAGAATATCTGCGATCTCGTTGTTTGGTAGATCTATTTTTTTTTTTGTGAGCTTGAAGAAGAAAGCAGTTGATGCCAAGGTCTAAGAATAATTCAGAACCAAAATGAAAAAACAAACAGATTTTTTTTTCGTTAGGATCATAAGTCTGAAAAACATCTGTGGTAGATCATATTGAACCCTATTACATCTAGTTATTGTCGTCCACATTCAAAAAGCAAAGTTCAACTACAGTCGAACTAATGTATGGGCTACTGGGGAGAAACGTCTTTGGACCTATATGTGAGTCTGGAGCCAGAACACTTTGAACTTCTATGTATTCTCAGGTTTCTCGGATATAGACTGCATCATGAAGCGATTCAGTAGTTAATATATCTGATGTTGAATAACGGTATCATTATTACTGTGAAAAAAAAGTACAATTTTCTAATTCTTTTCTATTTCAACCTCAAACTGACCCCTGACCTTGTTCAATAGCTTACAGTTGCTATCACCTCGAGGTGTTTCGCTCATTTCCCAGCAAAGTTTTTCTGTTTTTTTTTTTATTGAAATCACACTTTATTATCATATACTTTATCAGCATATTCTGTCTTATTTCACTCCGAAAAAATCGAAATATTATAAAGTCGTGATTGCTCTTAAAACATCTGGCCGTCAATATCTCGAAATCTTTCATCTAAAAGTCTTGGAATGAGGCATATTGAATTATTAACCAAGTCCTTTCCTTCAACAACTTTTTCAAACTCAGAATAAACGAAACCCACAGTCTCGTTGGTGTCGTAGTAGGAAATGTAGTACAAATTGTTTACACTAAAATTGCATCAACAAACCAGTATCTACTGACATGAATGATCCGAATCACGTCATGTTGGTAGAAAGGCGATTCTGAAAGATTCCAAATCAATTCTTGACATAATTTTTTGCCTCTGTATAAAAACCACCAGTAGCGCAGTAATACAAATCGTATCGAGCTGCGTAATTTGAACATTAAATTCGTCGCATGCCATTAGCCCCAAAGTTATCATTACGATCGTAAAATTGTTCAAAAACCATTATGTTCCGACTATACCGAACATTACGTAACCCCGCAGTATAATCATATCGTCAATGAATCGAGAATAACACGACGTAGACGTGGGCGGATATTATCCAAGCATTATAAATGTAAAAGGCTGACAGTGAGTCGGTGCCCCGGAGCCCTATGAATATTGGAAAACGACGTCGACGCCGATATCTAGGTTACGTCCCGAATCGAAACCTCGCCTTATGTGAAGCAGTCTTTCCTCCTCTCGTTCCATTATGGCCTAATGTGATGCCACACTAATTATTTAAATGAACTTGTGAACTTCGGGTCACGGCTCCGAGCACAGGCACTTGGGGTAGTGGAAGATGTTTCATAATTACGTTATCTCCGTTAATTGACGGAAGAGCGAGACGATGCTCGGATGTTTCCTGTTGATTACTTGGCGAGTGTGTATCAGAAGAGTATACGGGAGTGGAGGAATGTGGAAGGGATTGGAAGGGAACATAGGTTTTTGAAGGCTCGAAGGACTAACGATTGATCGGCTCCATTTACTGATAATTTACTATATCCTGAACTATGTAAATAACGCAAGCGCCCATGAAAAGTTATGATGTGATCTTCAGTGTCACTTCTTCCTTGGTTACAGAATAATTCAAAACAATTATGTACTATTGACAGTGTATCGAATCAATTAATCAATCAGATCTCTCATCCCAATCGTTCTTCTCAAGGTAAATCATTAGCTTTGTTCACGGATCACATTCGGAACTGAGTATGAACCAGGCCAGAACTAATGCAGAATTGTCGTAGAGCGCATGCCCGATAATGTACTTTTTCAGGATTTTATTTTACCGCGAACGAATTCACCGATTTTGAACTGTCATCAGGGACATCTGTCATACTGTCTCGGGAAAGGGGCAAGTCTTCTAACAGTTTTAACTTCTTACCTGACCTAAAGTTCGTGTATTTTCGCCACTAAGAAAATTAGTGATACTGAAAGAGGTAATATTGAACAGTTATGTTTTGCATTTATTAATTAAAATTATATTTTAGGACGTAATGGCCGAATGCTTGGTCTTTCCAGCAAACTCTGAGGAGGAGAGTCATGAATGGACACACCAAAATACTTCAATATTCCTAGAACTGTATCAAAAATGCCGGCAGTACCTGAATTGAATGAAAATGTTTCCTCTTCAAGTAAGAGTCAGGGTCTACTCTAGGCTTGTCAATCCTGATATGTGTGCCATCAATAATACCAATAACACCAGGAGAATTCTTGTTTCTGAAATGTGTTTCAATTTCAACTTTTAACACGTCATTGGGCCACTTTATCACTCCTGATAATGAATGTCGCAGAAAATAGGTGACTCTTCTTACACTTTTGAATGATGTGCTTTTAGTTATACCAAACCTATCAGAAACTTTGAATGAAGTTGCTCCCTTTGCAGAAAACCTAAAGAAAACTGTTATAGATTGATTCTCAGAATCCCCTTTCTGCCATTTTCAATGATCAGACCTAGCATATCGATTTGATAACTCTTCGATCATTTCTCGAGTTAATCGAAAATGCTCTACATATAGATCATCACTGAACTGTGGCAATAGTTCTTCAAAGTATGCATTACTTCTGGGAACTTCAATAAGTTTTAGCAACTTTTCCATATCCTCATCACTAGACGATAAATGGTCCGATATGGTACATAGAAACGAATAACCACTAATAAAAAAACGTCATACTGTAAAATAGTAACTTCATAATAATGCTGTAAAGATAGGTTATAGTTTTGCTTTTTGTTTGCTGCTTAATGAAAAGATTCGATGTGATCCGCGAACACGGAACGGTTACCAAAAACTGAACTATATGATCCGCGAACGCTGTTTTTCAGACTGCGCATGCGAATAGTCCCTGAACTAGTTCGGAATCATACCCGCGAACAAAGCTATTGAAACAATGAATTTTATCAATCAGACTAACTGAATGAGGACAACGCACGTGATAGAAAAAATATTGTGTCCTTCATTTTCAAACAACGCTACAAAATCTCTCAGGAAGGGAGAGCCAAACGTGAAAGGTGTCAATGGCAATGGTTACATCAGGACTACACTTATAAAGCTTATGAGGATACTATTTTCACACCGAATCGGACCAAAAGGTTTACCACATCAATATGTCGTTGCATTGCTGACTATTCAGCCAGAAAAGCTGTTGGTTTCAAATCCCTAGGAACTGATTCATCTTTGGCATGGCGACATCGCCAACTGCGATGATCCTTGAAGAACTATTTCATCGCAACTTCGAATGGTTCTGGAATGAAACCATTAATTGCAACCTAAGGACGTCAACCGTGGGTGTCGATAGCGTAGGGGCAAGCACGTCCGCATCTTAAGCGGGAGGCAGGTGTTCGATCCATCGCCGGGATACCATGCTGGGAATCACACGTTGAAAGGTAAGGCCTCGTTTCGACTTCTGAGGGTTGACATTCGTCAGCTTCTTACCGGAAAAACCATATCAAACCAACCAACCGTCAGAAACTGGAAACAGTGCAAGCTGAAGATTAACGAGGTCCTACCTTCAAACGTATGATCCCTATGAGGTTGTGAAATGAAACTCGTCGAAGTGAAACTGGTAACCCATCCAGACCATAGCTACGATGAACTTTATTCGATCTTAAATATGTGATAGACATCGACAGAACCCAGTGGCCATCTTCATCGCCACCGCATGATGCTCGACATTGATTTTTTTTTTGGAAAAATTGAATTTAAAATTCAAACGATTCAACAGGTAGTCTCTATATCTAGCATGTTGGTAGATACATATTTTGTAACTATTGGCTTCAATGAAGATGTTCTCTTCCTTATTCAGTTCCTAATTCTTCTTTCATCGACTACTGATTTAATATTTATTCTCCTTCACTTGTACTTCCTTAGATTATGAGAATAATCACCCTACCCTTTGATGATTTTTCAGTGTACTACCCTCAATCGAACACAAATCATCAGTACTTTCCGATTGCCAGTCGGTGTATATAGTGCTTGTTCTTGGTTTTCATGTGAAACTGCTAGTTCATTGTCACATTACCGCTGTGAAACTGCTTACCAATCAAAAGAAGTCAAACGAGATGTGAGAAACCAGTCGTTTTTCATATTTGAATTTGTTATATCATTTTGTTATATTAAACAAAAATATGTCAGAACAAAATTACTCTTTTTGAACGGGGCATCGGAATATATCTGACTGACATCAGAAAACAATGTTTTCACCATTGTCTCCTCATTCCAGCACAACCAAAACAGGCGGCCGTTTGAGCAGGTATTTGATGAATTCATGTGGTTGCAGGAAGGAGAATTTTGTCGCAATATATTATAATAGACGCCAGCTTTTCCAACAAAAGAATTGAACTGCACATGTGGGTTTCCTTTTTTTGATTTGAAGGGTTTCGACAAGTTTCAGTATAGCAAATTATAAAGACAATGAGAGTTCCGATATCACAGAACAAGATTCATTGTCAACAAAAATCAAACAATCGGGTGCCCACTATTATTGCTATTTCGGGTAAATTGAAGTAGCTATGTGTGAGTGTATCAAATTATAACAAGTAATTGTCGTAATCTGAATTCTAGAAACTAACAAACCATTTATACATACGAACTTCACCTCTTTATCAACCTTATCACTTATTCCCCATATTGTGCCGTGATTCTGGAGTCTCCATACGGTCCATATATGCTCAGAGGTCCCACAGCGCACTAAAACTGAATAGTTTCAGTTTGGGGTGCCTCGTCGGACTGAGGAAACTAAATTATTCATCTCATCCGTATGATTATCATATTATGCTACAGCGGTACAGTGTACACCGTAATGTGCTCCAGATGGTTATGATTTAATAATATTATGTTCACTCGGGACGAACAATCACTTCAATTCCGCCACTTTCATTTGAATATTAAAATAGTTTCGTTCCTGAATATTTCAAAGAAAAACTCCCAAAGCTCCAGCTCTGGTGTGAGTATCTGAAACCTTTCTACAGTGTCAAATTATTCACATCGAATTCAACATAATTTCACTACAAGTGCTCACTTTTCCTGAAGAACGTGGTGAACGTTCGTGAAGTACAAGTGTTTTCAGTGTTGTTTTCGAGTAATCGCACTTTATGGGAAAATTTAAAAAATCATTGTCAACTGAAAAACCAATTCCGACGATTACTCACACTTCCCAGTAATAAGTTTTACAATTTTGTTTTGTCAATATCCGAATTCATTTCTTTCAAATTGCAAAATTCCATGATGATCAAGGAAGAGAATGGAAGCTTGGGAAGTGATATCCAAGTTTCAGGAAGTTTCTATCGAATCCATGAAAAATACCACCTGATGAATAGAGAATATTCAAAATAGGTAACTATAATGTGGATTATGCTATGATGATCATCAAACACTAATGGCCCAATACTTGAGTAGCCAAAGATTGATGGCGTATTCGGAAAAATTAAGCAGCCTTCGATCAAATTTCGAGCAGATTACCAAGAATTTGACAACATTCATAGATGGTAATGGTTCGAACTTCCATATCTATATTATAAACTCTATTGAAACCTGTTTCTAAGAACGAAACGATAATGATACAAATCAAGTGAGAAAATCAAACCCCAAACGGAAGGTTGAAATTAATTTTTTGTGAAAATTTAATTGAACATATTGGTTTGTTTCAAAAGTACAAACAGGCAGCTAACCAAGTTTTTCGATTTCATGAATGGTCTTCACTCGTCCATTGTTTTTACTATGGAGATGGAAGAAAATAGTGCAATTAACTATTTGGATTTGACTATCACAAGAATAAATCACAAACATGATTTTTCGGTTTACCGTAAATCGTCCCACACGGACATTGTTATTCACAATACTTCGTGTCATCCATATCAGCATAAGGTGGCCGCATTCAATGTTATGATCCATAGACTGTTGAATGTTCCTTCATCTGATGTGAGTTATGTTAATGAACTTAATATAATAAAACAGATTGCGATTGACAATGGATATGGGGGTCAGTTAATAGACTCACTTGTGAGGGAGAAATTATATAGTCAAGCCCTCAAGTTGCCCTCAATACTGAGCCGGATACGTACAGGACCTTAACTTATTTAGGCCAACCAAGTGTAAATATTTTTAGATTCTTGAAACATAATGATATTAATACAGTATTAAGTACTAATAATAAATTCAGGAGTTTATGAATTAACATGTGGGTCATGTCCTATGTACTACGTAGGCCAAACGGGAAAATATTTCAACACACGCCTAAGAGAACACAGAACTAGTTTTTTGAATGGAAAAACAAATTCTAATTATGCATGTCACCTCATTCTAGAAGGTCATGAGTTCAACCACGAGTTCAAAATACGGCATTTTGAGCAGAAAGGTTGGAAACTTAACCTTCTTGAAAGTTTGGGAATCAATAGAGAGAAAAATTCAGAATATTCATTGAATGGTCAGGTTGAATTAAATAACTCCCCATTGTTGAATATGTTCCCAGCCAATAATTAACATAGCCTACTTCTAGGAATAATCTTCCAATGTAATTAATTATTATTTGGACAAATCACGGGTCGAATATCGGACCAAAGTTGGACCTTTATTGTAAGAGACGTTCGACCTACATATATATATATATATATATATATATATATATATATATATATATATATATATATGAATAGCGTATTATAGAATAGTGATTTATTTATCTTGCTTGAAGAAGTTTTCGTAATAGCGAAACACGTGTTCGTAAACCCATTGTAAGTGGAAATCATACAGGAAACTGTAATATATTTTTGTTGATGTTTTGTGAGTACACTCAACTTGAAACTTGGTTTCAACATTTATTCATTATATTTCATTTATTTTTTCATTCACATTCTTCGACTAGTATCTCACATTCGATACCTCAATTCTCTTGTCACGATATTTTTTAATTCATTTCTTCATTTGATTTTTTTTGACTAATATTCCATATTCGTTATCCCGATTTTTTTTAAGAACATTATTTCCTTTGGTCAATCAATCCTTAATTTCATTATTGACCAAAAATATCAGTTTCAACCTTTCGTTTGGGATTTGAATTTCTTGATTTTTATTTTTATCCTTTCGTTCTTGGAAACAGGTTTCAATAGAGTTAATAATATAAACAATGTAAGTCCGAACTACTACCATTCAGCAAAGAACATTGTCAACCACATTCAGGTAAACATTTATAGGTTATTGAGAGAAGTTACTGACCAACAATTACCTTGTAGACGGAAGTTAAACGAAAGAAAGATTACAGAGGGTATCCAGGCACACAAAAGCGATTACCAACAACTGACAACGGACAAAGAGGTGAAATATCTTGGCTTTCAGTTTACAATTAACTGAACATTGAAACGTCTCCATAACAAAGTTTCGAATCAATTATGCTTTTTAAAACACATACCACATTCTGAGAATAAGTGTATTGTTATAATGGAGTATAGTTTTGATGAATTGACGTTGAACGTCAGGAGACACAGACTTGTGTGAGCAAAAGACGCCAAACTATTTCCTTTCGCTTGAAACTAGCCAGAAAAATTGAGGACCGAACACTGAGAAAAGCTCAATGAAAAACAGCAGATTGTTGGAATTTATTGGACTTCCACAGTATCTGAAAGTACAGATCCGCTTGACCTGTTCAGGGGTTGAATAGAAAAGCAACATTGTTGAAAACTGCTCCCAATATATATGTTTTTATACATAAGGTGATTGAGGTGCTTTCCAGAGGCTTGGATTTTCATTTAATAATAATAATAATAATTAACGTCTTTATTACTCATAAGATGAAACATTTTACATCAGTATATGAAAATACAATTGAAATGAGTAGAAGGCGAAGTTCAATTTAGGTGGAGGTGATGATTCACCACTGAATTGTTCTTCCACTTAACCTTGTATAGTCTCTGTTCCCGCATTATTTCAAACATGGATATTCCAAGAGTTTCATGGTATCAATTTATTACACTGAAGCTGAAATAAATATTTTTTGTAGGTGCTTTTAAATTTGTGAATACTTTTATTTTCCATTGATTGAGGAATAGAGTTGTAAACTTTACAGATTTGATAGGAGAATGACCGCTTGAAGAATTCTGTTCTGAAATGAGGGGGTGATAACGTACCTTTGAATCGTATGTTCAAACTGTGGATGTCGGATCGGAATCCCAACCTTCTGTGGAGGTAAGGAGGTGTTTTACTGATAATGATTTGGTGGAAAAGGCAAGCACTGTGTAGAATTCGTCTATGTTCCATATTTAACCAACCAGATTCACGAAGTTTGTAAGTGATTCTTTGACATCTGCGTATACCATATAGTCATAGTCATAGTCTCAAACAAGAGTTTTGAACCTTTTGAATTTTTCTTTTATACTGATTGGTTGAATTGGAACCATAGAGAGTGTCAGAATAATTGAATACTGACAATACTAGGGTTTCACATAGAGTAGATTTGATAGTTGATGAGAGGAGATGCCTACTGCCATAAATTAATTTTATTGCAGAGTAAGCCTTTTATATTGATTTGTTCACGTGTTCTCCGAACCTCATGTCAGTTTCAACCTAGATTTTTAGCTGAATTTACCAAGAGCCTCATCATTGATTTGGATATTGATATCAATGTTTACATCCCTATTCATTCTCGGACCAAAGATCATCAAATTAGATTTTGGAGTATTCATCAGAAGACATTGATCAGATGCGAGCTTGACGAAAGCATTCAGGTCAGCATTGATCAGATTGGATGTATCTTCAGATTTATCCAGTGGAAATTTGAAATAAATTTGCGTGTCATCCACATAGAGATGAACAGAACAATTATGAAGAGATTGTATTAAACTTGAGGTGTGTATGGTAAAGAGAAATGGACCCAAAATGGATCCCTGAGGTACACCTGAAAACAGTTCAAGATATTGTGACTCATCATCTTCTATGCGTACGTTTTGGTGCCTGTTTTTCAAATAATCTTCCATCAATGCGATAGCTTTATCAGAGAGTCCGATGTAATGTAAAATTTCTAGGAGCAAATTGAAATTGATGGTTTCAAACGCTCGACTGAAGTCAAAGAGAACCAAAGCAGTGCAAAGGCCTTCTTCTTCAGCTCTCAATATTTCATCAGTAATGTGTAAGAGCGCAGTTGTGCAGCTGTACCCTTTTCTAAATCCTGACTGAACTTCTGGTAGTAGTGAGTGATTTGTGATATAATCCCTCAGTTGTGACTCGATAGTTCTTTCTAAGACTCTGGACAGGGTCGAAAGAATACTCAAAGCACGCAGATCTTTATATTCTGTGGGATTAGTTTTCTTGGGCAAAACCGTGACAACTGCTCTTTTCCACGAATCTGGTACCACATTGTTGCATAAACAAAAGTTAACTATGTGCGTGATGTATGGGATTATAAATGGACAGCACATCTTGATGAGTCTTGAATTCAGTCGTGCGAAGAAATACATATCGTCAGCTTCTGATTATCTACAAGGCACTGACACGACTAGAAATATAGTTCTGATGCGAGGGGCTCGAAACCGAAACATTCATTGAAACTTCTTGATTCTATTCAGAGAAAGGCGATTGGTGATTCTTCGCTCACGGACTACTTCTCTTCGTTGGAGCATCGTGGAAAGATCGGAGATTTGTCTCTCTTCTATAGATATTTCCATGGTGGTGCTCTTCTGAATTGTCAATAGTTTTACCCTTTGGCAATATCAACACGGAGGAGTGCATACTTATCACCCCTTTGTTGTGAGCTCATACTTGTCGGACCTCTCTTGGTTAGGGACCTTTTTTCGATAGAACAGCTCCACTTTGGAAATCTTTGCCAAGGAGGGTTGTTCCTTAGACTTACAAACCTCAAAAAGTTGATCTTAATTTGTGTCTCCTGTCCTTTGATACATGCGGTGTTCTTTGAACATTACTAGGCTTCCCTTTCAAATGATTCTCATTGATCTTGCGATGAAACGATTCCAAATTGTTATAGAAAACATTCGTGAAAATTGTAAGTCATTTTGTACACACGAACTCAAGTCTTTATATGAAAAGTATCGTTGGCGCTCTTCGAAGATCACAAAAACAATTTTTTTCAGAGCGGCCGCAACTACTGTCATCGCTGGAGATTAAGTAATTATTGATCTTCTGTTTGTAATATTCCGCTTCGCATGCTTTTCAACCGTAAGAGGCTTACGCAGGAAGCACAACGGAAGAGCCGAATTATCTTTGCTCAGACCGCACGCCAGGAGAAACCATTTTCGTGATTCTGTTAGCCGAGTTGTTCACTTCTGAGGCCGGTGCACATTCCAAGTTGAAAGCGGTGTTCATAAGCTCAAGTGTTACAGCAATATTTCAGAATTTACGCGGGTAGAATCTTAAGTATGATAGAACAGAAACTTTGTGTTGAATCAATATGGGTCGGTTCTGTACTCGGGGAATGTAATATATCACAACCTCAGTTTCGATCATCTGGAGAAGTTTCGGTTTCGAATTGATGGGATGAAAAGGGTATTTTGGCCCGCTTAGATAGTGGTAATGTTTTTTCATGCTATTGAAATTATAGTTGATTATTTTTTTCACTTGTCAAAATGTGACGTTTTTGGCATTCCAACCAATAGTAGCGGGTTATTCTATGGTTATTCTAGCCAATCATTGGGTATTATACTGATAAAACTGCCTGGTCCTTTCGATTTTCGACAAAACGTTGTTTACCTTTGAACTGTCAAAACTATACGGTTTACCGCGTCGATTCTATTGAATCGGCTCATATTTATATAAATTATCATGAATGAAGAGTTACCTCATTATTAATAGTCATTCACTTGTCACTTTTTCAGCATAATAATAACATAACACATTTCAATGAACACTCAAACACGTAAATAGCTCATAACCCCAACTTTATGACAGATATAGCGAACGACCGATTCAAATATTTGAGGTTTCCTTAACTCAAATGAAGATGGCGTACAATTAGTTTTTATTAAATACAATTCATTTTTTGTTGTATGGGAAGAAACCGTTGTATGAAGATTTTGATACAACGACATAACGAATGATTTTATGTTCCTTCTGGCGCGATTTTCATTTCATAAGAAATTTTCAGTTATCAACCTTGTACAATGAGATGTGTGACGCCATCTCTTGGTATCGTCAGCAAGCATTATCATATTCACTGCGCAAGCATCATATCTCTTCTGGATCATAGAGGGCATACATCGTTGTTTGACATTTCAAATTCGTTAAATTTTCAACTATTCTCCTTTCCTTCTTATGTAAATGAAATACTGATCAATTGAATTGTTCTTCCTTCTATTCGTTCAAAAAATAATCTCTCCAAATACAACTTGTTCTTCAAATTTGATAAGATAAATTTTCATTTTCGAAACACTCAAACTTTTTTATTTTGAGGCAAAAGCATTCAAACAAACCGAATTAGACAAAATCACGAGTCCGTAGGACGAGTGATTTTATCAATCGGTTTGTTTTCATACTTTTGATGAATCTTATCGACAAAGCGTGTGTGAATAATAAAAAATGTATACAAGCATATATACTGAGTCCATAAAATTTAAAACCTCTAAAATTATACACAAGTTCATGTACACACATATACTTTTGATATGATAAAAACAGATGTTCAGCACATTAAAGAAAAAGTCCACACGTATAAAGTGTGGTAACAAACAGAAATATAAAAATCAAGAAGAGGACTTCACAAAACAAAAAGGATGCTAAATGGAACTTAGTTTAGTTTGACACTAACATTAGCTCAGTGTATGATGTGTTTCAGAGTAAGTATTAGTGGAAGTTATCATCATAAAATTCGTCCAAACTGTAATAGGGTCTATCCGAAAGTGAAATTTTAATTGCTCTCCTAAATTCTGAGGGGCTTTCTATACACTTAACGTCGTTAGGCGAATGGTTGAATATTTTCAGGCCATTGTAAATTACTGAGTTTTTAGTCAGTGTCGAGGTGGGTAAAGGCAATCTAAAATCGTGAGTCCGACGAGTGGAATAGTTAGGTGATACCAGAGGAAATTCATATCTATGTTTGTTTATCAAACAAGCCGTTTCTAATATGAAAATGGCATGAACTGTCAAGATATCGTATGTAATGAATATAGGCTTACAAGAGTCTTGTTGTTTCATTTTGAACAGATAACGTATTGCTCTTTTTTGAAGTACAAACACAGAATTCATGAGATATCTAGAACATACTCCCCAGAACGGAATTCCATATCTCAAGTGTGAGTCTACCAGTGAATAGTAAACAGATTTAGCTGCAGATGTGCCCAGCTCTCTGGAAGTTATTCTCACAGCGTAACAACAAGAAGAGAGTTTTTTTGTGAGAGCTCTGATGTGGTCTTCAAATCTCAAGTCGTTATCTATGACAATACTGAGGAATTTGGTGCTTAATTTATTCTCTATAACACTTTCATTGAGAGTAATTGGTATGTTATCAATAAAACCCCGAAACGATATCACGTTAGTTTTGTTGATATTCAGAGACAAGAGATTAGCACTGCACCAGTCCTTGATAATACTGATATCTGAAGATATAACCTTATGGAGATCTCAGACTCAGTTTCATCTTTAATAATCTTGAACCTCTTCAATAATAACGACCTCATTCCTCTTTCCAGAAATAACTCGTTACCGATTTATCAGCTACAACGAAATATTCTTGACGTCGATCTCTCTCGCTCAGGGCCAGTCAAATAGTATTGCCAAAAATACCGCTAATATTGCAGTAACGAATTCTATCACTGCTGAATTGAAGCATTACTTGTGAAATATAACTGAGATTCATGAAATCTGGAAGGATTGTGAAATGCATTCATTCAAAAAATGACAGTATGACATTGGTTGGGAGCTTGATATCGTTTGTGTCTTGCAATGCACACTTGGAACATAAACTTAATTGCAAATTGTTACTTGAAAATTATCCAAATCGAAAAAATCTTCAATTTTGTTCAATGTTGACTATTGACGTCACAATTCCATGTTAACTTTTGATGAGTAACATTATTCCAATGCAAAATTCATACCCATTCTTGATACTTGTTAAAAAATGTCTTTCGATTTTTCAACATGGCATTCGAAACTTCGTCACAGAAATCTATTGTATTTGGAAGTATTCAATTTCATTATGAATAGAGAAAAATGGTTCATGCATGGTTGTAGACTGATGGAATAATTTTGTGGACTGCTTGCTATATTTCCATAAGAGTTCATTCTTCTATGTGCAATATTTAAAACGATGTTTTGTCAATTCGAGCCCTCGGGAAATCATAAAATGATAATCTGAAAATCTGTCGGAGTCTTTATCACCATGAATATTAATATCGAAGCTAGATTCTTCACACAAGTTCGGTAAAATCCGATTCCTAACTCGTGAAAGGAATCCATCTTATGGGATGCCATTTTGAAATGCCCAAGTAAAGGACTGTTTGTAATATCGCTCGATAGTATAGAAATGCATTATTTTGCAATGTATCCTAGGGTGTCAGCAACCTATCTCGTGTAACATATTCTCATAATTTTTTTTAATGCAAATGATACAACCTCATCAGTATATATTGATAAATATAATAAATTTAATATAACTACCAACGGAATTGGGTACCGATAATTATCACTGTGAGAGACAAATCGTATTATATCCCACCCTACTTGCTCAAAAGGAAAATATAGAATATATGGTATTTCCTGACAGTCATAACCCCTGGGAGTTTATCGTTACAAAGCAGAATTACGGCAAATTTCAACCTCACCATGCCTCACGTTTTCCTTTGACACGTATACGCTATGAAACCAGATAATGGAAAAAGGTTCGAATGAAAATTTCACTCGTAGGATTAGAGTATTATATCGTCCTTAGGTTTTATGGATTTCAGTGCTATGTGGTCTTCTCTCGTCGATACTCTGACAGCGGTATTCAATTTGATCCCATTTTATGTAGATCGTTCCGTCGTTAGTATCACGAATCAGGAATTGATGCTAAACTGAGAAATTTGATTTTGAAAACAGTTTTTCGATATGATTTTTTTCCTTGTGAGAAATATGTTTTAATCTATGTTCGAGATATTCGTGAAGAGATAATATCTGACAACTAAAATTGTGAAAAATCGAAATTATGTTATTACCAAATTTTTCCACTCAGAGTGCCTAACAAAGGAAAATATAAAAAAGAATGATAATGTATTTTTTTCGCGTTCATGTTTCAGCGAGGTGGAAACATCTTCTTTCAATCTTGTACACCTAAAAATTTTAAGTCATTTAAGTCATCGTTTTTAGTCTTTAAAGTCATGCGTTTAAGTCTTTAAGTCATGCGTTTAAGTCTTTAAGTCATGCGTTTAAGTCTTTAAGTCATGCCTTCAAGTCTTTAAGTCATGCGTTCAAGTCTTTAAGTCATGCCTTTAAGTCTTTAAGTCATGCGTTTGAGTCTTCAAGTCTTTGAAAGATTTTAAATCTTGTACAGATTTTAGCTAGTTGTTTCCCCCTCGTGTTTCAGTGGCATTTGACAAGTTCGTGAGATGATAGAGTGAGACATAATAAACACCAGGAAATTTAAATCTTCTAAGATGATTTATCCCATTTAACATATCAGCAAATTCAAATAAATTGATTTATAATCAATGATCTCTTTTTGATATACCGATAAAAACGTTTATTTAAGATAGCATTGTTCTTTCAGGTGTCTAGATAACCTTGTAATTCTTTCAAATTATCAATTCAATATTTAATCGAGTAATGTTGTGACGGTTTAGCAGACATTGTTCCAAACTGTATTTTCGAATGGAAATTGTTCAAACTAGGGGTAGGATTCAGTTGACTGAGACATTTGAGTGAAAAATTCGTCCTCTCAAGTAATCCGTTGGGAAAGTCATGATATATTACCGGTTTTCAAGTTATTGGCAAAATACTGAACCCGCTTTCACAGCTGAATTTGTTAATAACTCTTGAATTTATTAATAGGTGGATATTCAGATATTTTGTCGTACATTTTTCTGGACGTCATTTGTATCCTGATGGGCCGTATAGATCAAATTATGAGGCTGCTGAGGAGAGATTTTCAATTTTTAAACTCGTTAGACTTTCCTGATCTAGAACTTTGATTCTTTTTTAAAGGTGAAAGGGTATATTTTCAATACTACTCGTATTTCTCGATATCTGACAGTTTGTGCAAAATTTGGCATATATGTGGTTTTATGTATTATGTCTTGAGATAACAAAAGTCGCCACTTCATTATATGTCAGGTATGAAGATGAATGACATAGTGGTGTTCGAATAAAATCATAAGAGCTATCTGTTTTGAATCTCAACTGACTAAGGCCGAGTGCTATATACAGAACTAAAAATTCCGACACTTGTATCTCTTCACATTATCATAGGGTAAATTGAAGAACAGCAGTACAACCCATTTCATTAGGCTAGAGGAATTAGCAATTATGTCAAATGTACCACAACATTATGCTAATTGAATCTGTAACATGCTTTTCTTTTTTGGTTGGGAAAACTAATCTCAACTCATTCAAGAATGACATGAATGAATTGTTCTATAAAAGTACTTTCAACCCTTCAGATTAATATTTTTAGCTGATTCAGAATCCCGAATATTTGATTCCCCATATTGGATTTATAATTTTTCTCTTCATATTTTATATTTTTGAATTGTATTATTTGTATATTTCGCTGTGAATCTTTTTCTTTTTGTTGCTTCCATCAAGTTTTGGAAAATACAATTTATTATTAACCAAAGTAATATCTCATACCCCCTAATAACTCGATTTCTTATCAAATATCGATTATCAAATGTCCCACTAGCAGTTATTTAATGTGCTTGAGGGTTTAGTGAACTTTCTGTGTTGACATTCTCCAATATCAGTGGCTGAGAACAAATGAGGAGAGGTATAAACGTTCAGTTACAGTAAATCATTCTCCGGCGTTAATTGAACCTGAAACTAATTACGCCGGCAATCAATTCAAGTCTCACACACCTTCCCGAGGTATCGAATTTCTGGAGCAGGCGAAAAATAGCCGTTACATGTGATGAATGAGTTCTATTTTTCTTCGAAACTAAATAGTGTACGTACTATTTCATTTCAACGAATAAAAGAGTTGTTAGTGAAGTGGAGTGTCACGATGAACAATTATAAAAGCTCCATCATTTTTCGTTTGGAATTTTTTCATACAGTCGATCCTTCCGAATGAGATTTGATTATCCTGAAGGTCCTTGTAATGACATATGGGACGTTGTTTCCTGTTGGATGTATACTAAACATAGATCTTCAAGTTGAAGTTAAAGTGATGGAGTGAAATAATCGAAAAATTTCCCGTATAATGAAGTTTCCGGTTTTACGATATTTGGACATTTTGAGTTTTTCGCTAGTATACAATATATTAATTAAAAGCGTCACGTATCAAGAGTTTTTTTTCTGAATAGGAAAAGTAATTATAGACACAATTACCGTTAACTTCACATTGTTGGTTCAACAACTTGAAGTCCTGAAAAAAGGGACTCCCAATTATATCACCCAGAAATGTTGGTTGAGCCTTCATTTGATATTTAATATGATATTCGTTCCGAATTATCCTCATTACAACTCTCAAATCGCTTGATATACAAACAACTTCATATTATTATTTTTTTATAACGCTGATAACTGGAAAAAACTGAAAAACACAACCGAAACTGTTTTCTGCTCGGTTGAAAAAAAAGGGCTAGAATACAAATTACTCACAATCAACCTTGAACAAACAACTATCTACCGTTCAACTGCAATTCATCCGGGCTTTCCTCATTGCAATGCACTTAAAAACACAAATGATAAAGAATCCTTCACTATATCACCTGAACATAAAGTTAAATATCTGGGAAACATTATAGATTATATCATATATTATCATTCAAAATTGAATCACCATATAACTTACAAAATGAATAAATTGAGAACTGTTCTGTATAGATTCTGGAAGTTCAAAGAATTCTTACCAGTAGGTCAACTCCGAACTCTATACCAAGCTTTAGTTGAAAGTCACTGACGCTATGGGATTTTGTCCTGGGGTGGAGCACTGAGGACTCATTTGCATTCGAGCGAGGTCACTCGAAAGAGGTTTTTAAAATTGATTCATTCAAAAACCAAAACTTTTTCTTCGGATTCATTGTATTCCGATACCGAAGTCCTTGATATGAAGCAACTCTACTTCTTTTTGTCTGCGTGAGGTATCATAAAACAGAAAACAGTAACCAGATGCCAACACATATTTATGATACTCGGACTAGATTTCGTTTTGTTTTACCACTGATGTCAAAAACTACAACACAAAGGACATATCTTTATTTAGGCCACAAATTGTATAATGCAATACCTGGAGAGCAAAGGCATACAGGAAATACATATTCCTTCGAAAAACAATTCAGAAAATTCATCTTTAAAAAAAAATTTATAGTTAATCAACATCGAGTTGGTTCCAAGATGTATAATGCCGTAAATTCATTCAAAAAATAGACTGCGCCTTACAAATGTTTAGTCACTTATCGAGTATTTGTTTATATACTTTATGCTACATATGTGTGTAAATGAATATTATTACTATCATTAGTATTATAAAAATACATTTGCATGAGTGCTTCTCTCATAAAAGTAAATACACGGTGTACCGTCTTAAAATTTCGAGAAAAATTGTTTGCGAATTTCTTCATCACCAAAAAAATTCTCAATTTCAATTTCCTCCTGTATAAGAGCTCTACTACAGTACACCTCCGATTTTACCTTTCCCCATAAATAAGAATCCGTTGACGTAAGCTCTGGCGACCTCAACTACCAAGGAATAGGTCTGTCTCGTTCGATCCACTCACCTGGAAACGTAACATCCGACTCCCTACGTCCTTCTCCTGAAAAATGTGCTTATGCCCCCATCCTACTGGAGCGACATTTCATTGTCGTTGTGATAATAATATATCACTCTGATGCGCCACTCTTGTGTACCAGTCCAAATAATACTGAATGATTCAGAAACAAGAAAAGCAAAGAAATCTGATACTTCCATAAGGGAAATTTTTCAATAACCTCACTTCAAATAAAAATTCGGAATCTAAATAATATCGAGCCATATCGTTCTGGTTGTCTGTCAAAAAAATTAACAAAATTCAATTGTCTTCAGATGATAGTTGTTGTCCACATGATCATTAATCAATGGGCAGCTAATGAATAAAAAAAACAATTTTGCAACAGCATTATCGGAAATGAAAATTCAACCCGAGATTACTGTAAACCATTTAGACCGCGTGGCAATGATATCTTTTTTGGGCCAGTCTTCCTTGAAAAGAAAAAAAATCGAAGCCGAAACAACTCAAAATCTGCATAAAATTGCGCACTGCATCGTAATTCACGTCAAATAAAGAACTGTCGTTTCGTCGTATACACTGTATACTATAGGTAGCCATGCCTCATGAATTTCTGTGAATATCACGATGATACTAGTTCCAGTTGTGATGGATATAACTGTAAAAGAGTTGGTTTTCATTCCTTTTTTCTCAAAACATTTAGTCAGTTCATAAGTCACCCTGTATCATTTGAAGCAGTGTGCCTTCATGATTTTTGTACTTTGAGCAATGTTTTTATGTGTGTGACATGCAAAGTAGTATGTAAAAAGTACCACGCATTAATTTTTTGGCACTGAGCGATTTTTCTATTTCCGATTATGCCTCCTTTCTGAATCTGAATTCACCCCCAATTTCTCCTAAGCACTCCCCTAACAATAACTTCTACTGATTAGTCGAGTGCCATATGTCCTCTTACATTCGGCGATTGGTTATTTTTATTCTTAAAAAGTTGGGACATCTGCTTCGCGTTTTCATTTATTCATTTAATTAAATTTTCCATTTTATGATTCGTTTCCTCCGACTGTATATTGAAAATGAAAGTACAGAGATTATGAAAATATATATTGCAACCACATAGAAATTCCCTCTGAGTTCGAAAACTATTAGTCATTCTCATCAACAAGTTATTGCGTCGACAGTTGGGACCGGTGAAACCAACCCATCAGTTTTGTAGATCTACAGTTTTCTGAAAATTCTTCCAGTTTTCAGTTTAAGCCTCGGAATCTACAGTTTTTTATTCAACCAGAAAGGGTCTGTGTAGCCGCACAATACAACTACGGTAGAACGCTTGTTTTCGACCATTAATGTTATAAAAACGAAACTAGGAACTGCACTTCATGCGGCCACAATAAAAGGTACCATGCACCCAAATCAGAATTCAAAAATTGTTTCGAGTAAAATGTGATAAACGACCATTTCCAAAAATTCAATAAAAATATGTACGATTTCAACAGAAATAAAGACGAAATGGAATATCAAGAACATTTTCGAATTCAAAATGAGATAGTAGCTAGCTAATGATACTATCTATTACTGATAGCTACGATTTTCAAGGCAGAAAAAATCGCTAGTCCTACTTTTTGAATGGTTGGATGAGCATATAAATACTACTTTTCAAATGTAACTAATTATAAGTGATTAGTCTTCGAGACTTTTGACATAAAATTCGATTAAAACTTTGATAATTACATAATTTTCATTGTTTTCGTTTCCTGCCCTCTAAGGGATCCTATTTATAACTATCATTGAATGATATAGATGTAGATCAACTATCTTTCTATTTGATATTTACAAATGCGTACAGTTTGTTTCAAGTTTTGTTCTACGCTGGGGTTGGCAACACTGGTTGGGACATTTACCTCAGATTTGAAGGAGGCATTTGGGTATTCCACCTGAATATTTTCATATTACAGCTGGAGATGATATCAATTTTTCGATAATATACTGATGAATGCTTTCGTTTCAGGTTGCACGAATAACTCAGGGACGTAGCAGTCAAGTGTGGCATTGGGGCACACATGTGCTCGGCTGGTGAGCCGCCCCGAGTTGAGGGGCCATGCGCGAGCTAGTCTGCCCCAAGCTACGGAAGCTGCTGAAGAATCAACGCCCCCACATTCATGTGCACCAATTTTCCCACACTGACGGTAAGTTTTCGACTCCAATACAATGACTACTGATTTCTTATCACTGGTTCAATGATACTTTCTTTATTGTTCAGATCTATGAGGCGAATACATTATGGTAGGTATTATAGAGTACGGTTGAGCTCTATTGAATGTTGCTGCTGGTGGTGAATCTTCTTCCTCGTTCGTTGATAATATAAATATCGCATTCCGTCAATGGTTGAGATAACGGTGCTTAACTGAAGCCTTTCAGAACCCTGAGTGAAAACTTATTTTTCTGTGAAATGAACAAGATTTTTGCTGATACGAACCCACCAAGTACAGTTTCTCGAGAGAGCTACTGAGAAATCCCAGATAGAAACAGATCCCAAATGTACCTGTCTATGTCCAGGGCTAACTTTAGAATAACAATAGGTGTTCTAACAGGTCACTACCAGATGGGGGAACAACTCTTCAGAATGAATTTCGAACTAATTATTCGACAGAAAATGCAGGCAGATTATGTCTGATTCTTTTTCCTAATCGCCACCCGGAGTTCAAACTGAATCTACAATCCTGGCATCTAGAGAAAATCCCTTGGGACCTGACCCTTCCATCGGCATGACGACGCTGACCTCGACAACTACGATGCTTACCACGGACAATTTGTCAAGGCGCTGGAATGAAACTATCAACTGTTATCTCCCTCGAGAGCTATCTTGATGAAGAAACAGCCCACAAATACCTGTCAGTGTCCAGGAATAACCGTCGACTAACAGAGGGTGTTGTCACAGGGCACTGCCAGCTAAGACAACACCTATTCAGAACAGGAATATAAAAGCATAGAGCATGTTTTTATATATATGACTGCCCTGAATTCTCATTAAGGAGGAGATCCATGTTCGGCGAGTATCGGCTCGACCTTAAAGGGTTAACGCTCGGTGGAATTATTGACTACCTTAGGACGGTAGGGCTGATGATTCACTGAGTGAGGTACCCTTTCACTACGCAGAGGAGGCACAAAGTGATCTAATGAGGCCTAAGTGCAGTGGACCACGCTCACCCTCCAACTCTTCCAGATCAAGAACTGGCATTGAGTAACCCAGCCACAGGATGGTGAAAGTGTAGAATTTCCTATATGTGATCAACCTATATTTTTCTCATATGAAGACAGATTTTCGGAATGAATTCAAACTTTTTCTAATGGATTTTTTCTATAAAAAATACGTTATATGCTGGCTTTTGCTCCTAGTGAGCTATGAAGTACTCGAATAGATAAATTAATTCGTGTCGTCTCTTTGGAAACTTTGAATGGAAAATAGAAGTTTCGAATACTTCGTAGAATAATGACACAGAGGTGGTCAGAATGGAAACAGTACATGCTGTACATAATTTCTAATTTGGATAATATTCGAGCAGAACCATTCCCAACGAGTTGTTCTTAAAATATATCAGAGTAAAAAATGCCTGACGTTCATTCCAAAATCGTGTTGATTTTTGATCCCAGTGAGCTATGATTCATTCAAAGAAGGGAGATTGTTTCATGAGCAAGCACATATTTGGACACATGAACACAAACAGAACACAAAAAGAGTTTCAATAGGACTTCGAGCCAAAACGATAAAAAAATGGTCAGAGTTTACATGAGTCGCACTGTATATATAACATTCATAGGATTATGATGAAGTTTTGGCAAATTTCTGTTAACATGTCAGAAAAGGTTGGTGGCTGAATGAGAAAATGCTCTCGCTTTTGTTCATTTTTCTGCCGATTCTCTATATAGACCGGGCGGTAGTGACAACTTTTTTTAGACTAATTTTTTACAGTCTGCCTTTGGAATAGGAAATTCTTGAATATGAAACGAATCATAACCTCGAAAAAAAAAAATTAGGCGCTGCGTGGTACTTCATGGCAAACCCAGAATTTGTTCTTGGTGGAACACACTATATACTACCGAGGAGTATGCTTCATAAATCTTCGATATTTCCACGATGAGACAAGATTCAGTTATGAAAGGCGTACAGGGAAAAGTTTGTTTTTCATTGAATTTTTTCGCAATACTTTGATCGATGTTTTCGTAAGAAATGTAAAGAGGTCTGTGAAACGGCTTCCAGCCAACTTCTTGTTGAACTTAATGAACGCAAATTATGGGTTTCACATAGGGTTGCCATCTCAAAAATCTGTCAACCAGGACAAGAAACGTTACAACCCCGGATTCCGGAGCTTACTACCCGGACGTTTGAAGAGTATTTTTATGAGTTACTCAGTAGAATAAAATATTGTTTTGATGGTCATAAATCAACCTTTATTCATTTTAATACAATTTCAAAGTAAATAACACGAGCCCGTCTTACAAACTACTCTTTTTTTAAGAGTCTTGTAACACAATAAGATCTCAAAAGTTTAAAGAAACTGCATCCTACATTTTTGTCTGTAAATAAAACAAAAAAATATACTCTCTAACTTCGAGAAAAAGCATCGTGATTTGAATTAAAACCCGGACAACAAAGAACACCCCGCCCGGACAATCCCCGGACGCCTTCTAAACTAGGACAAATCCGGGGAAATCCGGACGGATGGCAACCCTAGTTTCACACAAAGTACCACGCAGCGCGTACATTTTTTGCAGATTACGATTCATTTTACCTTCATCTACTTTCCCTTCCAAAGGCAGACTGTGAAAAATTGGTACAAAAAATCTTTCACTGCCGCCTGGTCCAATGGGCTCATGATGGGTCATGCAAAAAAGGTCTGACTGGCTTTGTACGATGGGAAATTGTTGGTTACCAATTTTCAGTAGGTGGGGTATGTTTACAGAAAACACCAACCGACACGGTGGCAATGTATCTCCTCTGAGTTTCCCTGTGTTTGAAATCGCAAATGTGCTCCCGCTACCAAAAAATCAGTGAGTTGCCCAAAGCGTTACCCAAGAAACATTAACCGTTTGTCTTCTAGGCGGATTCGTGTGATAAGAAAAAAGCAAAATATAAAGATTATATTAATGTGAAAAGAGTTCCCTAATGATATGAGTAACAAATTTGTATCTCGAAAGAGTCGTGAATAGTTGATCAGAATCGATAGGGAGCAAGAGAAAAAATTGTTTGGCAGAGACTATTCAATCGGAGGAAAAACGGTTGAAAGTTCAGGCATGAAATATCAAAGACTGCTCGTCTGAAACGAAAAAGGAATGAGAAATAAGATGGGAACGGGACACCATTCAGGTACGAACTATTGAAACCAGTTTTCCTGGAAGAAACAAAAAACGGCAAGCAAGACTGTAACGGAAAAGCATTCAAGTTAATGAAAAATTGACGAATGAAATTTCCTGTTTTCATACCACTTAAATTTGTAACAACGCAGTGTCGTCCTATACGTACAGTATCAGACGATAATATCATTTTCATTTTATAGTAAGTGTAGTAGTTGGATAATATTCGCATATGACGGAACTGTTAATAAAAAATATAATCGATATTAAAACACAGGAAGTTTTGATTGAATGTCATTATTTTGTGGTGCGTGGATTCTTTCTTTTAGTTTTTTGGGTCCTCAACATACTGATATCTAGTATTTCCAAATCACCATACAAGTATCAAAAGAGGTATAGCAAAATGTATTTTCGATAGAACAAAAATAGTATGCAATCATTAAAAACATTCGATGAAGAGCTCATTTTCATAAAATCAATATTGAAGGAAAATGGATATCTGGAGAATTTTAAAGAAAATCATTGAGTGAAATTGAATATCGTAACACACCCCGTAGTGAAGACATACAACCTGTATCAACTACACATACTGTAACAAACATTATACCTTATGTCCTTCGACTATCTTAAAAGATAAAACGGATCGGAGGTATATTGTTAGAATAACTTCCAAGACAACAAATACACACACGAAACCAACCATCATAAAAGAAAACAAAAATATATGTATTTATCGAAGCGGAAAAACTATATCGGTCAAACGTCCAGACCACGAGGAGTGCGAAAGAGTGAACACAAGAACAAAAACAGACAGATTGGTAGTTTTAAATTATCAGAACACATTCTCACTGCCGATGGAGAGTATACAGTTGAGTGGAAAGACACTCAACTGATAGCAAGAGAGAGCAATAGCAGGAGACGAAAGTTGAAGGAACCTGCTCCCATCAGATGCTCACATATGAAACACTTCGTTTCATATGGATCGCGCCTGGCTGCCACTATTGAATGACATGTCAAAACTCAATTTCTGACATTTGCAAAAAACGAACCTAAAAACGAAACTGAAAGCGAATATTTGTGATAGATTTGTAAACGAAAGCAAATTTGGTTTCCGGAACGTCAATGATATTTGATAAATATTAGTTCTTGTATTATTTTGATGGTCGAATTTGTAATATACGAAAAGTTGCTGACTAACTGAATGTGTTCCATTAAGAAGAAAATGTTTTTGAATTATCTCAGCAGTTTATCGGGGTGTATTGAAAATCTGCTCTTCCACACTTGAACAAGTTTCAATATTAATTCTTATCTTTCCAGATTGTGGTTAGTTAAGAACTCAAAAATAAACTGGAAGAATAGGAAATTTCATTCTTCAATCAGTTTCTACTGACACAGACGACCCTTTTCTTGAAGGTTTGCCACCGCTGCTATGTAGCAGCAAGTTGAAATGTAGAAATTGACTACCATTGAAATGAATAGCCAGGGTGGAGGCACTTGTAAAAATAGTATTCCTTTCTTTTATATTCGTATTGATTATATTCTAAATCAAAAGATCCTCCTTGACCTCTAGCTATTATGGTTTGAGAATTTGAATGAAGAATAATCAGATGACTCATTCCCATCTCATTTGTATAGCCACAAAGAGATAGATAAATGCCTCTTTCGTTGAGATCGATTTATGACTGAGGCTGAAACTTTCATTCCTTTCAGACGATGCTTCTTAAATTATCTCATTCGATCTTCCACATCTTTCGAAAACAATTTCCCGAGGAGCCAACTAGATCCGATCGACGTAGGTACTTAGCGTTATCCGACGACGTGAGCCCTAGGCGCGGTTCCGATCGGAACTCGACTATTCTGCACGGGTACAGTAAACGGCAATCAAGCATCTTGTTAGCAGAAGTGCACTCCGATAACCGCGATGTAGTCGGTGTCTCGCCTGGGGGCGACAAACGCCATTACACCCTGTATGCTAGCTATTCCAGACGCTTGGACGTGTTGGAGGTGTGGTGTTATCAGCGCGAAAATACAAAATGGATCCTGGAATGTTGAGAGCTCCGGGCTCTCGGATGTTAACTACGCGTCGATACACCGATAGGGTCCTTGAGGCAGTTTGATAGGGAGTCAATTGAGGCAGTGTTCTTACGAGAGCAAATGGCAGCTGTTATACTTCTACACGTAGCTGTTATAGAACAAATGAGAAAAACGACATATTTCTCACGGTTGCGTTGTTTTGAAGTATTGAAAATTAAAATACATATGTAATAATACTTGTATGGCATTAACTCATTTTTATATTTCATTTAAAATAGTAATCAACAGTTATATTTGAACAATTTTGTAAAGTACTTCCTGGTAGATTGTTGTGTTTCAACATGTTTTCGGTAATTGAAATATAATCTGCGGTCGAAGTTGAAGTTGTTGGGGAAACGTACTGAGCTTCCGCAGCATCGTTGTGTTCAGGTTCTAATGGCGGTGAAGGCTGAATTAAATTTTTATTTTGTTAGCTATGGAGTTGTCGATATAAGATTCATCAACATTGCTGGATTTCCAATCCCCATGGCGTTTCAAAGTCAAAAGATCTGCCCCTGCATCAACTGAAATAGTCGCAGATGACCTTCGGAAACAGTGGCCAGTATGTAATTCAGGGTTCGGTAGTTGCAGAAATTTCGCTATTTCTTTCACCATGGTGCCATTATTTATATTATTATTTATCCCCACAGGATGTTTCGTACATTTGCTATTTTTGTAATTAAAAAAAAACGTGTTTCATTTGTGCATGGTCGAAGCTTCACATATTTTTTGTAAATTTGGTAGAATTCTCCTGGGACTGTGGAATTTCTAGAAACCTTGGTTTCAGTATCAGGTAATCTTATTAAAGGGGCCGCATTAAGACCTTCCATGTCATCAATTTTTACTTTTCCTTCATCACAACGGCATGCCCCTGTAAGGCCTATATCTAAAGCAGCCTGAAATCAAAACCAAACATTAATTTTTCGATAGCAATTAAAAAAATTTCAATTCATACCTTTATCAGCAAATACTTTCCATCAGGTGCATCTTTAAAAAATTGTTGAATTTCTTCAGAAGTTTATGTTTTTGACTCTTTTGGAGCATATTTTTCAGATTTGCCTTTCAAAAATGCACGTATTTTACGTATTTTGATATATCAACACACTTTTTAATAATTAAGGTACTCCTCAGCATCGAGTACTGAGACCATAATGTTGATGATTTCAATCTTCTTGACAACTCTTCAAAATAAACTAACAAGGTATTTTCGGAATTTTCCTTGGCTTTCAATTTCCAGTCCATAAAGTTTATGTAAGCGATTTCATATTTTTCTCTTGATGTGCTTAATAGCAAATTATTGCAAACATTTATTGCTTTCTGAACAATTTCTGGAGGTGTATTTTTCAACTTTAAATCGCCTTATTCCATTATATTCAATATTCAATGAATCATAACTGTTCATACTATAACAATCAACAATAAAACTATGGGTAAGTTGACAGCAATAATTATGCTGTGCTTCGGTTTTGTTGTTATGAAAACGCCAACAATGGGCTACTTGGACATTGCACGCGAATCGTCGGCGTAGCGTTGTCAACATGGAGAACGTGTCATATCAATCTGACATGTAACAATTCATGACTAACTTGGGTTATCGTGATAACAGTGAGAAATTGTTTCTCACTGTAATGGCGGATATTTCTGACTGCATGAGAAATCTTTCGTTTCGAACGTATGAAAGTATGTATAGCATCCGTAGAAAAACAATATTTACATTGAATACTGAGCGCCTCTATCAAACAACTTCAACAATTAGGTATCGTCAAACAAAAACCGTGTAGAGTCAAATACTACAGAGAAATTCTCGAAGAAAATACTCTGTCAGACAGAAAGGTAATTCTACACTACAACTCCACTACAATTTCGGAAGTACTTGGTATTTCGATTTTGTCTTTAGCATTTAAACAATGAAATTTATTTGTTATCATAGAATAAAATATAATCATTCGAGCTCAAACTCATTTCAAAGCAACAATTATGCTATTTTTTTCTGATTATATAAAATCAAAAGTGAGTTGAATCGATAGTTTCAAGTAAAAGTCGAAACGAACTCTGACGTCAGAACTCATAGCGATTACACTTTCTTCATAGTCGATTTTGCTTTGTGACTTGTATTTTTTTTTATTCTGCCGAGAGTTGTTGGTGCCTGTATTTGTGTTTTTCAATCATAGAATTACGTCATACGGGTTTGTGGAAGTATCTCCACTTACCATCCGTAGACATTTTCATGGTGATGATTCTATATTGAGAAATTAATTCAATGTCTGATAGTTTTCATATCATTCAAACAACTGTTTTCATATTATCCCATTTAGAGGTTATGTTATTTTTGGGTTACAATCAAATGATATGAAAAATCATATTCACTGAGGCACGGGGCACGGGATAATGCATTGGGTATGTGCACTTTACAGTGCAAAGTATAACCAAAGCACAAAGTTTTGTCCAGAAGTTATTGAGTCCAACTTATTGTTGATGAGACAGAAGACAAAGGGAACAGAGAACACCAATGAACGATTCTATTGGCTAATGCTTAGCAGCTAAACTGAATCCACTAGTACTTTCAGTAGCCATCAAACGATCGATTCTTCACTGAATAGCAACCCCGAACAATTAGCAAACTGCTCCCTGTCCTAATTATCAGTTACTTGAAGCGCAAGAGAAGAGTCCAAAGGGTCTGTTCAGTTTTTTTTCCATTAACCATCCGTCTGCTAACCATCATTCAGCACAGGCGTGGTGCAAATGGCTCTTGAGACCAAGATTTCAATTCACTGTTGACCAGGCAATCGAATGTCTCAGTGAAGCACTCCGATTGGCTGTTTTGTGGATTAATCGGACAGCTGAGTTGTTTCAAATAGGAGTAGTGATAGGACGTTGAGTATTGTTTCTAACTTCCATTTTCTTTATAATTAACACTTTTGAAACCTGTTGCTAAGAAAAAATTAAAGAGGGGGACAAAAAACTTATGAAAACACAAATCGAATAATGAAGCAATCAAATCCAAACAAAAACGTTGTTGGACATTGTTTTGGATATCCAATGTTTCAATTTAAAATCCCAGTGACGGACTTCCGGAAATAGTCTCATATCCAGTGTTCATGGGGGATACTTCTACTAATAACACACTGAAAAACTCAAATTGCAAATGTCAGGACTAGAGATATGACATGAGATTTTTCAAGAGGGATAGCCAGGTGCGATTTACATCAACTGACAGCATGATTGAACCAGATTCCTTCCACTTTCTTTCGTGTTCTGCTTTTGCTCTTCCTTGCCATCATTTAAGTGTCATTCCTTCTACTGTGTGATCTCCATCGGCAGTGAGAATTCCTCACTGATAATGTTTTCTGATAATCTAGAACCACATCCTGTGTTCACTTATTCGCACTTCCAGAGGTCTGAACGTATCATCGATATTTTTGACCGCACGAACAAGGAATTTGGTGAATACAATTCTTTGTGTTTTCTGTTATGTTCGTTGCATCAGTTTGTGTCGGTATTGATTAGAAGTCTGCCCTTCTATAGATTCCAATAATAATTCAAATTTTTCAGATTATGATAGGTTAAGCAACCAATGAAACTACAAAGAAAAAATCCATTTACCACAAAATAATGACTTTCAAACAGTATTCACATAGACCTCATTAAATTTTCGAACTGAGCCTAAGAGAAAGGGAGGAGCATCGATCTGCAGACTAGAAAAAGAGGCCATTCGATGACTGGTAATATGAATAATATTCCAGTAAAGTTTTCTCACTGGCTTGCAAATGAACCCCACAAATTTTCGATGGAGTTGAGTATTATTAGGGGAAAGCGCTGTACTCGTTCTCGGTGTTTCGAGCTTCGTTTATCGGATTCCACAACTCACATTCTTTCCCTCATCCCAATTTTCTTCCATTGATATGACTTTTATATTCATTCCATGTATGCAAAAGTTCGCACTGATTTCCTTACATACTTCACAATGAAAACTTCAAAATCAAGATGATGCAGACTGCAGACGTTCTGTATTTTTCGAACGCCTTCTTGACGAAAGCTTCCGTTTTAATCTTCGGAGGTCGCAGCCTCCGCTAGGAATAGTGAACCCCAAACTCTTCTCTCTGAACTTCGAGACGAACCAGATTCCACTTTGCATGACAGAAACTCCGACGGGTCTCATATACTCCTCCGCATTTCTCGCTTCCGAAAGAATATTGGATTTCCCGACACTGATGAAACTTCTCCAGTGTTCGGGTTACCGAGTGTTTGCATTCGCAAATATACTCGCCAAGCGAAAGGAAGATTTGTGCTCGAATTAATCTTTGGCGCGCCAATGAAATATCTGGAATCGTTGAGGTCCCGTTCGGAAAGTGCAGATACGGAAAATCGTGACTAATGGGATATCCGATACGTGGAAAAGAGCGGGCGAGATGGTTATTTCGGTTTGTTCGGGTTTATCATTCAGTAAGCTGGTTGAGATGTAGAAAGTTCTCCTTTGTATAACTGATGCAATTAATCGATACTTGATAAAAATCAATGATAACGTAATATAAAAAAACTTTATACTAGGATTTACATTAGACAATTCACCAAACCGCTGCTTGTAGTGTGTAGCGGCTTTGATTGAGCTGTCTCTTGAATAACTCATTCTTTATTTTATACAGTTCCACACAAAAGGAAAGCTCTGAAATGTTCAGAGAACACCGCGTAATCAAGAGATGGGAGATACGAATCAGCATTTACAATTTACAATTTCCAGAAGTTTGTAAGTCTCAGGAAAACCTTTTTTTGACAAGGACTTCCAAAGTTCAGCTGATCCATTGAAAAAAAGATCCCTTAGTAAGAGAGGTTTGGCAGGTCTCCAAATTCACAACAAAGGGGTGGGAATTCTGTACTCGTCGAGTCATCCGCGTAGATATTGGAAGGGTGGAACGATTGATAACAATTCAGAAGAGCACCGACCTTGAATATATCTGAAGAAGAGAGACAAGTCTTTGAACGTTGTACGATGCTCCAACGAAGTGTGTGAGTCCGTGAGCGAAGAATCACCAACAAATCGGATTGCTTTTCTCTGAATAGAATCAATGTGTTCCAATGCATTTCTTGGTGTTGAGCTCCACACATGCGAACTATATTCTAAAACAGGCCGTATCTGTGTCTTGTAGATCATTATGAGCTGACGAGAATTGAAGTATTATTTTGCATGAAATAGAAATTCAACATTCTGGAAAGCACCTTCGATAGGTCTCATGTGGTCTTTCCATGAGAGATTATTACTGATCGTTATTCCTAGCATAGATATACTTGAATTCGTAGAAATAATTACTATATACTGACATCTGAGATTTAGATGAAGAAAGAGAGCTTACGTTGAAAACCGACATGCCTAGGTTATCGCCAAGTCATAGTTGATAATATCGATGCTAATGTCTAATTTTTGTTTTTCGTGCTGATATGGGACTCTGGAAGGAAAACTAGTGTGAAGAGTACTGTCATCCGCAAAACTATGAACTGAACAAGAGTCTGTATGTAACTGGTTTGTTTCAGAAATGCCACAATCTTACATTGTGAATGACTTTATTCATTATTAATCTGGTGACTATATTTTTTTTTCACCGAACGGTTGTTAACAGGATATATCCCGGTGTACCGAACTTGTATCGAAGTTAATTCAATGTCTGTATATTACCAGAATTGAAATTCATATTGCGATTCAAAACAAATGTGATTTCTGCTCTCACTGAATCTAAAATTGTTCTGTAATTGTTATTTCCGTTAACCAGCTGACGAACGTCAACAGTCAGAAGACGAAACTTTTTCGAGCATTGGATTAACTATCACGTCATCACTACGAAATTTGATTGTGAAATTCATGGCCAACCTCGAAAACTAACGCGTGCCTCTATAGAATCATAATATGAAAATGAGGTTCAACTGAAGAATATAAATATTTTAAATTGATAGGTATAACCATATTCTCACGTTCATTTCAATAAGTTGTATCTTTCAATTGACACCGAAATTTCAAAATCTGGTATGATGAAAACACGCAATTGACTTTCATCTTAAGGGTTTACCATAATTTCAACCATAAAACATATCTTCACGTGATTTTCAACTGGTCAACACAGCCTAACGATTTCTACCTGTCTTGCTGGTGCAAGTGCTCTATTACATTCATTCTTGATGGTACGATGTAAATCTGGTCGTTGACTTTGTAAACACGGAAAGTGCACCAAACATTTCGAACGCTCTGTTCTCTATTACAGACTAAAAGTATGAATCTGGTGCAGACGGTGTAAACCTCTAAGACGGAAAGCCATCTGCTAGATGATCAAAGACTCAAACTCCTATTAAACTAAGTAGAGTAGACATCCAACAGCGGTGACATCATACAGCGAAAGTAATAAATGACCCGCTGCAAACGAGAATTGTCTTCGGTCTACCTGCAGAAAAAGCTGCTACCCCCCATGGAAATTTGATGTTCGAAATGATTGCGTTCACATTTACAACGCCAGATATCTCTTTCGACTACGAAACCAAAGTCTACACTGTTAGAGGTTTTACATCATCTGCACCAGATTTAGAATTTGGTTTGTTTCAACAAGAGATTTCCTTCAGAGATTTGGCGATTTGGCAGCCGAAAACTATTCAAGTTCATTGTCAACTAGAGACCCGCCGCGGCTTCGCACAGATAAAAAATGGTTTTTGTGAGTTATTCCTAAAAGATATACATACCATCTCGGTTTTTTGTAGTCTTTTTTAGGGCAGCGTTCGCAATGTTAGCGCAAAAAATGTGTTCATTCACGACATGACATTTGAATACTCTAAAATTATCTTAACCAGATTATGGATACATTATATACATAAACCTGTTCCTTGAATCTATTGAATGAATAAATAAAATAAAAATAAAATCCATTCATTAAGCCCTACCTATAGCTAATTGGTCCTTTCTAATTCACAGTAATATATGTAATATTATCACCATTATCTTAACCTGATATACAAGTAATCCTAGCTGTAACAATATTATTAGTCGACAAATATCAGACCACGACCGTGTTCACAGAGCCTAACGATTTCTACCTGTCTTGCTGGTGAGAGTGCTCCGTTATATTCATTCTTGATGGTACGATGTGAATCTGGTTGTTGTCTTTGTAAACCCACAAGGTGCACCAAACATTTCGAACGCTCTCTTCTCCATTACGGACTAAAAGTCTGAATCTGGTGAAGACGGTATAAACTTCTAAGGCGAAAAGCCATCTGCTAGATGATCAAAGACTCAAACTCCTATTGAACTAAGTAGAGTAGACATCTAACAGCGGTCACATCATACAGCGAAAGTAATAAATGACCCACCGCAAACGAAAATTGTCTTCGGTCTACCTGCAGAAAAAGCTGCTACCTCCCATGGAAACTTGATGTTCGAAATGATTGCGTTAACTTTTACAACGCCAGATATCTCTTTCGACTACGAAACAAAAGTCTACAGTGTTAGAGGTATCCTTAGAGGTTTTACATCATCTGCACCAGATTTAGAATTTGGTTTGTTTCAACAAGAGATTTCCTTCAGAGATTTGGCGATTTGGCAGCCGAAAACTATTCAAGTTCATTGTCAACTAGAGACCCGCCGCGGCTTCGCACAGATAAAAAATGGTTTTTGTGAGTTATCCCTAAAAGATATACATACCATCTCGGTTTTTTGTAGTCTTTTTTAGGGCAGCGTTTGCAATGTTAGCGCAAAAAATGTGTTTATTCACGACATGACATTGGAATCCTCTAAAATTATCCGAACTAGATTATGGATACATTATATACATAAACCTGCCCCTTGAAGCTACTGAATGAATAAATGAAATAAAAATAAAATACATTCATTAAACCCTACCTATAGCTAATTTGTCCTTTCTAATTTACAGTAATATATGTAACATAATCACCATCATCTTAACCTAATATACAAGTAATCCTAGCTGTAACAATATATATATATATATATATATATATATATATATATATATATATATATATATATATATATACATATGTGCTTTAGCAGCACCCGCTGCTATAAATACCGCCCAACATTCCTCGATACCTCAGTTCGATCTAAGGAGTAGGCAGATTGAGACCTTAGAAAGAACTCGTGACGAGACCTGGGGAGTAGGCAGATTGAGGCCCCGACGTCAAGTCACATTTACTCTTGAAAATGGCTCCAAAATCGGAGCCGAAACGTCGAGAACAAAACTCCAGACGCGGTTCAACACGAACTCAACAACAACATATATATATATATATATATATATATATATATATATATATATATATATATATATATATATATATATATATATATATATATAGAGGAAGGGTAGTCGTTGCTGACTAGTTAAGAATAGAACCAGTGAATAGAACACTGTTATTGAATTTTTCTGTAATTTCAAATGAATCTCCTATAAAGTACTCGTTGCCAAAATCATATGCTTTTGTTAAGATACTTGTTAACAGGGACGCTAATGCTTCAGTAGGTGCACCTATCGATGCTACGATTGGTCTTACTGAAAGAGTCGGTTTGTGAATTTTGGGCAGGGTATAGAGCCTTGGAGCGATACCACTATAGCAGGTAAGTTTCTTTTTTGTTGTTTCATCTATGTAATTTTTATCTTTCAATTCTTTGATGTATATATTACACTTTCTTTGGATTGCAGAAGTAGGATCTTTGTTCAATTCTATATATGCTGTATTATTCATGATTATTTCATTTGTGAGATCTATGTACTGTTGTTTTTCCATGACTACTGTTACTACTGATGAAGTTAAGATTAAATTTGGATTTTCTTTCAAGAATTTTTTTGAGTTAAGTAATACATTTCGAAAAGATGATGATTGTTGATGTGTATTGTGTATATGGTTTGTGATGATATTCGAAGCCCTTGCTATAGTGATATTTCTCTGGGTCGTATCTGGAATATTGGACGTAATGTAATCTACGTCAGCCAAAATGTTCTTTACAGGAATGTCCTTGCCTAATATAGGTTCAATGCTAAATTTTGGACCTAATGCTAAAAAATTCGATACCTCATCAGGGATGGGTATGTTTGAAATATTTTTTATCCATTTTTTATTTGATTTTAATTTTGATTCTGAATTTACTCGTTTCAAATTGTTCAATTTATTAATGTTTTTTATTTTGACTCTATGAAAAATTTTGTTATATGTTCTAAGTTGTCTACTGTTAAAATTTAGAAAAATTGGTTCACCTGTTTGTGCAATTATATTAATCTCTAGTGACTCAAGCGCCCTATCCAATTTTTGTAATGATTTATGATTTGAAGAAATTTTAATATTCAAAAGTTTTATTCCTAACCTGTAGTTTTGTTCATTGATGTTCGTGTGTACTGCTTGTCTCTGTAGGAGAGATTCTATTGGTCTTGTCGTGGATGTGATATGATTTGGAAGAATATTGAATTTTCTGCACTGCAGTAGGAAACTTCTTCTGTTGATTTCTTTGGCCAATTTCATTTTTGTTTTGGACCATAGTTTCATGTCTCTCAGTGTCCGATCACCGTACGTAGTTCCAATGGATTGGTAGAACCCCATGCCTGTAGATTAGAGGAAGGGTAGTCGTTATTCTTAACTAGTCAGCAACGACTACCCTTCCTCTAATCTACAGGCATGGGGTTCTACCAATCCATTGGAACTACGTACGGTGATCGGACACTGAGAGACATGAAACTATGGTCCAAAACAAAAATGAAATTAGCCAAAGAAATCAACAGAAGAAGTTTCCTACTGCAGTGCAGAAAATTCAATATTCTTCCAAATCATATCACATCCACGACAAGACCAATAGAATCTCTCCTACAGAGACAAGCAGTACACACGAACATCAATGAACAAAACTACAGGTTAGGAATAAAACTTTTGAATATTGAAATTTCTTCAAATCATAAATTATTACAAAAATTGGATAGGGCGCTTGAGTCACTAAAGATTAATATAATTGCACAAACAGGTGAACCAATTTTTCTAAATTTTAACAGTAGACAACTTAGAACATATAACAAAATTTTTCATAGAGTCAAAATAAAAAACATTAATAAATTGAACAATTTGAAACAAGTAAATTCAGAATCTAAATTAAAATCAAATAAAAAATGGATAAAAAATATTTCAAACATACCCATCCCTGATGAGGTATCGAATTTTTTAGCATTAGGTCCAAAATTTAGCATTGAACCTATATTAGGCAAGGACATTCCTATAAAGAACATTTTGGCTGACGTAGATTACATTACGTCCAATATTCCAGATACGACCCAGAGAAATATCACTATAGCAAGGGCTTCGAATATCATCACAAACCATATACACAATACACATCAACAATCATCATCTTTTCGAAATTTATTACTTAACTCAAAAAAATTCTTGAAAGAAAATCCAAATTTAATCTTAACTTCATCAGACAAAGGTAACGTAACAGTAGTCATGGAAAAACAACAGTACATAGATCTCACAAATGAAATAATCATGAATAATACAGCATATATAGAATTGAACAAAGATCCTACTTCTGCAATCCAAAGAAAGTGTAATATATACATCAAAGAATTGAAAGATAAAAATTACATAGATGAAACAACAAAAAAGAAACTTACCTGCTATAGTGGTATCGCTCCAAGGCTCTATACCCTGCCCAAAATTCACAAACCGACTCTTTCAGTAAGACCAATCGTAGCATCGATAGGTGCACCTACTGAAGCATTAGCGTCCCTGTTAACAAGTATCTTAACAAAAGCATATGATTTTGGCAACGAGTACTATATAGGAGATTCATTTGAAATTACAGAAAAATTCAATAACAGTGTTCTACCTCCGAACTACATCCTAGCCAGTCTGGATGTGGTTTCCTTGTTTAGCAATGTGTATTTAGAAACATGTTTGAGATCCATTCACAAAAATTGGAGCAACATCAGCAACCATTGCAACATTGATAAAGAAACTTTTTCCAAATTATTAACTTTTCTCTTTGATAGCACTTATTTTTCGTTCAACAATAAAATATATAAACAGACTTTTGGAACTCCCATGGGAGCCTCCATTTCACCAATATTAGCTGCATACGTGATGGATGATCTGCTGGACACAGTATTACCAGTTTTATCTTTCAAACCTCATTTTTTAAAAAAATACGTAGATGACATTATAATTTCAATTCCCCAAGAAGGCTTGGAGGAGATTCTTTTCACCCTGAATAGTTATGACCCCCATATTCAGTTCACAGTCGAAACAGAAGACAACCAGCAATCAGTACCCTTCCTTGATACAAAGTTCATCAGAACAGCGGACAACAAAGTCCTAATTGATTGGTACAGGAAGCCCTGCAGCTCAGGTAGATACATGAACTACCACTCGTATCACAAACACTCGATCAAAGTGAACTTGGTCAAACAACTAAAGAACAGAGTGCTAAGAATCTCAGATAAAAGTTTCCATAATAAAAATTTAAAAATTCTTGCACAATTATTCATAGATAATTCTTATCCAACTCAATTAATTAACAATATTTTGTTCAGTACATCTACATCACTAGAAATTTACAATTCAATCGCAAACAATACCAATGGCAATGTTGCTGATGATGCCCCAATCCACTCCATATTCACATCATTACCGTTCATCAGGGAGATCACTCCCAGACTTTCTAGAATATTCCAAATTTTACCCAACATAAAAATAGCAAACAAAACCGTCCTAACTATCAAATCAATTCACAGCAGAGTCAAAGACAAGGTTCCCTTGATAAATCAGGTGAATGTCGTTTATAGTATTCCTTGCCAACAATGCAACAAAATATATGTTGGCCAAACTTCACGAGCATTAGGTGCTAGAGTCGTTTCTCACAAAAGTGATTCAAGATTACACCCTGAGAGATGTGCACTGGCGAACCATGTGAATGAGTTTGACCACCATATGGATTATGACTCAATAAAAGTATTAACCACTGAATCACTAACAGTTAAGAGGTCCTTTTTAGAAATGTCCTACATTTTTCAAAATAATAATTGTATGAACAAACGAACAGACATTAATCACCTAAGTGAAATATATTCTTATTTATTGACTCTAGATAAGAACCTATCCAATAGCAATATTAGTTTCAGTAATTCAATTGCATAATCAAAATCCAAGGTAGCCACAATTTAGTAATATTTCAATTCAAATTGTATCAAATTAGTAACTAGAATTCAGTTGGTAACACACTGACACCCCAGGCCCTCAGCCACAACTCAATTTGTCAACTTCATATTTCAAATTTCAAATCAATGTCATACTTCAAACTTCAAATTTCAATTAGTATAACTGACAAGCTCACGTGAGAGTAACGTCTAGATTTTAACTGAAAAATTTTTAATCAAGTTTCAATTATGTATCATGTTTCATCGTCAACAATGTACCATCATTTCATCTCTAACATCAATGTAACCATCCTCAAATAAGATGTAAGTCATTAGCTATTAATATTTTAGAATTACTTTACAACTTTTTATATATTATTGTAGTTTCCCTGATGATGGAAATAAAATTTTCCGAAAGCTTGGACTAACTTAAAAGAGTACTCCTTTACTTGCTGAAACACCCCACTATTCACTGGTTCTATATATATATATATATATATATATATGCTGGCTGGAACTTCCGGTTGGTCCGCGTCTGGGAAGATTTACTTGTCTACGTTTCGGCTCCCATTTCGGAGCCATTTTCAAGACTGAGTGACCTTGCGTCTAGGTCTGAGTTGTCTTACTGGCTGGCTATCATCACTGGAGATCGAGGATTCCAGCCAGCACATTTCTAACCGCGGAAGCCTAGCCGATCAAATATATATATATATATATATAAATATATATATATATATATATATATATATATATATATATATATATATATATATATATATATATTATTATTCTAAGCATGCATAAGGACAGAGAGACAGCGGGAAGCGACTTAGTTTTATGCTAAGTAGTGATTATGATAATGAAAAGTTTACCTCAAAAGAAGTGGAATAGTGAAAACGATTAACAATTGAAACCCCATATCGATGATAACATATTAACATTTGGAAATCATTGGTTCAGTAATTGTATGCCCTGTCCACTGAACTGATATTGACGCCTTTGTTCTTTCAATTTCGTTGGAGTCGATTACACGTGCATTTCAATATGTTCCAGCTCTTGCAACATCAAATTTATTTTCAATGCGATTCCTCGGTGCCTCATTTTTCACTGTGATCCATCCACAAAATGAAAACGCCCGTTTATATTAACCGTATTACATAAGCTTCGACCGGACACTTTTCAGCCGCATATTTCACAGCGCGTTGTTATCCGTTTTTTCAATTATCCTCTGTTGACTAACGGATAAATCTGTCAGTCGAGCTCGCATTCTGATGAATTATTATCACGCCTACCGACCATACTTCATGAATTTCAAATTGCTCACAAATTGAACTAGAGTTAAAGGGATGGGCCTTCACGTCGGTTTATAATAATTCAGCAAGTATATGCCGGCTTTCGGAACTTCAGCACATGCCGGCATCTGCTACACTTCCGAAATTGCTTCAACATTTCATGTGTTGTCGTTCGACTTCGGTCGCCCAGAGGCGGGACTGGAAGAGGAAGTTGTTTGCGGATTCATTCGGAAGGTTTAATTCGCTTTGGACGTCTTTGGGGATATTTCGTTTTATAAGACTGGCATTCTCTGAGCCTGAGGCCACAATCTCTTTTGAGTACTGTTTGGATTGTTCTTTGCCAATGAAGAGCAGATGCGATCTGAATGGTTTTATTTGAGAGAAGGGATTTTGTGATGAACAGTAGGAAACCGATTCTTGAGGATTGATTTCCTACTTGATCGGATTGGACCACATGGAAATCAAAATATTATGATTCTACAGTATTCTTTCGATATTTATGAAGAATTAAAAGGGAAGAAACTTTATGTAATTCAATATTCAACGATACAAATTGAATAAGTAATGTCGAATTAAAAAAAAAGACAAAAATGTTGGGTTTGCTGAGGGTCGAACTCACGAAAATGAAGTGGTTAGTGTCAGAGGGCTAGCACTTCAACCACTAGACCACATGGATTATATAATTTCAGCTGATTATTGATAGGTGTGAAGAGTAGATGTAAGTCCTTCATTTCCACATGATAAACATCAATTTTAACAATCCAAACTTGACTCAATGAACTATAGAATATTTCAAATATGAGTACATTTATTTATGCTCAAATGACAACTTGGATTTCGTCTTTGTATGACGGATCACAATTGTGACGTTTCTACAAGGTTGTCCCTGGTAACCAAGTATTTTGTTTTCTGTGATTGGTGGAATTCATATCCTATCTTGTGTGGATATGGAATCATATCCATTCAGTTGACTAGAATCGCCTACTTAGCCGTAATAATAACATGGAAAGAGAGAAGAATTTTCAATAGAATATAATGTAGTCCCGAATGTATCAGCTATGGACAGATTTCAATGATGAATAATGGAACCTGGACAATTGCTTAGTGGTTGATTTTCCACAGCATTGACATATATCTCCTTCGAAGGTTCCTTGATGGCTGGCTTTTGTATATTATGACATCGCCGATATCAGTCCTGATATTGATAATTATTTTCGTTTTATCCACACTGTAGAGTAATTAGCACGGGAGCCAGGTGCCATTTTGAGTGAATTATTTCAAGAAATCTGAAATTTTTGGTTAGTGTTCATTTCGTATTGCTAATAAACGAAGTGAATGTCAGCTTCCATGGTAGCTGTGGGTGTAGCCGCGGCAGCCACCCACACACGTATGATTATAATAAAAAAAAACAAATATCAAGAAAGCTGAGACTTTGTTTGTATGTTTATGACGGTCTAAAAAAACGGAAAAAAGTAGTCAGCTGATTTTATGGTAGGGGGTTGTACGTCAGCTTCTCGCCAAAACATGCGAAAAATATGCGCCGAGTAAAATAATACTGAGAAAGCTGTAATTTGGGGAAGTGATGGTCGACTTGATCAGTTTCACGAAAAAAATAGTTCGCTTAGTTTTTCGCGGTGGAAAAGTGGTCAGCTGACGTCTGAAAGATACAGTGCACCGCTATGCGTGCGGGCGCGAGGCATCCTTCACTCTATCAGCTGAGCACTTTTCCAGTGCGAAAAGCTCAGCGGACAATTTTTTTCGTGTAACTCTTACATATAACTATTGGTTTACAAAGTTATAGCTTTCTTGATTTCCGATTACTATTGATTTTTATTAATAAAACAGTGCGTATACGCGCGGGAGCGTTGCGACTAACATCACGGAATCAGCTGCTTCTCTCTCACACTGAATTATGCTATTGATTATATTTAAATATGTAATTATATTTAACGCGTTCATTGACAAAAATAATTAACAATTTGGATTTATTTTCTCTTAAGTATTAATCGGTGTATTTCTGCGGTTACGATTTTACCGGGCAGCGCACCGGGCAGCGGACCCAACTTTTTCATTGAAGAGATATCGAAAAATGTCATTTGGATAAAATGACCAGCGTCAAAAAATAGTCCGATTAAGCCCAACTTGATTTTTTTCTCTGTATGTCTGTCTGTCATTGGATTTGAATGTAACACGATATCTCTCGAACGGAAGGAGATATCGCTTTGAAACTCGAGTCATTTTTAACCTTCATAGGGGTGCAAGAGACCTATCGATTCTGAAGAAAATCGAAAAATAAGAAAGTCTTTTTATAACACGTTTCACATCACAGTTTTGACTGGAAAAATTTTTACTTGCCATTTAAGGAGTCCTTATTCTTTCCTACAGAGACCATTAGAAGAAGAAAAATGAAAAAAATACTTTAGATTCTATTGGTGTTTTTTGTGTAACATGTTGGTTTTTTTCGGACACTCTGTAGACCATACCGTTGCTCGTAATCGAAAAACGAAAAAACTATCGTATGGGTCTCGTGATACTGTACAACTTTCAAAGAATAACATTTTTTTTAAAACCGATTGGAAAATGGAAAAATCGGGAAATTTCTGAAATTCATGTTTTTCTGGAGGTTTTTGTGTAAATATCTCGGAAACGGATGAGAAAATCAAAAATCACCAAGAGTAAAAAAATAAACATCAATATAGACTGATTTACAATCGGATGACTGCAAATGTGTTTTTTTTAAGAAAACAAACGATATATCTCCGAAACCAGTCTTCAAATCAAAATTTGTAACGGGAGTTAAAATGTAGATCTTGTCGAATGCTATTAAAAACCTAAGTACATTTTTTCTCCAAAATCAACAGTACGGTAAATATGATTTTTTTTTTAAACAAACGATATATCTCCGAAACCACTAACTTTATCAAAATTTGTCGAAGGAGTTAACTTGCAGATCTCGTCGAATGCTATAGAAAACCTGAATACATTTTTTCTGTGATATTGATAGTTTAAGAAATATTTATGGAAATTCGTAAAAAACAATTATTTCGAAAACGACCAAGTATCATATAAGAAACTCATAACGTCGTCAGCTGACCACTTTAAGAGGCTTTAACAGTTTCTGAGTATTGTGTGAAATGTTGTTTGCCGAGTGAAAGGGACGTAATAAGTATTATTTGCGGAACCAGATTTCGTGAGATTTCGACATTTATTGACACTGTATGTTGGTGTGGACTCGCTCTATTCACTGTTTGAATGTCATTATTTTGTGGTAGATGGATTCTATTTCGTATTTTTTTAGGTTCTTAACCACAATCTGGAAAAATAGGAATTAATATTGGAATCTATACAAGTGTAGAATGACAGATTTTAAATTTACCCCGATATGTTTCTGCGTTAATTGAAAAACAGTTCCTTTTGAATAAAAAACATTCTATCAGTCAACAACTCGTATTTCTCGAATTTGTCTATCAATGAAATAAAACTGATCAAATTCTTATCTTTGACCTTTTGGAAACCAAATCTGTTTCCGTTTTCCGAAATATTATACAAATATTGTCTTTTGAATTAGTACTCATATAAATGTTAAAAATTTAAAATTTTATATTGGGATTTCAAATTAAGATCGCAGCGCCACATTCGAAAAAACTCAATTATCACCACTTTGACAACTATTGCTATTTAGGGTTAGGAGTTTGACGTTGTTTGAAAATTCGAAACCATAAAATTTTGTGAGCGACTGTTACAGATTTTAGTGTTTTTTCACTTCATATGAGCACTTCAATAACGAATTGTGCTTGATGAACATCAATAATAATTTTAATCACTATCCAAAATTTCAAAATAGTATCACAGCGCCAGTTTGACCAGGACTTCAACTAATAAGCACCACTTTGACAATAGTCTGACATTGATCGAAACTTTTCGCTCATATTGAAATCCCAATATGTGTTTCAAGAGTAAAAGATCACGACAGGAGCAAAGGTAACTGCATTGCTGACTCTTTGGCCAGGATGGCGGCTGGACTGAAAATTTTGGGACCGGGTGACACCCATGGCTTGACGACTTCGACAATCGCGGAACTAGCCAAACGTTACCCCCATACTCAATCCCTCAAGAGATGGGATGAAACCGAAGGATGCAGTTTTGCCAGGATCACCCTGGGCGACCTTGGGAACCTGGATCCGAATAAATATTTGGCGATGACCAGGAAGAACCTACGTTTAACAGTGGGATTTCTGACTGGACACTGTCAACTAAGGAAACACCTCCATATTGTGGGGCTAGTGGACACACCTCTATGCAGGATGTGTGAACAGGAAGATGAAATTCTCAGGCATGTCTTATGCGAGTGTCCGGAGTTATCATCAATAAGAGAATGTGTGTTCGGTGAGTCTTGGCCTACACCTGCCGATATTAAGGAGATGTCCCCTGGTGACCTGTCCTCCTTCCTGGATAAGGCAGGATGGACAATGTGCTAGGAGGGCGACTCAACAATGGGCCATATTGTGGCCTAAGTGCTGTGGGTCTACACTCGCCCTCCCTACTCTACAGATAAGATGTGTTTCAAGAGTGGCAGCAAGGCGCGATCCATATCGATCGAACTGTTTGAGATGCAAGCAGACAGCATGATAGAAGCAGACTCCTCAAACTTTCGTCTCCTGCTATTGCTCTCTATTATCTCTATCATTCGAATGTCAAACCGCGAATATAAGTATTTTGATGAATATTACTGTAAAATTTTATTTGATTTATTTGAGGAATACGAGAAGTTGCTGACTGATAGAACGTGTTACATCCAGAAACAACCGTTTTTCAATCAATACAGCAACTTTTTGTGGTAGAATAAAAATCTGCCCTTCTACACTTGTATACATTCCGATATTGATTCTTTTTTTTTCAGATCGCTTTATTTGTTTCGTATCACATCTATCTAGCAGAAAATGAATGACACCGCCGACGTTCGAGAAAAGAAACTGAAAAATAGGATCTCCTCGACACAACATCATCGGTCACAATCAACACAATCATTACACCCGGACCACATTATCGGTATTTTCCTTCTGCGTTTTTCCGTTCAACCCAGCCAGCGGCATTGATGAATTCTCTCATCCAGCATCCCGGTCACAACCGCTGGGATTCACTGACAATTTTGTGTGAATAATGTTTCTGTCTACCTTACGCTGGGAGCCGATCAGTTTTCGATAGGCGAACTTTTGGACTCAACTCCGGAAGAATACTAATGCTCCGGTGCGGGATCGATACGTAGGAATGGTCCCGGTGGGTTTGATACGGTTGGGATTCGGGGGTATCTGGAAGGAAAGGCACGCAATTCGGGTTCATTCAAGAACTTGGCAAGGAAAAAAAGCGTTGCGAGGAAAGAGGGTCGTGATAGTATAACTACTTCTCTTCGGGCTTGAAGGCCGTCGTTCTTTGGAATTTCTTTCTGACGTTACGCTAGCGCGAGTGGCCAGCTTCTTCAGAGGATTACTCATTTCCGGTGACTGAACGTTTCGATTTCTTAAGGTGTATTTATATTGATGCAGGTAGTCTGGAGTGTTAATTACTTCTGTCGGGTTCAGGGAATTATCATCATTATTAGTTGCAGCCTCTGAAGAAGCTGGCCACTCGCGCTAGCGTAACGTCAGAAAGAAATTCCAAAGAACGACGGGATCAAGCCCGAAGAGAAGTAGTTATACTAATAACCTCGGCAGCGAAAGCCTTAACCATAGGGTCGTGATAGTTCTTTCATTGTCTACCATTAATTCATCGGGGATAACGCCGATGAAAAAGAGGCGGAAATCAGTTGATGAATTTCAACGCCAGAACGCGTTATTTCTGCTTATTTTGTATGGCGGTGCCTATGATGATTTGTTAACATATGTATCTGGCTGCCTTTGTCTTGTCTTTCGACAAGGTTTGCTTGACGACGAGAGACTTACTCCAGGACTTCAGTATTTCAACTCAACTCTGAGCTCTGGAGACTTCAGCATACGAAGACCTCACACGATGGTACTTGACTGAGCCTAACTCCAGACCTGCAGTTGAGTGTATGGGCTGCTCGTGTACCTTGTTGGTCTCCTGATTTTCGATGCTGGAGCTTCTAGAAGTTTGTCTCTATCATCGTTAAGATGGTACTGCTCCTACCGGTCAAATATGCTGTGGAAGACAAAAGACAAGCTAGTATTTCAATACAAAGGTGTTGGGAGGGTTGACTTCCTCACGAATTAACAGATTTACGAGTTTGCTATGATCAAAACGGTGATATAAACTCAATTGGTGATTACAGTAATTTGCAAACTTAATCCAAACTGATCTGGATATTCGAGCTGAAACCCGCTTCAAGCTGTGCTGAAATGGATTGAGGTTGAGGATTGAATTGATACTCAAATCCTGAGATATAGATACAAATATCAGTGATTGCGTATTTGAACGTGAAAGACGATGTGAATTATTCTTGAGTCAAATTAATTTTATTCGATTTGAAGATTGAAGGTAAGTAAAGAGAAAACAGCTGAAATCGATACCCTGAATTTCTGTTCAAATGAACAAGGGCTTGGTGTGGAGATCAAATAATCATGAGCGAGTTTAGCTCAGACTGATTTATGAAGTGATACAATGAAAGCGAATACTCACTCAGAACTCCTTATCTCCATGCAGTTGGTAAAGTCCTTGTCCAACGGTGATGGCCATTTTGGCAAACTTGGATTCCTCAAATAGCTGTGCAGTCAACCGTTCCAGGATGTGCTTCAAAATCCAAAATCTTTCAGATCCCTCAATTCAGTAGTCATAGAAATGAATGCTAGAAAAATACAGAAGAAAGCAAAAAAAATAGCTGCAAATGTGTCTGAGAGACTAAACTTCAAATCCCATAAATTCTGTCACCAAATGTCTGGACAGACGGTTCAAATCAATAATTTGAGTCGAATGTGGAATTTTGTGTCAGGATGATAGATATATTTCAAGGTGTACGGTTTTGTCAGCACGATGTCGGGGCCATCAGGTACTTGAAAAAACTGACGGTCACAACTGATAATCAAGCTATCATCATTATACAATGATAATATTTAAATAGAATCGATAAAAACTTGTGAACACTTTTGAACAGAATAACAAAAATACGATTTCTTCACCAAATTAGATAAATTCAATTCAAAATCTTGAAATCGCAAAATCTTTTGCCATGTTCTTTCTCGTCCAAACCACAGAACCCAAGAAAAATGTTTCTCTTTCCTCCTCCCCCAAATCTCTTTGATTACCATGACACTACTTTTCAGAATGCGAAACACGTTCATTGAAACGAAATATTTCAACCTCTTAATTGGCAAACAGCATCAACAAACGATGACAATCACATCTTTTTTCAATGCATTGTTTTAACACAGTGTGTATTACAATTACCTTGCAAAAAATTTTTATTTCGTGTTCTCCTGGGCCTTCGACCTCGGTAAGAAATTTTTTCTCTCGTATTCCTATGGTTTGCATTCTTCACATTTGAAGAAAAAAGTCAGTATCAGTCTTTCAGAACCCCTTAAGATTCCATGTCGAAACAGTATCGATCAATCAATCACCTCGTCGCTCCTTGAAGAATTCCTGCCCGTTCCAGTATGATGTTGAAATAGACGTTTTCGAGCCTCTTTGAATATAAAGGATTGTCTTTCCGGGAATTAATCCGTATGCGAGATGGTTATGTTGTTCGAAGTTTCGAATGACATACTGACGGAAACATCATCGATCATCAGGGGTGCTATTCTTGACCCTTCGCAATTATGGTCACATTATGAAATTACAACTCTACATTATGACTGAACATTAGAATGGGCGAATACGATCCAACTCGTTCCTCTTTGAAGAATGTCGGTTCGTTTGGGCGAAATTATGGAAATTAAGTTCTCCACGGCCGGGAAAATAGTCTTTTCGGGAATTAATGAGTTGGATGAAAATCAGTTTTGTATTCAGATTGAGCATAATTACAAACTCCCTTATACAAGAGTCAACTGAGGGATTAGGAGTTAGTTTTTAAATACAAAAAATGTATATCTTCTGAACAGAGTATTTTGTAAAAAAACTTTATTGTTCATATCAGTTTTCGATTTGTCTGCTCTGAGGTGTAGAAAACGATCTGTAAATAAAGGTCGATATTGTTTCAAGAATATCGTCAAGGAAAATATTATAATTGATATTCCGATGACACTCATCGTAACTATCTGAAAGGATATCTGAGGACTATTTTTGGGAATAGAAAAAGTCAAAAAATAGTTCCTCAAATTCCATTCTCTCCACAAGAATACTAGAGTTTCTAGAAATCAAATTTGGCTACTTTGACTCAATCCAACCTTAACCATTTTTTATAAAAATAATTATCTTTGAGAAAAGTGTGGACTTTCGACACTTTTTCAGTAATAATTATCATTTTTCCTGAATTTCTAAATATTTCCCCTCATTCCTGATAAATGAAAGTGTTCAGGCACATATAGTATATTCATCAATTCTTCTCGTAATCGTTGGTAGGTATATTCTTTAGAGATGAACCATACAAGTGATTATACTGATCTCTACCGAGCCCTCTAGATTTTACTCACCATACATCACACTGATGAAAGCTGAAATATTCATTCTGTTGAATCCCATTATTCATCCTCGAGCTCAAGCCGTTGTTCCTCATGAAAGGAAGGGAATTAATCGTTTTCCCTCATAGTGGTTTCCTCAGGAAGTTACATTCATTAACAATCTGATACAGAAAGTATTGGAAACCATAAATCTGTGTGACAGCAGATGTTGTCCAGAAGAGTTGTGTACTACTGTGAAGGCGATCGGTTGAGGTCTACAACTGATTCGAGATATATAGTGAAGTATCAGGTTTCGTACATGAAAAATGAAATCTTTTATAATAATAATAATAACGTTTACAAAAGTTATATTCAATAATTAATATTGATTTACATATATCAGGTTACGTCGAAGAAACAATGTCAACCCATTTTAGGCCATAGAGGGATGCGCATGGGCAACTGAGAGTTGTACAATATAAATGGGTAATATTAAACACAGGTAGGGATTAGCTAGATATATACTGAATTCTTATTCATAGTAGAACTCATCTATAGGTAAACAATAATTCATTTTATTCAGGTGTGGAAGGAGTCATAACTCCATTCTTACAATGCATAACTACACAGTCGGTTATGATTAAAGGTAACAAAGTGAAGATGAAATGATATTAAGAAGCAAAGCAAAAACAACAAACAACGCTATCTATTATATATAACTTTTGTGAATCAGAACCGGATATATACAGGGTGTAACTAAATAAGTGTAAAACATTCAAGGAGGTGATTCCTCATCGAAAAAAAGATGGGATCTTTCATATAAAAAAATTTCTTTGGAGCATCCCCTGTTGAGATACAGCCCCTTAAAGGGTGTACATAAAATTTGTATACCAATTTTTTTCACAAGCACTGAAAAAGTTACAATATTGAAATTAACCTGACGTTTTGTACTACCAAAGAGACACTTAGCCAGTAATTTATTTGGTTTACCCCATGATTGTAAGGGGTGGAAAACGCAACCCCTAAAATGTATTTCCAATGTAACTTTTTGTCTTATTATTCGTTTACCATTCAAAAATTTATTTCTAAACAAAAAATGTCTCTTGGGTTTTTTGCCCAAAATGAACCAGTTTGCAGCAAAAAATTATTTTAGGAACAACTACAGAGGTACATCGTCATAAATGCGAAAATACGAAACTGATCTATCTAGTAGGTCGCTATCAGCGATAGTGACAATTGAATTGGTATGACGCTGGCAGTTTGTGAATTTTCGAAATTGAATCAATACTAATTGTGTGTTGTTGTTCTGTTCTTAATTTGTTACTTTAATTATTCACTTGTTATTAAAATGGCATACACAAATGAGGAAATGGCTGATATGCATTACGTTTACGGTCTGTCGCAGGGAAATGGGTTAGAAGCTTCTAGAAGATATGCTGAAATGTATCCTCAACGGCAGCATCCTTCACATAGAATATTTGCTCGACTTCATCAACGATTACGAGAATATGGTTCATTCGACAAAAGAAAGCAGGATTGTGGTCGCCATCGGGAAATACGAACACCACAGCTCGAGGAAGCAGTACTTAATTTGATTGAAGAACAACCTACTATCAGTACCAGAAAGATTGCTTTCCAACTAAATGTTGATCATATGACGGTATTTCGAATTTTAAAGGAACAACTTTTATACCCTTACCATCTGCAACGAGTACAGGCACTGTTACCGCGAGACTTACCGAATCGTCTTGAATTTTGCAATTGGATGCTGGAAATGATTAGAAGAAATTATGACTTTCTGAAGACGATAGAATTCACAGACGAATGTAGTTTTTCTCGGGACAAGATTATTAATTTTCATAATTACCACATATGGGCTGATGAAAACCCTCACGCTATTGTCGAAACTAACCATCAAGAACAGTTTTCTCTTAACTTGTGGCTCGGAGTTATTGGGGATTATTTGATTGGGCCTCATTTTCTACCTTCTCGATTGAATGGTGAGGCATACGTTAAATTTTTAAGAGAAGTGCATCCAGTACTGCTGGAGACAGTTCCTCTGGGCGTCAGAAGGGATATGTTTTTATGCATGATGGGGCTCCCGCCCATTTTAGTCAAGTAGCACGTCATCATTCAACTGAAACATATGCAAATCAGTGGATAGGTCGAGGAGGCACACAGAACTGGCCCGCTCGATCCCCGGATCTCAATCCTCTCGATTTCTCTAATTGGGGCCATTTACAGCATTTGGTTTATTTTACTCCTGTTCGCGATGTAGGGGACTTAAGAAACCGCATCATCGATGCATGCAGGGTAATCAGAGAGACTCCAGGAATATTCGAGCGAATACGTGGCTCAATGCGCCGACGTCTAGACGCATGCGTAATGTCTGAATGGAAGACATATTTAACATTTACTATGATTTCTACGTGTTTTGTGTTTTGTTATCAATAAATTTGTTTTGTTTATTACCCTTCAATCATTCAATGCAGGTACTAACTACAAAATAACAATAAATCCAGCTCGCATTTATGTCGATGTATTTCTGTAGTTGTTCCTAAAATAATTTTTTGCTGCAAACTGGTTTATTTTGGGCAAAAACCCAAGAGACATTTTTTGTTTAGGATGAAACAGGCTATCGGAAATAAATTTTTGATTGGTAAACGAATAATAAGACAAAAAGTTACATTGGAAATACATTTTAGGGGTTGCGTTTTCCACCCCTTACAACCATGGGGTAAACCAAATAAATTATTGGCTAAGTGTCTCTTTGGTAGTACAAAACGTCAGGTTAATTTCAATATTGTAACTTTTTCAGTGCTTGTGAAAAAAATTGTTATACAAATTTTATGTACCCCTTTTAAGGGGCTGTATCTCAACAGGGGATGCTCCAATGAAATTCTTTTACATGAAAGATCCTATCTTTTTTTCGATGAGGAATCACCTCCTCAAATGTTTTACACTTATTTAGTTACACCCTGTATATATATATATATATATATATATATATATAAATATATATTTGAGATTTGTTTTAGATATATTCAGTTCTTAATAATCATCATATCATAAACGTTTATGTAAGAAACAACAAATACCTCAATAGTTGTTTCCCTTGACATGTAAATTAGTGTTTCTGTAAATTTCCATGGTGTCAGTGTTTGGGGAATTATTAAGATCTGTTAGTTTTTCAATTGTCACCTTCTAAAAAAACTCGGTCATATATTTATTTTCTGTGAGTTTATACAATAAATATTATAAACATTATGAAAGTGTAAAAACTTATTATCATAAGCTTCACAATGGCTTCTTTGAATTGTTTTTCATCTCACATATCTTATATAAAAACGGACGACACCACAAGTGCATTTCTTGATACACATATCTCGAAATCTCTTATAACACATGACCACGCAAAATCGTGAAATACCAACACGTATTTCAGGCATCGACAGAAAATATTAGAACCAATATGTTTCCCTTCCTGCCCTATTATCGTCCATTACCTTTTGTCCAAGCCGAACGAAGAACCAGGTCATAATAACATAATTTCAAGAAAACTTTTTTGTCGTATTCGTGAAACATGTACGCTAATATTGAAATGCAGGAGTGTATTGCCATCGGCCTAATCGAATTTTTGCGCATATTTGTACGTTAAGGGTGCTCACCACATTCGGCAAAACGCTTTTGCGAATTTCGAGATCATCTCTGGTCCGATTTCACTGAAACATGTACCAATCGATTCGAAATATTATTCTCTAGCGAGGAAAGTTATCATAATTTTTCGTTTTCAACAAGTTTGCCCAAAACTAATTGAAATAGAGAATTATTTTCGAGTAAGCCCACGTTCCGTAAAAATACATCTAAATACACCAACGCATATGAAGTGTGTAAGAAAATGACACAATACAAATACTTGAAAATGCAAAATGAAAAGTGCATAATAACATTGCCGGAACGTGGCGCCATCATATCAGTGCGAATCGTATACTTCGGGATGCAATTCAGTTGGCTCAGCAGTAACAGTGGCGGGGACTTAATTTACAAGTCGACTCTTTATAATGCAGCGGTTATCGCGGAATGCAATTTGTTCTTACAAACGGATGTAGGTGCTTTGCCAAAAATATGGGTTGGAACAGTTTGACAAACAAAGTAAAATGCAATAATAGTAGGAGAGCCCACGATGCTAAATCGGGATATACTCGAGCGTCATAGAGACCTATTGGGTTGCTAAGCTTAGATGATAAAAAGAAAAAATGTTACATAATGTATACCTTTTCATCGGTGGGGGAGCGGCTATAGACTTTCAAAAATATAAAAAAAAACTGTTGCATGGACATACTCGAGCGCATATATCATCTATATCCAACATATTGTTGAAAATGTACGTATGTTAATCTGATTGTTTCCATGATGGGGGTGGTCGTACGTAAGAATTGAAAAAAAAAACTCAAGCGCGTCAGAATTTCAGTGGGGATGTTAAGTGAACCTAAAAAAAAGCTCTTATATAATAATCTGACGGTTTGGATGTGACGCAGACTCGCGGCCGTTATTCGAATGTGAATAAAAAAATTCATTACTTTGAAAAACACAAGCGCGTCAGATTAAGATATATATGGTTCATCTGGATGCCTAGACTTTGCAGTCTCATAATCTGACGATTATCTGGAGGGATTCGCCTATTATGCCAATTTGATTTTTTTTTTAATTTAAATCATTGAACTTGATTTGAAAATCTCAGGGAAAAGCATGCGAATAAAAAAGTGTATGCTTTTTTAGTAGAATACTTGTATTTATAAGAGAATAATTATGAGAAATTAAATTTTTAAAATTTTAAAACGTTTAATATTCGTTGTAAACAATATCATGCCACCAACGAGTCTGTGTGATCAACTGTCATGGCAACAGAAACCAGAGTGGGGACGGAGTGAGAGAGCAATAGATAGAGAAAGAGTGAGAGAGGAATAGAAACGTGGAGAGGGGAATATAGGCATCACGTAGCTGCACACATTAAACTTTATCGCGAGGGGTGCTTCACTTCTTCAAAATTTGTACACCAAATTTTCATTTGAGGGATTTCAATTGGATTTCAGAAATTTCTAACGGATTTCTGGATTTCATACGAGATTTCTGAATTTCAAACGGATTTCAAGATTTCATTGGGAATTCATATGGATTTCAAGATTTCATTGGGATTTCAAGATTTCATTGAGAATTCATATGGATTTCAAGATTTCATTGGGATTTCAAGATTTCATTTGGATTTCATTCGGATTTCAAAATTTCTTGTAGGATTTCTGGATTTCATAAGGTTTTCAAGATTTCATGCAGGATTTCTGGATTTCATCAAAGATTTCAGAATTTCAGGTTGGATTTCTGGATTTCAACATGGATTTCAAGGATTTCAGGTCATTTTGTACACCGGATTTCCGAAGTGAGACACCCCTCGCTTTATCGATGAATTTTTATTATTTCGGCTTGTGGAAATTGTCAGATAATATATTTTTTGCAATTCTTGAATTCTTCCCTTCAAAATAACAATGAAATTAGCCACGCTCGAGAATGTCGAGATGAAGTTTTTGTTAATAATTTTGTAGCCCTCCTACTTCTTTAAGTCACTCTCGAATTGTCAGATTAGTGGAATATAGACGTTTCAGGATGAAACTAACTCACCCTACCTCAATCTGACGCGGTCGAGAATTTCAGATGAACAATTTTTTTTACTAATCTGATCCTTTATCCTCGAAACATTCAGGTTAGGGCCAATTTATACATCTCTGTTTTGGTATTATTCCTTATTTCATTCGGAAACAAAGTAATTTTAGAGGTCTTTGTAGGAACATTTGAAGAATTACTTCTCTTTTAGTCTTCCTTTCAATATTAAAAATGTAACTCAGGAAGCTTATGACATATAACCACCTAATTCCTTGAAACAGAGCGAGGAAATAACTGTCATTTTAGGACTAGAACTTAAATAGAGATGTATAAATCGGCTCTCATTTGACTGATCCACGATGGCCATATAGATACGCCACATTGACAGCCGCCAGTCTCTGTCATAAGCTTTTTATGTTTCATTGCGACTTGGATTTTTCTTATATTTCATAGCTGCCACTGTGTTGGATGACGATAGCCTAATGTGGTTGGAAAATGAACGTAATCAACATAAATTGAATATTTTTCCTTGATTTCCCGAAACGCTTGTGAAAATATTTTTGTGACAGTTGCAGAAATGACTCACCAGTGATCTGAATTACGATGAACATAGGTGGTTCAACAGCTGCTTAATTTCTCTGCCGAAAAGGCCCTTTTTCTTGATCGGCGATGGTTCTTCCAACTTTCTCCCCGAAGAACAAACCACACCAATAGTCCCAAATAAAGTAATAATATATTTCGATTAACACACCAACTTGTGCGAAAAACCGAACAAATAGTCGACATAGTAATTAGAAAATAATACTTGATTGCTACCAACGAGCATAAAATGTTCAGTGAACGAATATATCTCGACGGGTCCAGTCAATGAATTCAACTGCGATATACGGTCGATCCCTGCAACTTCTTTCGACAGTTTTAATATATTAAACGAAAATGAAAACCACATACGGCTTTCCCAAACACAATGAAAATGAAACAACTGTTTTTCATGTTTGATCGTATACGTTTTCGAAACTACCCATAATATTTTTTTTTTCAATTTACGAAATAATCGTGAAAAAACTACTTTTTCAGATTGTTAATGAAAATTCCAATCAAATTTGAAATATAGTTTTTTGGAAAAATCACGTTGCGTACCTCGAAAATTTACAAAAAATCGGAAAGTCTTCGACCGATTTGAAACTAGTCATCTCATCTTTCAGTTTCAATATTCCATTTGTGCTAAAAAGATTATGGCAACTCTTTGGGATAGAAAGACTTCAGTGATTATTTTGGTCATTTTCGAGTTCTGCTGACGGAACTAGCTCATATCACTCGGCAAATGTTGTTTGCCATGGAAATAGTTATAATCTAATCTATCCTAATCGAACCCAACTTTCAACAACTAATCTTAAACAAGAATTTCAAGACTTTGAGTTGGCCTGTATTGTAAATCTAAACCATTCTCGGATCCACTTTAACGCAAACGAAAAATTATAATAATATACCTAAACCTTCCTCATGAATCACTCTATATATTGGTGGAAACTGTATGGAATTCAGTGGGGCTGTTTTTGAGTCTTTCACGAACAAAAGACAGACGCGACAGATGACTTTAATTTATACAAACAATACCACAGGAGCAAGCGAATCAATAGGTTGGTACTAATAGTCAGGATATCAATCTGATGATATCGTAAGAAAACATATTTATGAAATTAAGAATAATTCAATAAATTTTGATACCCGAAAGTAAAATAATTGCCCTCCGGCCATGATATTTAGATATGGTAACGAGTACCTGGCGTTTATCGAGCTGACTCACTAATAAACACTCGCCTGTTCCTTCACATATTCAATGTAACCAAGGAATTAGACGGAGGCGTCCTTTGTTCAGTGTGTCTGTGATTGTTTCAATCGATTTCAATATGACCCGCCCATCGAATTCTGAAATATTTGTAGGTTAATGCAACTCTATAACATTGGACAGCTAAGGAACGCCCTTAATTTGAGGTTTTTCGACTTTGAATTGCTTGCATCGAGGGATTGATGAGAGGTTTTGAAGTCGGGTTTCATTTCTTTGTTTCTCTCGATTAGATCTCGACTTACTCCGTGACACTGCCAATTACCAAGCCTCTGGCGAATTATAATGTTATTAGGGAGGAAGCTGGAAGAGCTTGGCAAACATAGGAAACAGTAATATTCTATTACTCTTATTCTTCGACTTCAGTATTTGCATTGATCACCTATTGATATTTCCTTTTCGAGTTTCCACGAGCTTGTCAGATATAGGAATCGACTTGTACAGCTTTGATGAGGATAATAGAATGTTCAAGACGCTTTCTACATCAGACAAGCTTCAAATACGAATCGTCTGAGGTATCCTTATCTGATGACTTGATTTTTCCGACCCATATTATACATTGTGAGTCAACAGTTATTATAACCAATATGGACATTTTTCTATTGTGAAATGAATCTCAGTTATTTTATATTTACACATATTTTCAATATATATATGTATATATATGTATATATATATATATATATATATATATATATATATATATATATATATATATATATATATATATATATATATATATATATATATATATATATATATATATATATATATATATATATATATATATATAGATTACATTTTTTATCTAAAATTTGCATTCAATTCGAAATGCCCACCACAAGATAGCTAGAGCTAGCTATTTCTGGCTTTGGCCTTCATCAGCTGTGGGTTGGCATGGTCCTCGTATCGAAGACAAACTGTGATAGATATCCAGAGGATTTGAAATGAATCGTGCATAGATAGATATCTATCACAGTTTGTCTTCGATACGAGGACCATGCCAACCCACAGCTGATGAAGGCCAAAGCCAGAAATAGCTAGCTATCTTGTGGTGGGGATTTCGAATTGAATGCAAATTGTGATAGACCAGAGAATTTGATAATCTATTTATCAGTTTCCTGATTCATCTTGCTTCATAGCAAATAACACTTTCTCTTTATATATATATATATATATATATATATATATATATATATATATATATATATATATATATATATATATATATATATATATATATATATATATATATATATATATATATATATATATTTGTATGGTTGTAGGTTACAGAGTGACTCAAAAAATGAAGGAATCCATCAGAATATTCAACTCAATAATTTTAATGGCACTGGTATAAGCCTCTTCATAATGAATGTGAAATAAAAATAAACATCTGACATTTAATTTTTGTCACTTTGAATTACCGTAGCAACAAAGAGAATTGACAGTCAGAATACTACCCTGTCAAAACCAATTTTATTACCTCTTCCAGCCAAGGTGCTGGCAAAGCATTGGAAAACCGAAATCTGACTTCACTGGAAAACATTTTAGCCCCTGCAATTAATTTGCAAAATGCAACGAATTGCACGTTCAATATTATTATTGATAACAATTAATATGTTGATATGCATTCAATAATAATATTTCCTTTCATGTTAACTTTTGGGTTTTTCCGCATGGTAGTAGAAAAATAGTGTACCTAGCACGTGCGGGAAACTATCACTTTCAGCACTTGTTATTCAAATTTCTATTTCATATCCATTTTCACTACTAAATTATAAATGTATCAGTTTCCACAAGAAAATGCTCACACTATGTCACAGTGTAGACGATTGCCTAAGTTCTTATAAATCACAAAACTGAATAAAATATCGCACAATCATCTTTTTTTCACTTCACTTCATATCAGTTCTTCCTGAATCACGACCAATTCAGAAGAATTTTTGATGGGCGCTACACTTACGACTGCAAAATTCTGCATATTTTTTTTTTAAACCTAATACACACTTTTACCTTGAACAGTGAATGATTTCTATCCCCTGTATGGAAGCACGTATTTCATTAATAATGTTTGGGATATGAAAAAAATACTGGTGTTTTCATCTCCAAAATTATTAGCACTAAATAAACGTTTGTCTACATAGTTACCAAGAGGGTTAATATAATGAAGTGATATAATGATGATGTGATTTTGAAAAATAACTGATTTATTCGAGGTCCGATTATGAAAATTCTTTCACTAACAGAGAGCTACTTTATTCAGAAATGATATAGGGTATATAAAAATTCAGTGAGATATAATAGTATATGTAAATGAAGTCGGAGAAAAGCGGGCGAGATGTGATGTTTTAACGGTGTACGCTGACAAAACGGTTCGGTATAGACGAACATAATGTTCAGCAAAAATGTTGGTCAAATATACTTCAAATTGTGCCTAAACATTCTTAACGGAATTGATAGAGGATGTGTTTCATATTTCATTGAAAATTAGTCTCCTAACGGGGTCAAAAAGGTAGAAATTTATTTTGGGGGTGTACTACACAATACAATAATTGCGTCACAAAAATAATTATTTGCAAATGAAGTGGGCAGAGGTCGGCTAGTATTATATATGATAATGTGAGTTTTCCCATATTTCAATAATGTTCATTATCGTCTTCAGGAAAGATTTACAAATATTATTTTTCGAAATTCTCAATTCAGATAACCAGTAAAATGTGACTTACTGTATTTGTGGGTAAATCGAATCCAGATTGTTCTTAAAATGTGCAAACATGCCACAGACAATAAAAGAGTCCTTAATGAAACTAATGCTAAGCATTCTTATTCATAACAATATTGAAGTATTACAATGATTAAAGGAAATTCCGAGTATTCATTAAGTAAATACATGTGATGTAAAACTATGGTTAATGGTTGTATATGTGTGATATTTAAGTTCAAAATAACAGGAATGACAACGAATTATGACACAGAACGAGTTCATTATCTTCCTTGTCATTTTAAACCTCAAATGTCACACATTCAACCACTTACTCCATAATAATGTTTGTTGTGAACATGGAGACCTGTCATTATCAAGATTATTTGGTATAAAATCACAGAACCCTCAGAATATGCGAAAGACACAGAAGTAATTTATTTTCCTCACACGCACGATGTCTTGTGAGAGCAATCGAAAAAAAGTCATTCGATACGAACGGCGAGATCTATAATCTTTTTCCCGAGTTTAAATCGACGAGCTTATCTCTTTTCGAATCGCCCATTTAACATTGATTGATCTACGTTGTCGCTCCAGACTAGACTTTACTTTTTGTCAGGGAAAAACTAGGATTTTCCAGGTTCACTCGCTGTGGAATCCATCGACGAAGCTTTCGTTCGTTTTTCATTCCACGAGTTTTTTTCACGTTTTAAAAGCACTCAGGATCGTCAGGACGTCATTTTACGTAAAGCAAAGAGTTAACTGAGCTTTTCACGGTCGCTTCGAATATTGTGTTTCGGTTGATTCGTTTCTCAAATTTCATCGCGCAAAAACTGGGGCTTGTTGGTCTGGAGATTTTGCTCTTGTTTTCTGACAGGTTTTGAGAGCTTTTTGCTTGTGATTGATGTTTCGATAAATTTCGTTTCGTAATATTATGTGATTCAATTCTATATTCTGAGAAAATATCGAATGTAATTTAAACGGTACTCGTAAGGACTATATGATAGGAAATACCCAACGAATTAATGATTTTCACTGGTGATTTGATTTCTCTATCCGTGGAGCCATATGATTCATCAAAAAATTGAAATGAGTGACGAAACATATATATATATATATATATATATATATATATATATATAGGAGTCTTGAGAATGGCTCCAAAGTGGGAGCCGAAACAGACAGAAGATGAACCGCGTCTGGAATTCTTCTTCTGTCGACGTTTCGGCTCACACTTTGGAGCCATTCCGAAGACTTCTTGACTTGGTGGCGAGGCAAGTCTCCTTAACCCCCAGCTCTTATCTTGACAAAGTGAAGATTGTGGTATATATATATATATATATATATATATATATATATATGTATATATATATATAATAGTGGAACATCTATTGCCCTGCATGGTGCTACAAGCGCTGAATCACATAAATTTATTATTTATTTTGCTCTCACATTTTTATGTCAAGAGTATGAAATTTGAATTAGATACTCCTACACAACATGAATGAAAATATAGAATGATCTGTAATAAAATTCCTTCACCAGATTAACATTTCATAGCCAATCCAGACAAGCAGAACAAGACTTCAAAATAAAAAATGTTTCATTATAAATCAAAAATCAAATCAATTTATTAGCCATTTAGGTACAGTGTGTACATATGGTAAGTCATACAATACATGAATCACATGATACAATAAAACCCTATTGTGGATCATTGAGTATCAATAAAATAGAAAACGATCCTATGTATAAATAAAATGAAAAAATATATGACGGCAGCACACATAAGAAACATAATTAAAAGTGAAACGATAAACAGTATAAATAAAATCATAACCTGAGTACAAATGAACCACTACAATATATAAATAAAAACATCGAATTGAAGTTTTATTACAAAGCACATGAGATGACAGCACACTACAAGTAACATATTGAAAGTAAAATAATTCACAATAATGGATCATCCAAATATTCTTGATAGGAATAGTAACTTTTCTCCTTTTTTGAATAAGGGAACAACTAGTGCCTTTTTGAACTCAGTGGAAAAATATCCTTGGATAAAGGATTGGTTCATCAGGTAAGTAAGGGGATATATTATCAAATCTATTATATTCTTGATAGTAATTATAGAAAGTTCATCAATCCCAGATGATTTTTTATTTTTTATCATATTTAGTCTATTATTTCTAATTCTGTAATAGGTCCATTCTGAAATGGGTGAATGACATCAAGCTAGTGGTACAGGGCAAAGTTAGGTTTTGACCGAAGTGACCAGCCAATGATGATTCAGCAGCCCTAGAAAAGTGATCTGCGAATAACTCCGCTACCTCATATGGATCTTCAACATTATTGAAGTTGTGCTTCAGAGTGATTGCATCCCCGACAAACGACGACTTCTTTTTCCCTAGCTCAGAGTGGATTATGTTCCACGTCTCTTTCGTTTTATTTTGAGCGTTTTTTATTTTATTGGAGAAGTATACGGTCTTTGCTTTACTGATGACAGACTTGTGTTCCTTTAGCCTATTTTTATATATTTCTCTATGTTGTGGATTGACTGCCCCAGAAGTTGTCATCAACTTGAAAAATTCTCTTAGATAATTGCCCTCTTGGATGATTTCTTCTGAAACCCAACCATTTTTAGGCTTTTCAGAAATAACAGATTTCATTGGGCAGGATACGTCAATATATATGGCTTTTATTCCTTTATTCCTCGAATATTCGAATTCGAGGTTATGAATGTTTCTAAATTTCCCTTATAAAAAAAATCAAGGGTTGGTAGGGGGCCACCTTCAGCCAGACCTCGACTGTTTCATTCGGGAATCTTTCGAGGACAATCACATATATTTTTGTAGTGCCTCAAGGACCTATTCAAAATTGTTCACCAGCTCTTAGACTCATAGTCAATGTTAGCATATCGACAGAGCGTTTGATGTTACTTATTTAACAAACTTTTTTATTTCATATTGATTTAGAATGTTTCTCAAATGACAACGTTCGCTTGATCAATTACCCTTATTGTCCAAAATACGTTATTATTGCTCCATTCAACTGAATCACGCCTAAATCTAAGCATTTGTAAAGTCAAAATCACCCCATCAAACGAATCATTTTTTTATCGTAACGAAGTGATGATATGCCGTTTGCGTGGAGATCTGATAGAATGCACTTATCAATTCTCATAATACAATCATCTGGTGTAATACCACCAGAGCTCAGATTTAGCCGGATATTTTTTGTGGTTGTTTTCGAATACTTACTTCCATCGACAATTTAACGAGATATTCCATGAATAGAAAACTCAATTCAATTGAACTTCATTTAACAAACTAAAAGAACAATGAGTAGAAACATAATATTTAGAAAGAACAATTGTTGAAAATACAATTATTATATACAATTGGTCCAGTAGACATTTGCTCCTTTACTGATGTAGATTTTGTTGTTGACATTGACGTTGTTGACACTGTGGCTAATTCATTATTCAAAGATTTTTCTCGGAGATTTGTCACAAGATACGAATGATGCTCATTATCAAGTTGTAAATAAGGCTTTATAGACTTGGAAGAGGAATGTCCAGTTATTTTAATTATTTCTTATTCATTGATACCTGCTTTAGCTCGAGTTGACACGGCGCTTGAGCGATGAGAATCATTAGAAATTTTTTTCTTTGTATCCTGTCCAATTTTTCCAGCTGAAATTTTCGTCCACTTAAGAACTTTGTTGATTCCTATAGGAACATTTTTGTGTCAACCTTTCGATGATTTATTTTTCCAAAACGTATTGGGGGTTATAAATAATCTATCAATTGTAATATGGTTCGGTCTATGTAATAATATTTTATTAAAACAATCTCACTGGGCATATGCTAGGGTTTTCTATGTTTTTTATCAGCCATTTACTATCACAGCACTTGTTTGAGCCACCCTGACATGTTTTGGAAAATACTGTATTATATTCAATGCGACCAGTTGAATCACCATTATTTGATTTTTCTTCTTTAAAATAGTGCACTTTACAATTTGCAGCTTCACCTTCTCGCCAAGCTAATTCATAAGCAGTGATATGAAAAAATCTTTTTGAAAGACCTATGGGACTTTTTTCATCCCATATTAATGCCATTTTAACAATTTCACTTTTAGTCAATGCTGTTGAACTATTTTTATGTTTTTCCAAATCACCTTGTAAGTTCTTGCGTTTAGAATTACGTGCATCACGGGATTTCTTAAACGCCAAATCAGTGAAAGGGTTGAAAGTAACATAACATTTTTCGAAATACATGCTTTGCAACATTTTCGCTGTTGTGTTCGTCATTGTTTTCACCACGTATTCTTTAAATTATTACCCATTCTGTTTCTTCATATTAAAGCCCCAGTCCATCAATATTCCTGCCAAATTTTCCACTGACTATTCGGTTTCCAAATTGAAGTTTCGTTGTTTACAAAATTCACTCAATTGACACCAGATTGAGGAATGACTTTTTTTGTATTTTCTGAGGTTGATTTTTCAATCTTGAACTGACGCGCAACTCTTACTATTTCCACCTCGCTAATATTTTCAAATCTCAAACTGATGCGCAACTCTTACTTTTTCTACCTCGCCAATATTTTCAAATCTCGACATACTTATCGAAATATTATATGCTGTTTAATTGTTTCTGTTTTTGACATTTACAATTGTCAAACTGACACGCAACTCTTGATGAACGAACAGTAAATGCTAGCTTTGTTACGGTTGTTACGGTAACGTAATTTATTCGATATTTTTATCCACTTGCAGTTCTGTTCTTTCCTATTTATCCGATAGCAAACTACGATTTTTGTATTCGCAAATGGGAATTATTATACATGGAATTGTCGTTGAACTCCTTTCATTATTGATTGCAAAAAATAATTATATGGGGATCATAGTCCCTGCATATATATTATATATTAAAGAAAGCAAAGTCGCTTCCCGCTGTCTGTCTGTTCCTATGTTTGCTCATATCTTCAAAAAAACTACTTAACGGTTTCTGATTCGTTTTTCAAAATGAATAGAGTGATTCAAAAGGAAGGTTCATTTGTATAATACATGCGTTATATAGTAGAGAAACACTGATAATTTCAGAGGTTTCTAATGTGATATCATAATAGTATATTATGCAACGATCGTGTAATGATGGTTATTAATACATGAGCATAAACCGTATGGTTTATGCGAGTGTATTAATAACCATTACATGAGAGTTGCATACGCTATTTTATCTACACCCAATAAATAATGAAGAACTAAAAATATTATATTATTAGGTATTTATATTGAACACAATAATAGTAGGTAATCAACCGTATTTCTTTGAAAAATCCTACAAAATTATAATTTATGGTATAACCACGGAAAATACAACAATGAGAAATGAAAAGAAAAAAAAATCTATCGAGGTTCGGAATTGAACCCGGACGTAACTATTCACTGCCGGCGCTTTTGACCACTCGGACATGAGAGCTCATATAATTTTGTTGAAAATAAAAACATATATGTTGTGTATTTTTTTCTTGTCTAAATCATCTGTGGAGGGTCGCTGGTAATTCTTCTATATCCCTGCTATAAGACATTTTCATACGATTATCGAAATTTGACTGAATTCTTCCAAAATTCAATACCTACTGATTTCGACTTGACAAACATCAAAATGCAAAGCTTGCACATCATGCTTGATTGAAAAATAATGGGTTTCTATTGGTTGAAAATCTGTATCGTAGTGAAAAATCTGTATCGTAATGGATTTCATTATAAAACGGGTTGTGAGCATATAAGTGTATTATTAGAGTACGTATAGATAAATAAACATATTTTTTGCGCTTACATTGCAAACGCTCGCTGAACCCTACGAGATAAATCAAAATAATGTGCTACAGTTTTATTGTACATCTGAAAAAAGCGATGGTATATGTCTATCTCCTAGGGATAACCCACAATAACCATTTGTTATCCGTGCCAAGCCGAGGCAGGTCGCTAGTATTTCATATATTCGCACGGCACTCATGCCAAATTAAGAAATGAAAAGTATGTTCTCTCCTTCAATAAAATGAGGTATCTACGCATATGACAAATCAACTATAATAATAATTGTCGGTAATGGTGCTGCAATTGATAACGGTTGCACCTACTTTGCCTACACGGTTTCAAAAATTGCAATTTTTTTATCGCATTCTTTATACATTTTTTACAGGAAAATATTTCGTTCAAATTGATTTTGCAACGCTCCGATAAATCCTTCACATTCCATTGCTTTATATTCTACTCTTCGTAAATTCTAAGCTAACTATTCCCTCAGCAGTCTGCTTCCTACTTCCCTTCGAGTTCGTTTGTTTTCACATTCCTCAAAAAATCGGTGAGCCGTACGAATCATCCTGAGAAGCAGCGGCGAAGTGACCTTGATCTGCAGTTTCCGCTAGAAAGAACACACTAAAAGAGAACATGAAAATATGTCAGCGGAACGCACCGTCTTGGGAACAAAGGGCGAATAATATCGCAGTGAAATGAATCTGTGGACCTACAGGGGTGGAGATATAAGATTTCAGTTTATGGGTCCCGATGGAGCATCTGAATGAAGTATGGTCGGTAGGAAGTGAAAAGCTTTTTCCCTATATCAACCGCTTGTTAATATTTGCAATAAAGTGCAACAATTCATGTAGTAACCAGTGCATGCGTCTCAGCCGCATTTTCAACCACACCATCCAATCATATTACTGCTGCTGCTGTTGCTGTATGCTTCTACACCTATTTCCGATAGAAGAAAGTGGCATTTTTAAATCAAAGGGGCGCCAACAATGCCAAAACATGAACAGTCTTCGAAAAAAATTAACCGCAACTCTTCATGAAAGCAGTAACTATCGATAACAATTAAGTAGAACAGTATTTACAAATCTTACATACAGCTGTAACACAAGGAAGTAAGTAGTAACTGTTAATTTCAATGAAAAACCTGACTGCAATTTTGAATTCAGATACTGCACAAAAAAGCTTTGAATGTCACTTACTGCTGTTTGTCACTGCGACGATCAACAAAATATGAACAGAAAAAAATGCAGTTCATGACGCATTTGACAGTTGTTAGGTGGTGGCTCATTCATAATAAACGTGTTTTCTAAATTATTGGCGGCCGATTCCGTTAGTTTCTTTCTAAAATGATGGGATATGTAACATTTAACTCTATAAATTTGATCTAATGACTACACTCAATTGTTCAAAAGCGAAATTCAGCAAATTTTCGCTCCAAATTCTCTGAGAAATTGAATAAAAGGTCATGTTTTCAGAAAATGTGTTGTTCGACAGTTCGTAGATTGATACTGAATCTAGTTATATCCATGAATAGACAAGAGATTGTTTCACATACTTGCTCACAATTTTTCATTAGTATGTAATAGCCTACGTAGTACCCTCGTTACGTATTATACTATAAACAATCACCTTGATATCAAGGAGCAGTGGATATGAAATTGTGTATTCAAAAACAGATAATGTTGTATGAAAAGTTTAAGCCTGATTGTCACAAATTCGCAATTTTTCAGATACTACCTTTCTCTTTAGTAAGGCAGAATTCCTTGAAGCCGTTCAGGCATCTTTCAAGGTGAGCTTGGCGTTCTCGAGATTTGTTTTATTTTTCTTTCAATTTACTCTGAGCAATCGACTGCAAAACTGAGTAAACTAAACAACAAAATTGGATCCATCGCGTCGGAGTGAAAGTGAAAACTTTCAGCAGTAATCAATTACCCTTACACTCAATTGTTATTTACCGCACCCGATGCACGTTTCGCTAACCAAATCAGCATCTTCAGGAAAATGAATCAATACTGAATCTCACCACTTGGGTAAGTTATATTCAACTCAAGGAGTTGAGGAACTACCTGTAAAGTTTTCATTCTATTAAGTTTCTTCGAATTCTAAGAGATATCTCGATATACATGGAATTTACATTCGGGCTCACAAGGGCGTCCATACAAACATTTTGAGATGAGAGGTCCCAACCGGGAGCATCAAGGCCTACATCTTTTTAAGTGTGATACTAAGTATAATACTTCTCATTTATGATTGCTTTGTATGAATCGGTTCAACAAAACACAAGAGATTTTCAAATCCCGACTGTGAACTCCATGTAGTTTCGTTGCAATGAATGGTATCTTTCAAAGGATAAGTGGGGGGGGGCACCTCCCCCCTTGCCCATAGGTATGGGCAACCATAGGGTTATTGAAATTAATTATCTACCTGTTATAATAGATTTCCACCACCCTGATCGTAAGCATTAGTCCGATTTCACTAAATTCCAACGAGGTTTCTGGAAGTAGTTTATTTTTGCTATAATTCATGGTCAATCCCCAGAACAAAAGTCAATTGTTACGTGTCTCATTAAATCAGGTTTTAAAATTTCAGTTTCAATTTCAAAACCTCCATATGTTTCTAGGATCATGGTTATTATATAATCCCAATAGGAATATAAGTAATAAATCTTGAAGACATTTTTAATTTTCGGTTCATGTATTTCTCTTGATTTTAGGTATGTTGCTTGCTTCTTAGAATCCTTCCATTTTTATGAGTATATTTTCATTCAATTTCGAACCACCATCCTGTGTATTTACGACCTGAGATAAAAACATCCAACCGGATTGTTTCCCAAAACTCTAACCTAGTGGGTATTTGTTGCGTCTATTCCCTTCAAATACAATCCAGAAGCTCATGTTTATTCAAACAATCTCAAAACGTCCTTCAAAGCTCCTGGCCGACAGCTCATGGTAGGTGAATATAAGGATTTTGCATATTTAGCTTTTCAGTATTCGAATTTATGGGCAGATTGGCATCAAAATTGAAGGGGATAGAATTCAGCGTGTGAAGGTTATGGTAATTTTATTCAAGAATCGCACCATGTTATCAAAACAACGCGAACACAGCGGTGGATTATAAAATGAATTCGGGGTCATGAAAAACCGTTTTATATTCAACTCGTTTGTTTCAATGACTCCACTTTACCTTTTTCGCAGTGAATGAAAATATTCACGTGAAATTTGAACATATGAAAAAACTGAGTAAGAAAGTTCAGAATCAACTAAGTACATGAAAACACTGCGATCAACTTCATTAGTGTGGTTAGTAAGGAATATAAAATTGTTTTTACGATGAACATTGCATCAATGGGGAAGATGACCCAAAGCTTTTAGTAGGTGGCAGCACGACTGCATGTGCCTAACGAGTGATTTTGCAGGTTATGTTTTATTTTTATTTTAATGAATATTTTCAAAAGATACTTAAGAATCATAAGGATGTTTTCTCCAACCGATAGATATGGATGTTTGTCTGTACCAGAACTGAAAAGTTTGTTGGGGGAACGTGGTGGATCCCTCAAAGGAAAAAAAAGATCTGAGTGAAAGGTAAAAAATTCAAACTGATTACAGAGGTGTTTCGTTGAAAATCATCATAATAACCATCTACTAGCCCTGCTACGTTCTTTTGTAAGTGACTGGAGCGTAATCTAGAATGTTCACCGCTTTTTCAGTTTTGTTTCTTTTGGAAATAAATACGTACCTACATTTTTACATCGGAATGCACTACATAAGACCATTTTATGTCGATTTCAAATCTTTATATTCTCAATTATTGCAAAGAAGGGACGTTTAATGTTTTGAATTGTTGTCATTTGACTTGAGAGGCTGTCAAAGGTACATGCAGTGGTGGCGCTCCTAGTGGAAGAATTTTGCAGCCGTCATCCCCATTAAAAAAAACTGAAGATAAAAAATACGTGGTAACTGAATATAGACAAATAACTGAATATGTTAATCAAGATAATCATTTTTGAAGAACTATTTTTATCTTTTCCAAATCAATCCCAAATGAATTACAAATTGTGAGTTAACATATATGTCCGTAGATATGGCATGATACACTCATTTACATTTTGTAAATATCAGATGAATAAGAGTTAGTTTCATGTATATTATGAATCGATATAGGTAAGGTAAGGCAAAACTTACTTCTGAATAATTCACATTGACCTGTATACAGTGCTTTTCTTCAATGTTCCCCCCCCTTTGATTTTTTGAACGGGTCAACCCAAAGAATTGAGTCCTGGGATAAAATTGACAGATGAAAATTTTAAGATGGCGCCATCTAAAAAAAAATTGAATATAAATTATATATCATTTCGAAGCTCCTGACGAATACTTTACAACTGTAGAATATGAAGTCAATAACTTCACCTACTACAAAATGGCGGAACATTAGATGATTACTCGAATGCAAACACATTGATATCGATATTTTTAGGAATATGTATATTTTTTTCTGCCATATGGTAACCCCAACACCCCGATAAAGTTTGATAGGTTATTTTTCGTTCATAGAATATGACAAAAATGTTAGTACGACAAAGAACATCATTGTTCAGTTCAAATATTCCCATTTAGTTTTCGATTTTACAAGTAGATAGGTACCACGTAAGCTATCACCAAAATTGTCAGTTTACTAAAATTCAACTGTATTTGAATATGCTGAAAACTACTATTCAAATTCAAAATTCAAATTCAAATCCTTTATTTCCGTAGACTTTTTTAAAAAGCATGGAAACAGTCAAGTTTATAATATAAGACTAAATACTAACAAAATTGAACACATGGGACGACATATCGTTAAAAAAAACACATGCACAAATTTATAGAATATGAAATAACAACATTGCAATACATAAAATTATTCACAGAACGAGCGATTTACATTAACTATGATTCAAGATCCGCCTGAAAATAATCACTGAGTGAATAAAAAACATTTTCATAGAGAAGATTTTTAAGTTCACCTTCAAAAGTCTTAATGTTATCAATTTGCTTTAGCGACATTGGGAGCTTATTATATAATTTTATTGATGAGATATGAGGTCCATTTGATACTTTAGTCAATCGATGATTGGGAACAAGAACATTGTGATTTTGTCTTAGGTTATGCCCTGAGAGAAAACATGTATCGTCTCTGTTTTTGAACATTTTACAATGAGTCTTAACGTAAATAAGGGAATTGAAGATATACATCGAGACAACAGTTAAAATTTTTAAATCTGCAAACAGTGGCTTACAGGAGTCGAGACATTTTTTAAAACACATGGTACGGATAATTTTTTGTTGCATCAAAAGAACCTCCTGAATCCTATTGCAGTTTCCGAAACACAAAAGACCATAGTTCAGTGTGGAGTGGACATAGGCGTAGTAATAGCTCAATAGTATGCTAGTTGGAACAAAGTATCGAAGTTTCCATATAACGAAGCAGTGCCTCGACAACTTTTTCAAAATAAGGTCGATCTGAGGGTTCCAAGACAGTTGAGAGTCAATCAGAACGCCCAAAAATTTAGCAACGTCCACCTGTACTATTGAACTATCACAAGACTTCACTAGTAAGCTGTAGTCGATTGCTTTAATCGAGAATAAAACCGAATTTGTTTTGGAATTATTCAAAATCAACCCATTCTTGATACAATAATTTTCCATGCTCGACACAGCAGCACTTGCTTTGTTAGACAGGCCCATTGAACATTTTTCTACGACTGTAAACGTTGTGTCATCCGCAAACTGAACGGTAGACTCACAGTTATTGAATGCAGAAATATCATTAACGAATAAAACAAAGAGTGTGGGGCCCAGAACACTACCTTGTGGCACGCCAGTCGTAATGTGGCGATTTTCAGAAGAATAAGTCCAGTTTCGAGTTTTACTTTAACAGATTGGGTTCTGCCAGTCAAGTAAGTCTTCAACCAGTTCAAACAAGGACCCCGAAAACCTAAATCATCAAAAAGGAGATGATGATTTATAGTGACAAAGGCTCGGGTCAAATCAAAGAAAATGCTTAGCGTTTTATTGCCATTGTCAAAGTTGGATAAAATATGATTATAGAGAGAAAGTATGGCATCCTGCGTTGATAAACCAGCCTGGAAACCATTATTGATACTCTAATCACCGAAATCGTCGGAGTGAATTCTAATGAAATCGATATGGATAATGAAATTCCAACAAGATGGATCACCATTACTCCAGAAAAGTGAAAAGCTCTTTGGATATTACTTTCCAACCTAGTTGGATTGGCCATCGTGGACCTACGGAATGGCCAGCCTGCTTGCCAGATTTGACACCTTTAGACTTTTTTATGCGGCTATTTGAAAAGAAAGGATTACGAAACTTAACCCACTTCAAAATTGAATATACGGCATAGAATAATTAATATTTGTAGGAATGTAGACGTTGCTGTGTTCGAAAATATTCGACGTGTAATATCAGATAGGCTGTTCCTATGTCAAGACGTTCAAGGCAACCATTTCGAGCATCTCTTGAACGGAACTCCACTTATTTCCTCAAAGTATGAAATTAAAATTCGATGTATTCCGACAATTATTAAATCTTCTGTCATTTTGTAGTAGGTGAAGATATTGACTCCATATAGGGTTGTAAACTATCATTTGGGAGCTTCAAAATTATGTATGAAGACCCCTTTTCCATTTAATATTTTTTTCCAGGTGGCGCCCAGTCACATTTCGAAATCAAGCATCAATTAAATTATCTCAAGTTTCAATTATTTGAGTTAACCCGTTCAAAAAAATAAAAAGGGGTTCATCAAAGAAAAGTACTGTATAAATGTAGTACAGTTGTTCGTACTTTCGCATTACTTGCAATATAAGAAAACATTTTATCGGGTCTGTTTCTAATAGTGGTTTTGCGCATCGCTTCAATGCAATACTTGAAGGAAGGTTCGTTAGCTTCTCTCATGACCTAGATAGCAAATAAAATTGAAAAGAATAATGAGTAACTGACACGCATGAGTGAACAAACACCGGACATACCCTACCATGTCTTCCAAAGAGCGCACTACATGGTGGCGTTTGAACGGCTCAAATTCACTATTCAATATTCTACTTAATAATAATAATAATTATAATAATCGTCTTCATTCAGCAATGTACATATTATTATCACAATGATATAAGATAGAGAGATACAATGATTTGAATATTCATTTCTCTTTATATTTTTTTTCTACGTTCTAATGAACTATCCAAGATATAAAAAAAAATCATGCACATTCCCTTTTGACGGATTTTTGAATTATCTTAATATTATTTTTTTGACCCCCACCTCTAGATAGGCTTATTTTTTTATTGTTCACTAAAGAAGAGGTAGTCTACTGAATCTTTATGATTTCATATCCACACAAGGTAGAATATAAATTCCACCAATTACAGAAAACAAAATACTTTGTTACTGGCGGCAACCATACAGAAACGTCACAATTCTGACCTGTCTACCTGCAAACACGAAATTCAAGTTGTATCATTCAAGCATAAATTAATGGACTCATATCTGAAATGTTTTCTAGTTTATTGAGTGAAGTTTAAATTGTCACAACTGAGATACCCTGATTATTCACCTCAACAGTAATGGTTTCTACACAATTGCATATTCAGATGACATAGTTATCCTGCAGACCGGCAAATTTGTGAACACACTGTGCGATAGAGCGCAGGATGGTCTCAAATTAATAGAAACATGGTGTAAAGAACACTCACTGTCGATCAATCCCAAGAAGACGGAGATGGTCCTTTTCACTAGGAAAAGAAGCTTATCGGGCTTGAAACCCCCCGAAATCTTCAAAAGCAAACTAAACTTCTCTGAAGAGATGAAATACCTCGGTATTACCCTCGACAGGAAGTTAACATGGAACTCGCACATTCAGAGCAGAGCAAAAAGAGCATATGTGGCCTATGAGCAGTGTCGGAGGACAGTGGGACGCACATGGGGCCTCTCGCCCCGTGTAGTCACCTGGATCTACACTGCAATAATAAGACCTATGCTAACGTACGGAGCCATTGCATGGGGACCGAAAACTCTACAAGCAACGGCCATCCAAAAACTATATCAAATACAAGAACAACACCAACCGCAGCAATGGAATTAGTTACTGGTCTGACACCTCTGGACCTGCACGTCAAGGAGGTTGCGCTAATGGCCATGCTACGATTGCGCACGGCTGGTGTAAACCCCGAGATAGGAATGGGTCAACTGAGGCGGGGCCTGTGGAGGGAGGCACTCACTGCGGTGCCTCTGCTACAGGCAGCCAGTGACGCAATTGAACCCAGGTTTGTGTTTAATAAACCCTACAAAATACAAATAAAACAGAACACTGAGGCGGATGCCGCAAATGCAATACGCATATACACAGACGGCTCAAAAACCAAGGAAGGATCAGGATGTGGAGTTTACTCTAGATCACTTAACCTAAGGATTAAGTGGGAATGGGAAAAAATACCAGCGTGGTCCAAACAGAACTGGCTGGTATCTCAATCGCCACAAAAGAGCTAACCAGAAAAGGAATTTCTGGCAAAGACATAATAACCTACACTGATAGTAGACAAGCCCTACTAACCTTGAATAGACAACGTATTATCTCAGGGTTAGCACTAGAGTGCCACCAAGATTTAGCTAACGCCTCGGTAAATAATAATATCGTACTAAGGTGGGTGAAAGGGCACGACAGGAGCAAAGGTAACCGCATTGCTGACTCTTTGGCCAGGATAGCGGCTGGAATGAATATTATGGGACCAGGTGACACCCATGGCTTGACGACTTCGACAATTGCGGAACTAGCCAAACGTGCTACAGCTCTGGCTCTGAGAAAGGGCTTCTTACCACCAGGGGGAGAAGGTTAGCCTCTAGGTCTGATGGTCTTGTTGACTGCGAGCAGTAGTGCTGCCACTCTCCGTTCCCCTTTTGTTCTCCGAGCCAGATCTGCAGTACTCCCAGGGCGTTTATACCTGTGCCAGGAACAACAAAACACGTTAATTATCTTCTCAATCAGAATTTAATAGAAATATCACTCGAGTTACACGTATCAGATAGAGTATGGTTGCCAATTATTTACTGGGTTGTGTATAAACTCAAATGCCTCATTTATACCAGGTTCAACCACTACAACTAATAAATTCATCACAATAGCATAATGTTTCAACTATAATATTAACTTATCACAATAGTATAGGGTTTCAGCAACAATATCCAATTATCACAGTAGCATGCTTTAACAACAATATCAAATTATCACCGTAGGATAAGAATTCAACAACGATATCCAATTATCACAGTAGCATAGGGCTTTAACACAATCTCAACGTAGCAAAAGTCTTACTAAAAGCTTAGCAAGGCAAATTCCTTTTTCAAAGAATAACTGAGGGTTTTCGGGTGTGACACAACCAACCTATTATACAATCTCGTCCAACACGGACTGAATACTTCTAAAATCAGAATTTTCGAGTAACATTCGACAGGCTAAAATTTAAACATGAACGTTCAACAGTTACATACAGATTAAAAAAGAATATACTAGTAACTCGATACTCAACTTTTGAGCCGCAAGGAAAGCTACAAAACTGCCTGGAGAATTCCAGGGGCCACCGATGAATGACCGCACACTGCCCTGACCAGTCTCCAGCATGAATTTGGGGTCCCCAAATGGATGATGGTGGTAGAAGACAGTCTGAGTGCAATTCCTTCCTTCTTGCAGGCAGGTATCTCAGGATGTCCAGGAAGGTCACAAAAAGGGAAAACAACCAATCATACCCATACATTCAGTTCTCTCCGAATATCAGTAAAACTTGTTAGTTTGAAGTATCCAAATAAAAAAAACCTATGAAAGAGAACGTCTCTATAAGCGAAAATATCGCCCTCATTCACGAGTGTACTTACCCTCGAATCCACGAAGGTTTTATTAAAGATTAACGTGCCATTAAAACCGGCCAAGCCGAAAGAAATTCACAATTTCTATAGCATCATTTATTTCTACTCAAATCCCCCAATTACCATAGTGTTCAATTAATCCATTCCAGGAAAACTAAGCTGAGTAGTGTTAAAATAATTTTTGAGCTAAGCACGAATCACGTTTCGGATACTTCCTTCAGAACTCTCTCTCGAATGTTCTCTATTCTTCCTGATATCAGTGAACAATAAAAAAAGAATCTTTCTTTTGTTGTAAAAAAACAACTATTTCATTTTTCAAAAAAAATTCTACACAAGTACAACTTTAGCGTTGGTTGAATTCGTTGTTGACTTGTAAAAATCACCTGCAAGTGCTACCACTTCATAACCCCAAAAAACACTAACTTGATATGAATGTGCCAGCTCCCAGTGTCGTATCATTTCCCTGAAGGTTGTAATTCCTGTATAAGATTCAGATTACAGCACTAGATGAGATGTCCAAAGAACATTTTTGCTTATTACTGTTTATTATGATTACGAAATCAGAAAACTACTGAAGCGATGAATAATTATTTATGTCTATTTCATTAAATGTCAAAATACTGGTGCTACACCAATGAGATGCCTATCCATTATGATGTCGTATTCAAGCAGAGTTGCCAACCTTGAAGTAACCTGAATTATAAGTGGTGGCTCAAAACATTATATTTCTACCGTGGTCTCCATTGTCTATGATTTCCAATTGAGGATTGATAACCCACTTTGGTGATGAGAAGATGGTTATTAATTTTTCATCTACATTTCTAAAATTTAAATAGCTGTCATCGAAATTAAATCGTCATCAACTAGGAGTTTACTATCCATGATATCCTGACTGTAACAAACGTTACACCCATACTCAAACCCTCAGAAGATGGGATGTAACCAAAGGATGCAGTTTTGCCAGGATCACCCTGGGCGACCCTGAGAAGCTGGATCCAAATAAATATTTGGCGATGACCAGGGAGAAGCTACGTTTAAAAGTGGGATTTCTGACTGGACACTGTCAACTAAGAAAACACCTCCATATTATGGGGCTAGTGGACACACCTCTATGCAGGATGTGTGAACAGGAAGATGAAACTGTCAGGCCTGTCTTATGCGAATGTCTGGAGCTATCGTCGATAAGAGAGTGTGTGTTCGGTGAGTCTTGGCCTACACCTGCCGATATTAAGGAGATGTCCCCTGGTGACCTGTCCTCCTTCCTGGATAAGGCAGGATGGACAATGTCCTAGGAGGGCGACTCTTTGGGAGGATGTACAATGGGCCATATTGTGGCCTAAGTGCTGTGGGTCTATACTCACCCTCCCTACTCTACAGATACAGATTGTCACAACTGATGTTTTTTTTGTGGAATCGAACGACTAACATCTACTCTTTACATCAATAATTATTAGCGGAAATTGTACAGTCCAAATTGCCTAGTTGGTTAAAACGATACTTGAAAAAGAGTTCTGAAATATTTACCTGGTCGAAGAAAAAATCAACTGTATTAATCGAATAGATATTGGCCACATCACACTAGGACGTTTTTCAAACTTCGTCCTCTTGCGACATGGCCACCATATCCACTCTTGTACAAACTACTATTCTATTCCCAGGCTTCGAGTACCTCCTTCAGCGACACGACCTCATTTTCCATCACCAATGGAACACTATTGGTTCTTTCGCATCATGTTATAATTCTACTCATGTAAATATACCATAAAGATAATTGATATCCAAATATGCCCAAATGATTCATTAAAACAAGCTCAGTAGCGGAAATTCATCAGAGTGTCCTATTTTCCACATCAATATTGATATTGAATGGGTTACAAAGTGAATGTCATCAAAAGGCCTCAATGAATGATATTTTGATGTATTCAGGGAAATTGATTATTTCATTTATTTGGAACTGTATTGAAAGTCATCACAGTAATGAATAAATTTCCATTGAAGATAGTAATTCTCCAGTGCATATTTTGTAATTCAGAGCGTATAATTTCAATTGGGGGGTAGAAATGTAGTGGAATCCATTATTTGGTTTTCGTTCCAGTGGAAATGAAAAGAAAAAAGCTCTAAGTTCTCACACTATCTGTTTTAGGGCATTAGGGCAAATTGACATATATCCAACACCACAATATTAAAAAGAAGCAAAATTGAATGACTATTTTGTCAGTTACGTATTGTATTTCTATGAATTCGGAGATTCAATTAACGCATTTATTAAAAATGCGTATACTTTCTCATGGCGACGTTTGGGGAGCAGTCTGCTCCTTTTTCAATTACATTCAGAGCTTTTTTCTCCTCATTCCCAGTGAAGGAAAAACTCAGAAAATGGATTCCAGAACATCTCATAATCACTTGTTTTTCATTCAGACTCCGCAGTCCTTTCACCTTTCAAAAATTACATTTTTAATTTAGGTCAGTTCCATTCGAGAAAACAAGATTCGAAGAACATTGCATGAATCTTGGGAAGGAATATACAAATTGGCAATAACCTGAATTTTCTTGAGGTTTTTTAGCCTCGGGAAACACATCCTTTCACTTTCACAAATAATATGAAAGCTCAGCCACTCATTTAAAGAACGATCCGTTTGAGGCAGGTTTCCTGGTTTACAAAACCGGAATGGAACAGAACAATGTCAGAACGATAATTCAGAAAAGCAGCATTTGTAGAAAGATCAAGTGGACGTGACCACTCCACCTGTATAGCATGTCAATTGTGCATGTGGTAAGGGATGTTGTGATATTATGATTCGGTTAACTGCCAACGTTAGCCCCATTTCATCATCAGGTGGGCCACAGTTAGTGCATTCGTCGACCAAACATGTTCAATGTATAGAAAGCTACCTTTATTGACTGCTTCAGCTTTGGATCACTGATCATTTCCATTGTTATGATAAAAAAAGTGAACTCAATTATCTGCAGTGGCTGCAAACAGAAAGATGAAAATGCAGATCATATCGTATGTGACTACCCTGCAATAAAGAAGATTCAGCGTATTGATTCACTTCAGTCCACATAATAATAATGAAAATAATAATTTTGGAACTTTTCATTCCCAACCCTCAGGCAAATACAAGCTCATGAGCCTGATATAGTCCTCTTCGACCACTGAAGTAAGACGATATTCGTTATTCAGTTTTCGGCCCCAGCCGAAACGAATTTCGTCCGAAAAGAGAAGGAAAAACGGACAAAATATCAGGATTTATTCTACGAATTCCTCAGGCTCTACTCAAGCTATTCGATTGAATTGGTCGTTTTGACTATAGGTGATTCCGGTGGTTCCAGACAAACGCTACTATCGGAAATCAAGAACACACCGGCATGTCGTAATGAAACAGAGATCTTGGCCTGCCGCATGCAGAAGGCCGTTATTCTAGGTTCGTTTCGTTTGCTCAGGACTCACGATTCTCGGAGCCAGTGATCACTCACCCTGCGGTGCGGGAAGTGGTCATTTTTTAATGATACTAGCGTGTTCGCTCACTGTGTAGGACAAGTGCGGAATACGGACCCGACTAGGTTTGTTTAGACGACAATAGTAATAATTATATTTGCACCCAAATTACACATTATACACAATATCATATGTTACAAATATATAAATAGACATGAATAAAGAGTATATAAATTGATAATGTGAGTTCATGAAAGTCAATGCCATCAATAGTAATATAACAATTTAATAATAATATAAGTTACAAATATATAAATAGATATAGATAAAAGAATATAATATGAAGTAAAGGTGCAATAAACATTGGAATCTTATACTACACTTCTTAGAATTAAATGGCATCAATAATAATATCGATATCGTGCATTTCTTAGTTCACAATACCAATAAATGAAGTTTTTTGTTAAAAATATCTAAATAACCGTTTTTCATTTCATTTTCTAAGTCAAATTATTTGTTACATTCAATCAACTTGTGTATTTCCGATGAGAGAGATAACACTCAAGGTGATTGTAGACTTCCTTGGAATAATAAGGCTGAGTCTATGTGAAGAAAATGCAAAGGGTCTTCTGAGGTCTAACTATTCTACAGTTACTATTATGCTCACTTTGCACTTTCACACATACCAATCTGTTCTTATTGATGACATTTACAGTTTGGTTCTGATTTCCACTTGCATCTGCCATTGATTTCAGTTGGAGTTGGTTCGAAGATCTCTATCATGGTAGAGTATTTCTACTCATCATGCGAATTACCTGTGACTATATCGATATTACTTCAGAAACGTTCCGAAATGCTTGATAACAGGAATTCCAATAACGCAGTCCAACTTAGGTCATTTGGATGGAAAATCAAATACTCAGTTGATTATACTGATCAGAAATTCAAAGATCTCCTAGTGTAGAACCCGAAATAATTCTCTGAAAAATTTTATTAGAAACTTCTGATATGAGATTTTGGAGGTTTCATGAAACTTCTCGAAATTTTAAATCACGGGGTAGTTTCAACAACTTAATCGATACTTGAAATAATACATACATATAAGTAAATAAAGGTATTATATGTAGTCAAATAATAGATGTATATCTTCGTTCATCTTAGAGAATACCTACAGCTGATAACTCCAAATAAATCTTGCTCGACAACTATCACCTAATAATATATGCATGAAATTTGGATTCCCTATGGTATTAGCGCGCCGAAGCTCCTCACTAGTCCACACAGATACTATACTCAAGCCTGGTTATCATATTAATTGGCTGCTCAGAATGAATCTGCGTGTGGATGCTTTCCCTCAATAATTCATGTTCATTTTCTGGGTCAAATTTCTACGAGTAGGTTCCTATTCTGCCTGTACATTATTTTGTTGATTGAAATATTCTGAACAATTAACTTTGCTAAGACAGACTACTTGTTCGGCTTATTTTGGAGAATATTTCCCTCGTATATAAAATGTCCCATAAGAGCAATGCAATTATCGAAAACTTACAGCGGTAATTGCATTGTATCAAGTCACCATAACAACACATTTGAAACCATATCGCTAGACGTCAGTAAACAACACAAATGAATGTCAGATAGACTTCAAAAATAGAAAAACAGTTCACGTTTAGGTGAGTACTCCATACAATCTATAGAGGAAAGTATAAATGAACGAAAAATAACATTTCCTCGAGAATTTCTTTATTCGTGAAATATTCCAATGAATTACATTCGTGCATAAGAATGACCAGATAATTTTGCATTCAAGCGTGATATACAAATTGCATTCGGTTATTTTCATATTTTTTTAAAGAGCCCTCGTCCTTCGGACTCAGGCACATTCGCCAAAATATGAAAATAAACTTGCAATTTTTAGATATCACGCTTTCTTGCAAAATTATCGGTAATTTTTATGCACTCGTGCAATTATAACCGAAAATAGAGAAGTAGAACTGAGATATTTGGGTGGATAGAGACGTTGAGTGAATTTTCATTATAATAATAATCAAAACATGACTGAGAAAACTATAAACTACTGAACTTCGAGATACGGCAAAAAGAAACATCTAAACAAAACTGCAATTCACGACTGACACTGAAACTCTCAGCCACTAGGGCCAACCAACGGGAAATCGTGTTCATGAATGTGATCATATCAGCAGTGAAATCCAGCGCCTTGAACCTTTACCTGATAAAGGGGGACTCTTAACGCTTAACAGGAGTCATTATCGAGAACTGATGAGTCAATTTTCTTTCGGTTCGACCAACAAACCATAAATTGACTTCGACTGCCTGTCACGATCTAGTAATTGTCATTATTTTGTGGTGAATCGATTTTTGTTCCGTAGTTTTCTGGGTATTGTAACCTACCACAATCTGAAAAAATAAGAATTAATATTTGAAAGAAAATGGATATCCAGAAAAATGCATAGAAAAAACTTTTACAGAAATTAAAAATCCGAATACAGTCCACAATGGAGACAACCTACACAAAATACACAACCTGTATCAAACATTATACCTTATGTCCCTCCTTTGTCTGAGAAGATGAAACGGATCGGCAACAGGTATAATGTTAGAACAACATTCAAAACAACAAATTCTTTAAGGTCAATGCTGACACATACCAAACCAAATAACACAACGGAAAACACAAAAAATTGTACTAATCAAATTCCTTGTTCGTGCGGTCAAAAATATATCGGTGAAACGTCTCGACCGTTGGAAGTACGAAAGAGTGAACACAAGATGTACATCAGGAACAGACAGCTAGTTGGTTCTAAATTTTCAGACAGGCTTACTGCCGATGAGGATCACACAGTAGAATGGAATGACACTAAAATTATGACGAAAGGGAGCAATGACAGGAAACGAAAATTAAAGGAATCTGCTTTCATCATGCTGTCTGATGAAGAATGCATATCTATGTGTTCGCTTGATATGGATCGCGGATGGCTACCTCTCCTGCAGGACAAAACGTTATGTCAAATTGGCAATATTTGACAAATGTCAATTACCAAGATTGACTACAAAATATATTGGGATTTGTACAGGAATTTGAGTATCAGTTTTGAAAACGAAAGCGGATTTAGTTTCCGAAACGTTAACGATAAGTATTTTCATATATATATATATATATATATATATATATATATATATATATATATATATATATATATATATATATATATATATATATATATATATATATTCTATCCAGAAAGAACTGTTTTTCAATAAATGCAGCAACTTTTCGGGGTAGATTGAAAATCTGCCTTCCACACTTGTATAGATTCAAATATTAATTCTTATTTTTTCAGATTGTGATTACAATACCCAGAAAACTACGGAACAAATTTCAGTCACTATTATAGTGGGGTTGTTGGAAAAACTACCTACGCTACCATCAAGGCCGTATTCTTCATCCTGCCTGTTCAGTCATGATGTTGAAATGGATGTTTTCACGGACGCTCCCTCCGAAGGTGTTAATGACTCAGTTTGGGGATCGGAACGTCCAGCACCAAAACATATCACACACGGATTAATTTCCTAGAAGACTATCTCTCATATTTCTGCATCCGCTATCGAAATGCACATGTTAACAGTCTCATTCTAAATGCTTCGCCAAGACATTTTTTTTCAGGAAATCTTAGGAGAACTTAAATGAAAATTCACTCAAATCAATTTCCATCTAATTCTTCAACACAAAGACCGTGATCCAATTATTCCAAAGAGTTGAATATGAATTGGATTCCAAGAGAAACCTTTTTCAGCGCTTTCGTGGCAATTTGAATTTTTAATTGAGATAATGAGTTGATCTTGTCGGACGTTTGAAAGCAGTTCCTCAGAATTTAAATTGCGAAAATTATAATGTGTGCAAACTAAGTATACATAATTCATTCCGGTAATTTGAATCAGAGGCGGACGGAAAAAATATGGACAAGGCAAAAAAATGGAAATAGTGTTTTTTTGTTTTCAAGGGAAGACATAAAAGTAGGTTATTTGAGCAAAAAAAGGGATTGTTATCTATTTTTTACGAAATAGACAGCTTACTGTTCTTACACGTTGAACTTAATACTTCCGTATACTTGATGGAAACGCTTGAGTGAAAGTAAATTCCTACAGAGAAGTTGATGCAATCACTCGTCGTATTGGAAAATCAATTTCATGTATCATGGTGGACTGATCTGCCAATAACCATGTTGCTCCTGGGGTGTGGCGTAGAGAGTTAGTAACAAGGCTTACTATGTATATAAATATATATATATATATATATAATATATATATATATATATATATATATATATATATGATTCTTTTTTGAAGATCACAGTCAAGTTCGATTGTATGTAGTAGTCAGAGTCAGAACTGTCATGTAATTTGAGGGTTAATTCATTTTTTGCTGTTTCTATACCCTATAGATTACAGAGCATGTTATGCAAACCTGACAAGAAATAGGAAGACAGGAAGGACCGCATGACTCTCTTTTATTTTATTTTTTTTTTTTTTGAGAAGGCTCAGATCCACACCTCTTAATCCTTACGCAGTTTTCATTGAAGACACTTTTGTCGTAAGAACGAAATAAAATACGGAATACTGGATACACACCTCTTCAAAAAATACCAGCGTGGTTCAAACAGAACTGGCTGGTATCTCAATCGCCACAAGAGATCTAACCAGAAAAGGAATTTCAGACAAACACATAATAATCTGCACTGATAGTAGACAAGCCTTATTAGCTTTGAACAGACAACGTGTTATCCCAGGGCTAGTAGAGGAGTGCCACCAAGACTTAGCTAACGCCTCGGCAGATAACAATATTATCCTGAGGTGGGTTAAAGGGCACGACAGGAGCAAAGGCAATCGCATTGCCAATTATTTAGCCAGGGAAGCGGCTGGACTGAAAATTTTAGGACCCAGCGACACCCACGGCCTGATGACGTGGACATTTGCGAAAATAGCCAAAAGTCACACCCATGCTCAATCTCTAAAAAGATGGGATGAGATCTGTCTTGCCAGAATTACCCTCGGCGACCCTAGGAAGCTGGATCCGAAGAAGTATTTGGCGATGACCAGAAGAAACCTACATTCAATAGTAGGATTTCTGACAAATTACTGTTCACTAAGGAAACACCTCCATACTATGGGGCAAGTTGACACACCTCTATGCAGGATGTGTGAACAGGAAGATGAAAGTGTCAGGCATGTCTTATGCGAGTCTCCGGAGTTATCGTCAATTAGAGAGTTTGTGTTCGGTGAGTCTTGGCCCACACCGGTCGATATAAAGGAGATGTCTCCTAGTGACTTGTACACCTTCCTGAAAAGAACAGGATGGACGATGACCTAGGAGGACAACTCCTCGGAAGGATGTACAATGGGTCACATGTGGCCTAAGTGCTGTGAGCCTACACTCACCCTCCCTACTCTACATATACAGATACACACCTTTTCATTTTTCGTTTCTAGGACTAATGAGAATGCGTGGATGGAGAGATCACGTGATCAATTCGCACTAGCTGTGTTTATTTTACTTGCATTTGAAATCCGAATAGAGTAGAGTTTGTTAACCTAATCCTGATGATTAGTGTTGTAAACTGGTGAAGTAGTACCTTGATTAATCGGTTGATAATATTTTCAGTCAAGTTAGTATACGAAAATATAATTTACTTGAGTCGAATGGACTGTATTTTCATTATCAATGATGGTTGAGTCATTGATTCATTTGTCATACTTCAGAAATTGCTTGTTTGGCCGATTCATTTTGGTCTTTTGCCTATGTTATATGTATTCTATATGATTTTTATCTTCGACCTAGAGAAATAACTCGATATTACTAAATATCGGAAGTGTAAGGGGTGGCATATTTCTTGAATGAAATTTCACGCGATTACTATCTTTCTTCTCAATGTCCATTTTTCGTCGAAATGGTGAGTTATCCAAGAGCTAGCATCGGATACACCTGTACTACTACTCTACACAAACACTACTTCCACTTTCGTCCGTCTATATTTAGCATTCCTTGGAATCGATACGACGAAGTAGTTGCTGGTTTCCCCATTTTTATTTTCTGGTGAGACAGCTTCTGATCCAATAGGTTTTAAAAATGTTCTTCCGTTAACCAGCTAACACCTCCTTCCGAACCTTCAGGAGTTGAAAATTGTGCACACGATGGATTTAGTAGCTGTCATCTTGGCACTTACACATCTCTCACCTATTAGTCAATTTTAGTTGAATGAAAATAAAAAAGAACGAATTAGTTATCTCCATCCTGATTATAAAATAATATGGTCGTCTTCCCTAATGCTGTGAAATGATATGGGTTAAAGATGTTCAGTTCCTGATATTGAAATGAGGCTTCTCTTGAAATTAACGTTCGATCACTATCTGCGTTATAACGTGGGGATGAAATTCATTGAAGGTCCAGATTCCTCAAAGAGCCCAATCATACATTCTGCCAGAAATGTGAGAACAATAACCACTTTGCCACAGAATTTCCTCTGATCATCTTGCATCGTTCGCTAATATATAAAGCTCATTGATTTCATCACCCACTCACTAACGACTGACTATCTGGAGAGTGGAAAAAATGCCTCATCCTATCAAGTTTCGCAAACTCATCTCCTAAGTGAACGTCAAACTCCAAGTTGCCTCCCACAAGCCGATTTCATAATCCTCTAAACTTTCGGCGGGAACATATTGCAGATAAGGGTTATAGAATGGCAGCAGGGAAAATGGCCCCCGGAATAAAACTTCTCCAGGTTTTTATTACACCTAAGCGATAATTTTACGGCGGAATGCCTGGAAAAAGTGCCATCGTTCAACAAACTGAAAGCACAGTATTAAAGCGGGGTTTTTATGTTTGAAGAGTGTTATAAACAACGACGACTCAAAGCATCAGAAAGGGGAAGGGAAAGAAATGGAGACGTGATGCGGGTATTTTCCCATGGGACGTGGGGTTTGTTCTCCGATTCTCACTCTGTTAGCACAGAAAATATTCAGTTCCGGTTGCCAAAATGCATTGCTCTTAATATCTCGATCACCATGTGTTCATTATCACAGATGGTTCTCAGAGATATCATAGATGTAATGAAATACTGACACGTACAGAATTGTGAAAAATGATCCGATTTCGTTAAATGAATACACAAATCATGTAACAAGAAACAATATATGATTACTCTAACTTGTATATGATTGGTATCCGAATTATTACATTTTGAGGAAAGTTATTAATTATTATAGTGGCTGATCGGAAGTAAATGTTCGATACGATTATTGAAATATATCATATATATCGTACCCATGAAAGAAATATGCCTACTATTTCTACTGGGCGGCGATTTATCAATTGCAATCGTCTGATCAAAGAAAAACCTCACCAGGGTAATATTTTATACAAGAACAGACAAGAGCTCTACAAATTGCTCTATTTTCGCTCCACTGTGTAGAAATTTCATATGAATGCAATTTATTTGATTAAAGCTTCGTAAGCTTGGTGTACGAATTGAGTAAACAAAAGCGACCTCAGTGCACATCGAGCAGAGGGTAACTGTTCCAGAAAGACTCTTTCTTCATTTCAAGAATTTTCTGAAAGTGTATGAATGATATATACGTAACTATGAATAGAGATTATTTGTCGTTTTTTAATTTCAGTTCTTCAATATAGAAAAATTTCTTTTTTTTTATTCGAAGAAAGATCAAAAGTAAGTTCCTCAAACTTCATTCTCTCCACAAAAATACCCTTGATATTCTTCTCAATACACATAGGTTCGAACATAAAAAAATGTTATATCATTGGGTCGGATCGGAAACCAAATAGTCATGAACAGATATCACAAAAATATTAATCATTTATACAATCCAATACAGTTTTTTTTTTCAACAAGGTGAATATCATCAGCAGAATTAATAAACGATTTGGCTTCACCCTTTCAATATATCAATTTACAATTGCTAACTAACACACGAAAAGAAAGAGTAGTTTTGAAATACTCTCAACTGGCAGGGGATTATATTCAAACTTATTTCATATGTGGATATTTCAAAGATGCGTTATTTTACTCTCTTGAAAATATCATACCTTCATCACTGATTTTGCATTTTGCAAAATACAGGGTGTATAAATAATTATATTTATACTTATATGATAGAATATAGTTCACATTGTCAATGCCGTGTAAGTTATATCAATGATGAAGTACCATGACGTCACTTTTACTTTTCCTCCCTACTCAAGAAAAGTATGAAAAGTATGACTTTGCTTCCTACTGAGCCCAGGAAATGTATACTTTGGATATAGGTGGGTGAAAAAAGCATTTTCCTCACGAGGTATGTATATATCTTTTCTACTACCTTTGAGGTAGTCATTTCCCTAATAGTCTGGAATTTTAAATCCATGCAGAGGGTTGTAAAATTATATGCGGCTATATAAGAAAATATCCAGTGTTGCGTCGCCATCCTGTTAACGACGATTTGTTATAACATCTTTGTTGATACAAGCTCAACAGTTGTCATAAGCTAACACGTTGTTCACCTTCTAAAGTTGCTTTTTAGATTCAATCAGTTTCAGCGAAGACGATCTTCCAACAGATCTCGCTGGAGACGCAAAATTGATCTTATTGCATCTTCTTCCTAATAATGTTCTCCCGTTATATTAGGGGTCGAATATCATAGTGTTAGTGAAGTTTCATAGTGAGGTAGTGGAAAAAATATTTCATATACTATAGAATCATGACCTTAAATTACTTACAGATAGTTGATCAACAGCTTGTATTGAGACTAGTACATATCGTGTTCTGAATGTTGTGGCGTTAAACTTCCCACTCAAGTGAGAACAGATCATCATCCCCTCACATTGATTTGTAAACGAAACTGAAAAATCAATCCAGAAGAATGAGATGAAGTGGAACTATCGACTCTTGTAATACTGGTTACTATGATTTGTTGTTATTACAACTCTCGAGTATCAAACGATAAGATTGGAACCTTTGCTGTTAAACTTGGAATTTTCTGTAGAGTTAATTCACCCCAAACCAAACTGATATTAGATCCGCTCGACGCGTGTTTTGGTAACAAGGTTAGCTGTCATCAGTTTCCTTCTTCTGAAGATGCTAATCTTGTTAGCAAATAATAGCAGTTCGTTATCAGGGAAATTGATCTCTACAAAAAGTTTCTCGAGTATTATGTGTTGAATGTTCCTCAATCGTTTCTCTTATAGGCACTAGAAAATGCATTAACTCAGCCCTGCCAAAGTTCATAAGCTCATTATTAGTCTGAACTCGTGATGTGACTAGTGCTCTTTAAAAACATAGCGTACGATATATCATGGAATTTGGTATAGCAGGTATGCATAGGATTATTTGAGGTAACCTACTCAGTACATAATTCCATAATTGTATAATAACTCCCATGAATGTACAATATTGTACTCCACATGGAGTGGTCTCGGTAGTGTAGTGGTTAGCATATCTTCCTGTCAAGTGGAAAGCCGGGGTTCGAATCCTCGCCGAGCCACAGTGCTGGGTAATCGCACGTTAAAAGGTAAGGCCTCGTTGATCCATTGCTCGCACAAGTTTCGACCTCTGAGGGTTGACGATCGACAGCTGGTTAACGGAACGAACAATTTTACATTTTTTTTTATATGGTATTTACTTCATATGTCTTTGCTATATCTTTATGTCATACAACTGACAGTGTGATTCTATACAGTTCAGAATATATGAAATATCACATCTGCAATTCACCACTTTGTTATGAACCTGACTCAAGCGTTTCATCTTTTTGTGATAATCACACAGTTCCCTATTGATAGCATAACTTCGACTCGGACCACTGTCTTTTTTCCTGTTAACTGAATGCTGTTCACCCATCTAAAGGAAGTGATCTTTGAAATTTCAGTTGATTATTTATTGCCAATTCATTTCTTTCGAAAATAAGCAATGATACAATTTCGAGATTTTAGTTTGTGAAAAAACTCTTTGAGAGTCAAGTACAAAAACGTAAAAAGGTAATTACAACATAACATTTGCTGAAATTCTTGAATAAGGTAGCCAGTAATCGAGTAAGATATTGTACTGTGTTTTCAGGACAATTTATTCCGATAATTTTTTTCACTTGTCAAAATGTGACGTTTTTGGCATTTCAACCAATAGTAGCGGGTTATTCTATGGTTATTCTGTCCAATCATTCGGTATTATACTGATAAAACTGCCTTGTCCTTGATAAAAAGTTTTTTACCTTTAAACTGTCAAAACTATAATGCTTACCGCGTCGATTCTATTGAACTGGCTCATATTTATATAAATTATCATGAATGAAGAAACCGTTGTTGAAGATTTTGATACAACGACATAACGAATGATTTTATGTTCCTTCTGGCGCGATTTTCATTTCATAAGAAATTTTCAGTTATCAACCTTGTACAATGAGAGATCTTACGCCATCTCTTGGTATCTCAGCAAGCATTATCATATGCACTGCGTAAGTATCATATCTCTTCTGGATCATAGAAGGCATACATCGTTGTTTGACATTTCAAATTTGTAAAATTTTCACCTATTCTCCTTTCCTTCTCATGTAAATGAAATACTGATCAATTAAATTGTTCTTCCTTCTATTTGTTCAAAAAATAATCTCTCCAAATACAACTCGTTCTTCAAATTTAATAAGATAAATTTTCATTTACGAAACACTCGAACTTTTTTATTTTGAATCAAAAGCATTCAAACAAACCGAGTTAGATAAAATCACTCGTCCTACGGACTCGTGGTTTTATCAATTGGTTTGTTTTCATACTTTTGTCAAAAAAAAAAAAGTTTTTGTGGAAAATGAAAATTTATCCTATAAATTTGAAGGACTCGTGGTATTACCTTTGATTAATTTAGAGTGTACTCAACGCACGCACAATCATGAAGATAACTTTTTGGCCGCACAGGCCATGAACAAAGAAATGTATGAAATTAACGTTTCAATGTCTACAGTGTATCCTCAGTTAATGTAGGGTCTAAACGAAATCGAATGGAATTTTCGATTTTTTCATATATTCATACTTTTGATGCAACGAATTAGTATGAGAAGTTTGCATGCACCACCGGCATATATAGATGTATATGTCCTTGATCGACTTACAAATCCTTGGGCCAAAGACTCCTCTGTTTACGTTGATGATCGTTTTCAGGACATGAGCATCTACAGCTTATCCAATCCATCTTGGTACAGAACTAATGACGTATATTCCCAGCAATCTCTGTGAAGGATAGATAGATAAAAAAAATACCAATTTTATGTGTTCACATTATTGAAATTTATTCCTAGTAGATATTTTTTATTTCGTCATGATCTGCACTAACATTGTGCAACTGGAAAAGTAGATGAGTTTGTGCCAGGATGGATTGGACAATCTGTACTTCATATCGTTGGTATATAAATAACTGTTATGGTACAGATACGTCGCTTTATGTGGCGGAACTGTCCGGTGGCAGGAAGTGACAGAATAATATTGGTATTGATATCCCGATTGATTTTTTGATGGATATTCGTCGAACTAACTACGGAAAATGTTTTCTTGTTTAGCGTGTGATAAGATAATTGGTCCACAAACAATTTTCACCTTCACACCAAAGAATCCATTCTTACCGATTGCTCATTATATTTATTGTTATCATTTTAACATTAATTCGATGGTGTACTTATTTTCAACCCCCTGTCAGGTGGAAGAGTGACTAATTGTTCATTTGAAGGAGAATGAGGTCAGAAAAAATATTTTCGTGCAACCGGACGCGAAACAAGCATTTCGCAGCCGCAACAGAGGCCGCGAAGTAGTATTCTGAAACGACAATGTTTATTGAAATCATATATTTTCACGATTGCGACCTCGAGATTTTCTTGCCTCGGCCGAAGTGGCCTCGGCGATAATCTCTCTCTCGAAATGCGAAAAATAATTTTGCGGCCTTATTATTAAACTAACTATTGCCTACCTCTTGACACTTCTATTTATGAATTATTATCTGCACATTGTAAATCAGGAGAAAAAACTTTATTCGGATTATTATGGAACAATTGCATTGCTTTCTATCATTTCCAAAGTCATGGAAAAAGCAATCAATATGAAGCTTATCAAATATCTAGAAATATCAGGAATAATTAATGATCGACAATACGGAATTTGCCATCAAAGATCAACCTGTGACTTATTGGCCTATGTTTCTCATATTTGGCAGCATTCAATCGAAAAGATCGGAGAAACGATAGCTGTTGCACTCGATATATCAGAAGCATTTGATCGAGTTTGGCATCGGGGTCCCCTTTCTAAACTGCCGTCTTATAGTTTGTCTTCTCAGTTGTGTGCTTTGATGTTGAGTTTTGTGTCGGATAGGCCTTTGTATGTGGTTCTTGATGGAGTACCATCTGATATTCTCCCAATAAATGAATGAGGTGTTCCAGAGGGTTCAGTTCTGGCGCCCACTTTGCTCTGCTTCAATCAATGATTTGCTCGAGAAAACATCTTGTTCAGTACATAGTTTTGCAGACGACAGTACTCTTCATACTAGTTTCTTCTACAGAGTCCCCATACCAGCTCGAGAAACGAAAATTCAAAGAAACATTCACGTCAATAAAATTTACGATGATTTGTTAATGATAGAATGGGGTAAAATGAACTTGGTGGAATTTATTGCTAGGAGAACCTAGGCATGTCTCTTCTCGAGGAAAGCCTATCTATCATCATCTAGTATTCAGATAGTCAGGAGTAACTATTCCTACAAAGCCAAATATCTCGATGCTGAGAATTATGATCAGTAATGATCTCTCATGGGAAAACCATGTGAGATCGATCGCTAAAGGTGCTCCCCAGAAACTTGGATTTCTATTTCGTGCAAATGAATACTTCGCTTCTCATCAGCTTGATTTACAAGATTCAGATACGACCTGTCCTGGAATAAAATTTTCATGTGTGGAGTACAACACCAAAACATTCATTGAGGCTTCTCGATTCTATTCAAAGAAAGACAATCCGTCTTGTTTGTGATTCTTCGCTCACAGACTCGCTCACTTCATTGAAACATCATAGAGGGGTCTGAGACTAATGAAACATTATTCTAGTTATTTCTTTTCTACGCTTGGGGCCGGTCCAATATTAGGCCGGGCGCATATTGAGACGCGTGTAGCGCGACGCGGTGCGAAATCAGTACAGCAGTCTTTTCCTTACTTATTGAAATCAAATCTTCCATCGTTGTAATTCCCGTGTGACCCCACCTCGCACGCGCCATACGCGTCTCGGTTTGCGCCCAGCCTCTGTCAAAAATGCCGCTAATGTTCAGCAATCCTCGTGAAACATAATTGGGAATTATGAGAAATGATTGGTATGTCAGACGCATTCATTTGAACCAGAATTGATATAAAAATTCTTGAACCTGTACGTAGTCGAATGACTTCAAAAAAATGACAGTGGTGAAATTGGTTTGTAGTGGGAAGCTCATGAAAGAACCTTCTACAACTTCAGAAGACGCTGAGATTGAACCACCACTTGCAATCCTCCTCTTGAGGGAGCTACTGAGCTATTCCGATGCAAAAATAGGCGGAAAGTACCTGACAATGTCCAGGAGAAACATCTGGTTTACTACCAGTTTTCACATAGTTGCCAGCAAAAACAGCACTCCTCCAGAATAGGGGTAACCGACTCAGTGCTTTTCAGGCCCTGTGAACGGAAATATGAAAATATATCATGTCCGACTGTTCTGCAATTTTATCAAGAAAAATATTAATGTTCGGCGGGTAATGGACTCGACTCGGGTGACATAAGGAGGATACCCTTTGGTGAGGTCATCGACAAACTTGAAACAGTTGGTAGACTCCTAGTTAGGTAACCTAGTTCATGTGGGGGAAGCACAGCCTAACGCGACCTCAGTGCTATAAGCCGAGTTCACCCTCCTAACTAACCGTACCTAACACTACCAGATCGACATACGTACTTCGTCTTTTTCCAATGCCTAATTTGAAAACAACATTTATAGATATCAACCTTGCAAATGATTATTTTTGCTGTTTACCTCTGTCCACGGCCTTGGTGCCCAATATTGTTCATCCGAGATGAATGATGGAGTTTCTGCCTCGGTAATATGATCAAAACTGTCTTCAACATTTGTTACTTCCATTATTATGTTTCTGCTACGACGACCATCGTTTATTTTTCCTAGGTACTCTCAAATATAAACCGTTCAACAGATTTCTCAGGCAGAAAACTTCTTCATACCCATTAGCTGTTACGGTTTTGAAAACATTTCCGAGTGAAAATGCAGGGGAAAACTCTACTATCTTTATCACTCGAATTCTATGCAAGTTTTATTAGATTTTTCTTGTTATTTTTCAGGCGGCTATTATAGTATACATGACTGAGAATTTGAAAGAGAAATGAAAGCCGTTACTGCCACAAAGAAATATAGTTATATCATCCAACAGTTAAAATAAATCGTTATGAGAAATTGTCTGGATTCTAATTCATGAGAGACTATGAGCTGGATATTAAAATGGAAATTCAATATTTCAGTTTTACATGGCTGAATCTGAAGAGGGTTAAATACTATTTATCAAGCCTTCGTCGTATCGTGAAAGCTTTCACGAACCCAATTAGTTTGACCAGTGTGTTATACAAAACTGTGGTCTGGAGAGAGGTTGGAGAGTTGTTTGGGGTATTATTAGATGGATTCGAATAGAAACATCACGTCTATCGGGTTCGATATAACATAAAATATTTCCTTTCATTGTGGAAGCTTTCGTCCTCCACAAAAAAATTGATGAAATTTTGTTCAAGAAAGATTTGGTTATATTTGATCAATATCAGATCAATATCTGAAGAAACCTCTACAGTGTTGACAAAACATCGTGAAAGACAAGGGGTCCTTTTCAAAAATCGACATTCACAAAAAAAACATTTGACATAAACTGGTGATTCAATTGTTACAGAGCTGGAGAAAGGGATTCCTCTCGCAGCGCAGACAATTCACTGCGCAGAGCTGGAGGAGTTGCAGGAGTTGCTCCATTTCCCTGAAGAGGTTGCCCTTCGCCTGGCTGATACTGAATACCAATTGTTCTATCAGGTGAGTGGAAAATACATTCATATTTCTGGTTACATTTTCACTCCTGGACTATGCCAATGTTTTTGAATATTATTTGAGGAGGTAAATGCCTGTTGAAATCCATTACATTTCATTATAATAAATTATTATTATTATTCTCAGAATAAATCAAACTTATAGGGAATGGAAATTATCAAAAAACAATATTCAAAATTGGGAACAAGATCAGATCCATGTTGAAACGAAACGAACCTTTGAACATAGAACAGGATTCAAAAATTTTTATTTATAGCTTTGGTTGTGTTCGTGTTCATACTGGCGAAACTTCGAAACCATCACGATTGAGTACAGCTGAGAATAAAAACAACTTGAGAACACAGGAAATAGATAAGTCGAAATCAGCTGAAGATATATGATCAACAGATGATAGACACGTGGAAGAATGGAATAATATTAATTTACTCATGACAGAACAGACTGGAACGAAAAGGAAAATCAAAGAGGCTACTTGTATATTATTAAACTTGCCCATTGAATATAGATCAATGTTGGATAACTCTTCTGAGGAGGAAGTTGAACTGAGAAGATTCACTTCGAAGTGTGTGTCAAAACTCATTTCTCATGGCAGTGTTACATTTTGAAGCAACCCACAAACGTAAATCCAAAAAATGTCTCCAGAATTCATTACTTCCCACCCGGATAACTTCCGGCCGTGAAAGTTTACGTTCTTTGATCAACTCCGCTTATGTGTGGATGGGTTGGGTCACAGATTCCTGTGGAAATATCCAAAAACCTGCACGAAATATCGAAAAACTTCTGTTAATGTACTTGATTTGAGATCTTCCAAAAACCCCAAGAGCCAGTTTACAGGTCGTAAGAGTATTGCAGCAGTTTATAATAATTTATTGCCGCAAAACTTAAGTATTGCTGGTGTAGTTCTAGTAATAATTTAGGTTTGTTTTGATACACCCAACTCCATTGAATGTTACTGAATAGTCATATAACCAACAATTCCAGAAAAAACAGAAGAGTCTTCCCATGTTATCGCTAGTTCTGGTTAGCCAGAGTTGAACCCTGCATCTTCTTTTCTTTCTTGAGAATCAAGAGGCAATCATAACACTGATGAGGGACAATTCAATATTAGTTAAGTCCATTTCACTTATATGCTTCGAAGATGTAGGTACAATTTCAAACTATTATTTTCTGTTAACCTGAGGAATTGGTAGGTCTTACTGTACACAGAACGTTATTCACAAAGAGGATTTAGATTTCCCAAGTGTAAAGCAGACCTTCAATGATAGTTGCCTGCAATAAAACTCGCCGCAATGAATTGCTGCAATCAGTATTTCGAACTGTAAAGCGGGTCTAATGTTGCTTCACTAGATTCACGAGCATGCGAAATGCAGTAAAGTTTTTCTAGAAATCGATTACCGTAACACTGGAGGACTCGAACAGATTGCAATTGAAAAACACAGAAAATTTTGTGTATGTGAAATCAGTTGTCTATAAATACATTGGTCAGAGTCGACAAGCTATATAAACCCGATTGGAGGAACATTTTTCAACACAAAACTAAAAACAATCCGAGGCTGATAAAGGATGTGCTTGATGCGAGGCTCCTGCTGGATAGAACAATATAAAAAAATACTACGAAAGGTGACAAAGGTCCATTCAGCTCACTACTCACTCTTATGTTGAGATATTTATGAGAATAGTTAATGGACGAAGTTATTGTCGAAATTAGCAGGTAGTGCTTGCCTGAACTGCCTTAGATTGTACGATATAAACAGGACTATGTCTAGTCCTTAGATTCAGTATCAATTATCTTCTCCTGAAGATGCTCACCTTTCTAGCAAAACGCGCATCAATGGCATGGTGTTAGAGTAATTGATCTCTAGGAAAAGTTTTGAATTTCACATCGAAGTTCCAATGTCATGGTTGATGAGAGAAGTTCGTTTAAGTTTATAGAACAAGTGTGTGGATAACGGTTAATATATTGGCGCAATTGCTACTCAGCAAGTTGACGAGGATGTTCGACAGTGAGTGAAGCACTTTACTGTCATCAACTATTACTTACAAATGATTGATGCACGACCTACGTCGCCTCCAACTATTTAACTACTCTTCGTCCGTTACGTCTGATACGATCACTTTGCATAATAACATTTACCGGTCCAACGATAAATTCGATTTACACCCTATCGTTATGGCAAGTAATACAATTTTCAGTCGTAACCGTATCTCTTGCAATCGATATCGAATATGCAACCGATTAACATAATTTCACAGGACGATACTACGAAAGCAAATCTATTTGCGTTATGAATCCAATTTGTCACAACGTTTTGACATATTATTAGACTAGATTGGAAATTGGCTCGGCCTGATTATTTATTAATACCGTATTGAATCATCATTGCAGGATAATTGCATATTCGGATATTAAATTATATCTGAATCCAGACTGATGCCAATTATTGGTATTTTGTATGGTTGATTGTTGAAGCAGATTTTCTTCACATTCAATGGACTGAGGAATACAGTTGGACGGGAGATATTCTCCTCTCATTTTCAAATTTTCCCCAACGAGTCGAAACATTCATCCGAGAAAAAAATTAGGCGTTTTCTTCTCCAGAAAGAAAAATGCAAAACTTCCCTTTTTACTGAAAAATTATCATGATTTCGATTAAGTCACGTACTTTTATTACAACTTCTTCTATGAGTGAGAGCGAAAAACAAAATAGATAATCTGTGCATTTGAACCTAGAAAAATTTGTATTGATGGAAAGTAAGGAAAATTCACGGACAACTAAGAAGATCGATATTCCAAAAAAAACTCAGAAGGAAATGAAATTTCGATATATTGTATAAAAACAAACATGTAGAGCGTTGATATCTTCACGAAGGTAATCATGTTTTTTCAAAAAAGCTTTTATTAACGATTGACTGAGCCTTTCTAGGTAGACTTTATGAGAAAGTTTGGCCTGTCTGGAGAAAATTCATCATTATTATGTTGAAAAATACTTGATGGCCCTGTATCCACCATAATTTCTTTCGATAGCAACACTTCGCAAATGCGCCATATCTAAATATACTGTGGTTACTTCACCCTCTTTCAATATTCAATGACGAATTATACAAATTACGGAATCACTTGTCATGAGAACACATATATCTATACACTTTGATACAAGTGTTGATACAATTTTTCAAAATAACAACACCAGGAACTGCTACGCGGACGAAGTCGAATTGTTGATCCGGAAATCTGAAAAGTTTTTGAAAAAATTTTAAGGCTCCAAAAGTTCGCTCCTATACATTTTCAACCTCTGCATATATATAAAAAAAGTTTTTGGAGTACTTTGTGAAAAAAACACGAGTACCTATGTGAAGTAGGAAAATTCACGGAATACTCAAAAGATGGGATTTGTGCATTCCGTGAATTTTCCCACTTCACATGGGTACTCGTGTTTTTTTCACAAAGTACTCCAAAAAAATTTTTTTATACACTTGCAGATTCACACGAAAGGGCAGCCCTGTAATGTTCGAAAAACAACGCGTGAATCAAGGGAGAGGAGATAAGAATTAACATTCATTTTGAATTTTTGAAGTTTGTAAGCCTCAGGAGAGACCTCTTTCGAGAAGAAGTTCCAAGGCTCAGCTGTTCTATTGAAAAGAGATCCCTGAGCAAGAGAGTTTCGAAAGGTCTTCAAATTCACAACAAAGCAGTGGGAATTCTGTACTCGTCGTGTCATCCGTGTAGGTATTGCCAAGGGTGGAACGATTTATAACAATTCAGAAGAGCATCGATCGTGAAAATATCAATAGAAGAGAGCGAGCCTGCGAGCGGAGAATCACCAATAAGATGGATTGCTTTCCTCTAAATAGAATCGAGAAGCCTCAATGAATGGTTTGGTGCTGAACTCCACACGTGAGAACTATATTCCAACAGGTCATATCTGAGCATTGTAGATCATTAGAAGCTGACGAGAAGTGAAATATTTTTTCGCACGAAACAGAAATCCAAGTTTCTGGGAAGCGCTTTTAGTGATCGATCTCACATGGTTTTCCCATGATAGATTATCACTGACCGTAATTCCTAGCATCGAGATACTTGACTTTGTGGAATAGTTACTCCTAACATATGCATGCATTTTCTATAAATACATCGAAAAAGACGTAATATCGGCAAACATATATGAAACTTGGTAATATACATTCACCCGCAATCTGTTGCAGATCGATCTCCTAATTGAATTGAATTATAAACACAGAAGAGTGTGCGGTATACAGTTACGAAATACTTTCCACTGGAAGTCATATTGTTATTATTGGATGAAATAATCATATAACATCAAAATTTTCTGTATTTTTCATATCGGTTTGCATGAATACTCGATAGAATAGCTTCGTTTCATTATGTCGACCTTTTTCAGGTTCCACCTATCGACTACTTACGTCAGGTGACCTTGGACTTGGGAGGAGCAACAGGAACGTCTGCCGAAAGTCTTCCTGGTAACGCCTCCGCCGCGAGATCATCAGTTTCTACATTAATTAAACGTTTCAACGAGGTGAGTGCTATAATAGTCATTTATGGCACTAGTGTGGTATGATGAAAATAAGTCACGCGAGAAAGTATTATAGCACGAGGCCGTCAGGCCGAGTGAATAAGATCTCAAATAACTTAGGAAACAACACACAGGTGTGTGTGAGTGGCATACAATTTTTCATCCAACAAGTGGAAGAATTCGTTTTCATTATGAGATAATAATAAGTTTTGTGATCAAATCAAGGCTGCTTGCTTCTCAGTAACCTATGAATGTCAGAATAACTTGACAGTAACTTCTTTACATTTTGGTCAAAGTAGGTTGTTTGTTTGGTTGCCACGGGCATGATACACTGGTAGCAAATGTTCAAATAAATGTTGACGCTTGTCAGTTTTCGCTGACGAAAATGGACGCTTCTTTCTTCTAGAGAGAAAACTTAAATAAAATGGAGGAAACTGATGAAAATGATTAAGGAAATATTTTCAATCAGAACCAAACCAGACATGATCTGAACCCTTTTGGAATGAAATGTTCATGTTGATGAGAAGTTAAAATAGTTTACATTTCGTCGAGGAGCATCTTCAAATATCATGACGGTTCTTCATTGAACTTTGAATATATATGTCCTACGAGACAAGAGATAACTCTACAACTTCCACTAACTTTTAACGAATCTTCACTTTTGGTTCACTATATTATGCTAGACGTATATGTAGGAGATGATCTACAAAGACAGTTGTGAGTAAATTATGGAACAGAAACAGAAAACAAAGGATTGATTTTTGAAATGTCCGAGATACTAACGTGGAAATAGGATATTGAAATACGTTTTCACTGTTGCATGACTCGCTTATGTGATGTGATGTGGGTTATTTTATATATCCTTTTGTTTTTATTGGAATGATTTATTTTTTCTCAAAATTTGAAACATTATCTTGATACCTACATGCAATGCCTAGACTCTCTAGTTTACCAGATCGAAATATAAAATGCTCAAACTTTCTAGAGCATGACTGGTCAACGAAACGTGTAAGGCTGTTTCACTGACCCCGTCTATTCAACAAAATTGTAGAAGCTTTAAATGCAGAAAACTTCATTATCGACGATCTGATGACGGATTTTTCATACTTCAACCGTTCGATACAAACCAACCAATAATGAAAATTCATTTCGCCACCAATTACAAGACATCTCCTTTGAGAGTGGCAGTTTTCTTCGAAATACATGGCGTCACATACCCTAAGAAGACGCAGTTCAAAAAAATACATTATTTTCTGTAACTCACTTGAAATTTGAAGGAATAAGAGTATTATGTGAGTCAGTAGTGAATCACTCGATCCAAGTTTAGAAAATCACTGGGTTAATCTTGGAATGAAAGTTTACTTTTTCATGCATTTTTCAGAAAACAGAGTCATCTGCTATTGAAAACAGCTCATAACTGTCAGGAAACTTTCGTTGAAATGAATTTGAAAGTTATACTTCAAACTATTCAAAATTCCACAAACGCATTACATGTCAGATCAAAGTCAGTTGACACCATCATAAGAAGTAAGCAATCTAGTATCTTCACTCCCAACTGAACAAAATAACTGCCATCAGCGCTTCCGGTGGTTGGTGACCCAAAGCTTCCAAATTTTATTCGGGAATTATTATTATTATTATTGACGGGAATATATTCAAAGCCCCAACTTCGTAGTCAAGTGAAATGAAAAATCAAATGTTCAAGGTCAAGCATTAGCCTTGAAAAGTTAAGTACAATAATTAATGAAATCAGATGGGGGAAAAAGACCAAGAGGATTGTTAAGAGTGTTGAGATAGTCAATTTTGAATTACCCTAAATAATTATTTCGTAGCATATTTGTTAGAGTTTGAGCAACACCCGATATCTATTCCAGAATTATGTTTTGAATATATCATTGTTGAAACAGTTGTTTATGATAATGAATGTTGTTTTAGACACAAATGTCATAATAACTTAATAAGTTGTCATTAAATATATATTTCATAAAGGAGTTTTCTGGCCTATTCCACAATATAATCTATCAGGTTACGGGCCCAGTACAGTTATATTGATATTCCAGTTAAGCAGTTACATAAAGTGTTCAGAAATAATGTCATCCATCATGCAAGTAGAAAAGCTGAGTAAAGACAACTATGACACTTGGAAAATGCAAATGGAAGCCATTCTTATCAAAAACGACCATTGGGCTTATGTTGCTGGTGAAATTCCACGTCCGGTCGATATCACGCTAGTGGACAATTGGAAGAAAAATGACCAAAAAGCACGAGCAGATATAATTTTAGCTATGCAGCCCTCCGAATTATGCATCATAAAACATTGCGAAACATCTTCCGAAGTCTGGAACAAATTGCAGGAAGTGTATCAATCCAAAGGACCTGCAAGAAAGGCCACATTACTGAAGAAATTGCTATTTACCAAAATGGAAGAGAGCAACAATATGGCAGATCACCTAACTTGTTTTTCAAATACAGTCGATAAATTGAAAGAAATGGATATAGAAGTTGCTGATGATCTCCTTGCTATTCTGATGTTATACAGTATCCCAAGTTCATTTGAAAATTTTCGTTGCGCAATTGAGTCTAGAGATGAATTACCTAAGCCAGAAGCCCTGAAAATCAAACTTCTTGACGAATTCAATGCACGAAAAGGAAAAGACAATCACGAAGGAGCCTTCTACACCAAATCCAAATCGAACTGGTACAAAACAACAAGCAGACATGATGCGAAAATAAAGCCAAAATATCAGAATAAATCCAATACTGATCCAGAAAACAAGAAATTTCGCTATAAATGCAATTACTGCCATAAACCTGGCCACAAAGGTGCAAATTGCAGAAAAAGAGGTGAAGCTAGTAGCAGACAACATGGTGCATCTAATGTAGAAGAAGCTTTCATGGTAAATCAATTCGATGAAATACATGAGTACACCACTGTGATAGCCGCCTATAACGCGAAAGAAACTGAAAATGTGTGGTGTTTAGATAGTGGAGCTACATCCCATATGTGTAATGAAAAATCAAAATTTTCGAATTTTGTTCCTGTATATGGCGAAAAAGTGCGCTTAGCAATTGATCAAGCAGCAGACATAATAGGAAAAGGCACAGTTAAATTAATGGTTAACAACGGACGATATGGATTCAAGCAAATCAGCTTAGAAAATACATTGTACGTACCAGATTTGAAAACCAACTTGATATCGATTTCGAAGGCAGCAGATAATGAACGACAAACATGTTTTTCGAAGGATTACGCAGAAATCAGGAACCCAAATCAGGAAATAATATTGAGAGCAGAAAGAAATGGGCAACTTTACTATGTTCGAGAATGCAGTAACAGTGCAGAATCAACAGCAGTTGTTGAAACAGATACAAGCGAACTTGAAAAGTGGCACCAGCGATACGGACATCTCAACGAAAACGATTTGAAGACCCTCTTATCCCAGAGTCTGGTAGAAGGTATGAAGTTCAATTTGTCAGAAAAACTTCCACCATGTGAAACATGCATCAAAAGTAAGCAGACTGTGACTAGTTTTCCAACTTCTTCAAAATCAAGATCTGAAAATTTATTGAATCTTGTGCATTCAGATGTATGCGGTCCAATGAGAATGAAGTCCTTGGGTGGAGCACGTTATTTTGCCACCTTCATAGACGATCATTCAAGATGGCTACAAATTTATTTCCTGAAGACAAAAGGAGAAGTGAAAGATGCATTCATGAAGTATAAAGCATATTCAGAAAGGAAAACAGACACAAAAATCAAAATCCTGAGAACCGATCGAGGAATGGAATATATGGGAGCGGAATTTAGCAGCTATCTGGAAAGAAATGGGATTGAAAGACAATTTTCAGCCGTATACACGCCCCAGCAGAATGGAGTTTCAGAACGCATGAATCGTACGTTAGTTAAAATGGCACGTTGTATGCTCATCAATTCAAATTTACCCCAAAATTTCTGGGCAGAAGCCATATCAACTTCAGCATACATTCGAAACAGATGTATTACACGATGTCTAGGAAATAAAACCCCATTTGAAGTATGGAACAAAAAGAAACCCCTGGTATCCCACTTTAGAGTTTTCGGATCGAAAGCATTCAGCTTGTTGAAGATGCCTAATAAAGGAAAGTTCGACCCAAGATCGAAGGAAATGATCTTTGTAGGTTATTCAACGGAATCCAAAGCATATCGACTTTGGGACCCCGATACAAGAAAAATTGTCACGAGCAGAGACGTTCGATTCATCGAAACCACAAGAATGGAAAACGAACAGAATTGTGCAGAAAATAATCAATTTTTTGACCATATTAATGATAATTCAGAATCAAATGAATCTGTTGAACCGAGATCATATTCAGAACCAGAACAAAATTTGGAAATTGGGGATGATGAGATGAGTGAAGGTACCATGCAAGAAAATGATGAAGCCACCATCAGAAACAATTCAGACTCAACACTTGTTTCCTTCAAGAGGGGGCCGGGAAGACCAAGGATACTAAGAAATGGATCTCTAGGAAGACCAAGAAAAGAGTATAATATGGTGGAGTGCACAGAATATGCTCATGTACTAATCGACGAAGGACAGAATAATCCTACAATCAACGAGGCTTTGACAGGAGAACATGCAGAGGAATGGAGAAAAGCAATGAAGAAGGAATTTCAAGCACTCGCTGATAGCAATGCATGGATTCTCGTCGATAGGCCATCAAACAGAAAAATTGTTGGGTCTAAATGGGTCTTTAGAGTAAAATACAAGGCAAACGGTGAAGTTGAACGACGAAAAGCACGACTAGTTGCGAAAGGCTACACTCAGCAACCTGGAGTGGACTACCATGAAACTACTTCACCAGTAACGAGACAAAGTTCAATACGTCTCATACTCGCAATTTCTTCAGAACTGGGACTTGTATTATATCAGATGGACGTGGTTATGGCATACATAAATGGAGAGTTGGAAGAAGAAATTTACATGGAGCAAGCTGAAAGTTTCATTGCCAGAGGAGAGGAAGACAAGGTGTATCTCTTGAAGAAGTCTATCTATGGCCTAAAGCAATCAGGTAGACAATGGTTCAAGAAACTAGATCAGCACCTCCAACTCATGGGACTGAAGCCAATCAACACTGATAAGTGTGTTTACATTTTTAAAAGAGAAACAGATCTTTTACTCCCAGCTGTATACGTCGATGATCTAATCGTGGCAACCAATACCGAAGAAATGTTTTTGAAACTCAAGCAAGATTTGATGAAGCAATTCAAAATCAAGGATCTAGGACAGCTTCATTATTGTCTTGGAATCGAATTCAAACAAGAAATATCTTCGAATTCTATCTTCATTTCCCAGAAGAAGTATATAAAAGACATCCTGATCAAATTCGGTATGATGAATTGCAAACCTGCATCGACTCCTATGGATGCAAATTCGAAATTGTGCAAAGAAATGGCTCCCAAAACTGAAAGAGAAAGAGAAGAAATGAAAAGTATTCCTTACCGCCAAGCATTGGGATCCCTCATGTATTTGGCAGTTTCTACTCGCCCGGACATTTCTTACGTAGTGAGCGTTTTGAGCCAATTCAACAATGATCCTGGTCATATCCATTGGACAGCAGTAAAACGTGTCTTCAGATATTTGAAGAATACTGAAAATTATGGACTACGATTTCGAAGATCAAAGAAAGACCTCTACGGATATGTTGACGCTGACTGGGGTGGAGATCCGAATGATAGAAAATCATACAGTGGATTCGTTTACCTATTAGCAGATTCAGCCATTAGCTGGGAGGCGAGAAAACAAAAATCTGTGGCATTGTCGAGCACCGAGGCCGAATACATGGCCTTGTCAGAAGCGACCAAAGAGGCAGTCTATTTGAGAACGTTCCTCAATGAAATAGGATTACCGATGTTCCGGAATAACTCAACAGTTCTATTCTGCGATAATCAAGGAGCACAAAAATTAGTCAAAAATCCAGTTCATCACTCGAGAACAAAGCACATAGATATACGCTACCACTATGTTAGAGAAGTTTTTGAAAAAGGAGAACTGGACATTCAATACATTCCAACCCAAAATATGACGGCAGATATTTTCACCAAAGCACTCTTCAAGCCAACCCATGAAAAGCACGTGAAGTCTTTGGGAATGGATATCTTAGGTTGAGAGGGGGTGTTAGAGTTTGAGCAACACCCGATATCTATTCCAGAATTATGTTTTGAATATATCATTGTTGAAACAGTTGTTTATGATAATGAATGTTGTTTTAGACACAAATGTCATAATAACTTAATAAGTTGTCATTAAATATATATTTCATAAAGGAGTTTTCTGGCCTATTCCACTATATAATCTATCAATATTTTATAGTGAAGGGATATTCAAATATTCAATCAATTCGAGAGTTTTTTTGAGATATCTCGTTTCTTACTCACTGTAGTATCTGTAGCTGTAGTCCATCCAATCCTTTGAAGAAAATGTCCATTGAACAAGTAGCAGTAATTCAACATGTAACTATGCTACAAGTAGATGCATTCTTTTTGATGTTTGTTTCAGTTCGGAATTACCAAGGAGGCATTTTCCCTTCTTCTTTGTTCTGGATCTTGAAACGAATGTTCAGTGGTGAAAATGTTTATAATTGGTTAGGCATTAAATATTTTCGTCGCAAGTGAATAATTATTAACTTAATACCTAATACCTCAAATTTGATTCTCAGATTTTTTTCCCTTTGTATTGACTCATTTAAATTTCTTGTTTTGACAAATTTGTACATCTTCCATCATCAAGTGAATGAGAATGAAAAAAAAATTGAATTGCAATCTGTTTCTGTTGCCATGATAACTTTGGAACATATGCATTTTATATATGCAGATTCTCACGAAAGGAAAGTACTGTGATGTTCAAAGAACACCGCGTGGGTCAAGGGACAGGAGATACGAATTAACATTCATGAATTTCTGAAGTTTGTTAGCCTCAGAAAGGACCTCTTTTGGCAAGGAGTTCCAAAGCTCAGCTTTCCTATTGAAAAAAGATCCCTGAGCAAGAGAGGTTTCTAAATACACAACAAAGGGGTAGGAATTCTGTTTTCCTCGAGTTATCCGTGTAGATATTGCCAAGGCGGGAACGATTGATAACAATTCGGAAGAGCATCGACCATGAAAGTATCTATAGAAGAGAGGCAAGTCTCCAACCCTTCTACGATGTTCCAAATCGTGAGCGAATAATCACCAACGAGACGAATTGCCTTCATCTGAATAGAATCGAGAAGCCTCAATGAATGTTTTGGTGCCGAACTCCACACATGAGAAACTGTATTCCATGACAGTTCGTATCTGAGTCTAGTAGATCATTAGAAGCTGACGAGAAGTGAAGTATTTATTCGCACGAAATATAAATCCAAGTTTCTGGGATGCACTTCTAGCGATCGATCTCACATGGTTTTCCCTTGAGAGATTATCACTAATCGTAATTCCTAGCATCGAGATACTTGATTTTGTAAAAATAGTTACAAATGACATCTGAATATTTTCGAAGCTTATATAGAAACATACTTCAAATGAACAAAATGATGTTATTTCGGAACTTGGGTATTTTTGTGGGGATAATGAAGTTCGAAGAACTATATATTTGGCTTTTTGTTTCTCCGGATCACAAAAAAGAATTACAACTTCTATGAAAGAAGTAAAATCAAATGAATTATTTCCACTATCTGTTGATTATTTTCGTATCCACGTTAAGATAAAGATAGAATCCATCTGAAACACCTACACTCCTGCCTATATGGCAGGGCGGGCACTGAATAACATAGAAATCACTTTTTTTTGCTCAATTTGTATACAAGCATAAGAAAATTGAGTCAAATAGATAGCATACAAAGGAGGGCAAAAATTGAAAGCAATTTGTAGATTGATCTCATTCATCAGAATAATATTTCATTCAAGCTCAGACAAGATCTTGTTTCGCTCGGAGAAAATAACCTTTCAAGCTCCTCAGTGGACGAATGGAATAATTATAGAACATTTCCGTTACATACACCATACATTTTCGAAAAATTCAACTCTCCCTCAGAATAGTCATTATGATGGCCATCGCAGTCTAGCAGGAAGGGTTGTGAGGAATTGATAGGAGAAGGTGTTATCTGAAAAAAATTCCTCATGTTGGTTGAGTATGTTTTGGAAATAAATTCAGTTTGAATTGAGCAACTTCCTTGGAGTAATTTCCTTATCTTTTAAAAAGACACCTGATATTCTGAATTTTCATTCAAAAATGTTGAATTTCAGATCCAGAAGAGTAAGAGATAATTATTTTATGGGGACTTCTACTGAAGATGAATCTCATATGATGTAGACTTTGATGGGTTCACTAGTATATGTATAACAGAACTATACTATATCCATCCAACAAAGAGAGTAACCCAAACTATGATAGATGCGTGATCAACGGGTGATCGAAGCGTGATCACCACATACATTCGCATCTGTTGGGTAGTATAAACACGCCTCCTTACGCTGGCCAATCGAAACAAATGTAATCGACTGGTGGAATTCGCGCTACAGAATGGGAGTAGTCAGTTACGTTTTAACGCTTGTGCTGTGTACATATATGGTATTTTGAGGTGTAACAAAATACTTTTCAGTACTTATTTTTATGTGAGCAACAGGGTGTGAGTAAGGGTTTCCTCAGAATTACTATTTCAAATATAAGGAGTTAATTCTGAGTAATCTGGACTTCTACTGATCACAGAGAAGGTCGCCAGAAGCAGCAGTTAATCATAATAATCTAAGTATTATTTATAATTAATTGATATATCATATAATTATCAACTACTTCACATTTATAGGGTTTCAACTATAAGGGGAGCAATAAAAATCAAATAAAAAAAAAATCCTTTAATTGATACCTGATTATAACTTCAATAACTTCAGTACCTGGATAGGCACAATAATGGTACAATCGAGAGCTCCAAATTGACTAACTGTTAGTTTGGTAACTCCTGGTATTCCTGTTACTGGGCTCCTGGTCCTGGCTAGGAAGGTGAGGCTCCCTTATTACTATGACAGGAGTAAGTAAGGTGAGTCTCCCTTGTTACGGAGGCAGCTAGTGTTTCTCTGGACTCCAATTTCCAGATGCCAGGTAAAGACCGTGTTCTGGCTAGGAAGGTGAGGCTCCCTTGTTACAATGACAGGGGTAAGGTGAGTCTCCCTTGTTTCTTTGGACTCCAATTCCAGATGCCAGGTGTTGAAAGGAAATCGAACAAATGAGCAGGAGTTACGATAGAAAAATTCGAGGACCTCGTTCTTGGGTGTACCGAAAATGTACAGATGCCTTATGTCCAGATATTGAATATAAATTTACAGAATGAAGAGTTTTATAAACTCTTAATGCAGGTGGTTATGAGGTACAAAAATAGGAGTTGAATACAAATAGTTAGAAACTTGAAATTCTACAACAGCAGATACCAAAGCTCTAATGATTTTTATACAAAAATATATTGAATAGAATACTTTTCATCATAAATCTACTGAAGGTAGATCGCCCAGCGATCAGAAGAACTTAGACATGAGAAGGCTTCCCAAGAATTCGGCGTTTTCACAAGAAAAAAGGAATACCTGTCTTATAGGGGAAATTTTCAAATTTGGAAGAACCACAAATTCCCAACTTAGGATCTCTGAATATTCCAACTTACAGATATTTCTCTTCTGAAGAGACACAGAATGATCTCAATACCAGGAACAACCCTGAGATGAGATGAGTAGAATATTCTCAGATAAAATGAAACAGTAAAAAATAGCAAAATAAAATTTCTACTCACCTTATCCTTCAGGCCGATGGGAAGCTGCAGACAGATTATCCTGTTTAGATTGTTCCAGAGACCAACTTCTGATCCCTCCTGGCAGATGAGGATGAAAACCTGAAAATATATGAAAACGCAGAATCCAAAGAACAAAAAGGAAAAATTTTGTGGAATGTCACTACTCAATTTGAAAAACAAAACATTCCAAGGAAACTGTTCGAGGAAGAAAACTTCCGATCATCAGATTACACACGGCTTTTAACCTTAAAAATCACAACTTCTGAAAATTTGACAAAAATATACTATTTCATTGACCAGTAATGAAACACACCATAATAACATCCGTGTATAACTGATAATGGAAAGATGATTCAATTAATTAAATAAGACAAATGATACCATGTCTGAAATTCTTTCGTGAACGCTCAGCGCTTACAAACACCCTCCTTGAGAGATCGGAAACGACAAGACAGACAACCGACAAGTCAGTTCGTTCTTCCCGAGTTTAAGGTCCCGTGGTACATACAATTTATGACAGTAGAACTCCACTCGCAGTCCGAAATGTGAGGCCGTAATCTACAGCGCATGCGGACTGGGGTAAAAGATCTTAGGACTAATTTGTGACAGTAGAACTATACTTGCGGTCAGAAATGGAGTGTAGTGCTAAATGATAACACAATAATCGCACTGACATTGTAACGAAAAATTTTCGTTACAGAGGTTTGAAATTTTTGAAATGTGGAGTACTGATAGGTCTGGAAAAACTGCTAATATGTATCCCTATTGTCCACCCAAAAAAAAGACTGCACCTCAAAAAATACAATTTCGGTCGTTCTTTAGTGCGACTTCGTGCATATATATATATATATATATATATATATATATATATATATATATATATATATATATATCATTCATTACTTCATCAGATAACCCTCTCCACGTTCAAAAGACTTCCAGTCAAAAATATCTACGATTGTATTTCTATGGGATTTCTGATCGATTAGACCAGAAATACATTTCTGCATCTAGCCACGTGAAATATACTATAACACTCCAATTTACTGCGTCATCCCCCTGAATTACTTCTTTCTATTCTCGCCTGTAGTCATAAGCCCACATACACAAACAAACTTCTTGCGTCTCCTTGACACGATCGCCTGGAGACAGCGACGCGATATTTTTCGAGAGGAAATTCTGATGTCATGGCTGTCTAAGGATTAGGATATAATGGCCTCTTTTATTGGATTTGGCGAATATCGTTACGAGATTATGATTGTCCCAATTCATGTCTTAGTCCGACGTCTCGCAACAATGGAATTATCAATTCCTTGATGAGACAGGAACGAACTTTTCCAACGGAGAGAGTGTTTCGAGGCTATTCCAAATGGAATGGAACCGCTCGTTGAGTATTTCAATTGTTGATAACCTAAAAGTGTCAGTTAGCCAAAGCATATGTGAAAAATTTTATATCTGTTATTTCATACTAACGTTTCATAGCAGTTTGGCCCTCTTAAATTCACAATATATCGGTAATTTCGTGTAAACTCGGCAAATTTTTTATTTGAAAGGCAGAGTATGCACATATTTCTGTCGAACGTCACATTGCTTTGACAGATGATGAAGGCTAATTGAAATCTAGAATATTATGTTAGCAATCATAAAGTTTTTACAGAATATGGAAACGGGCACTTTGATAAAATCATTGGAAATATCAATGATTTTCAGCATTACTTATATTCCACTGCTGTTTCTGAATTTATTTCCATTATGTAACATTAGTACGAAGAAAATCCGACTTGAGTTAAAGCAGTGAGAAATATTCCGTACCAATTTTGTACAGTCTCCCTTTGAAAGAAGGAAGTATCTTTGAAGGAGATACTCGAAGCTGAAACAGATCAAAAGTGATGACCTGCGTGCTAGGACTTCATGTCAAACCCTGAATTTGCTTTTGTTGAGACACAAGGTAAAGAGACAGATAGAGAAAGGGTATGCCTCACAAATTTTCGTCAATCTCACAATGAAACTAGTTCAATTTTTGATAGGCATACGGAAAAAATTAGTTTTGGTTACATTTTTCCACTATCCATTCGGGCAAATTGTAAGTCACCGTGTATCATTCGAAGTATATCATCATGATTTCTGTACTTTGAGCGATGTTTCATTTTGTAACAAATGCAAGGCAGTCTATAACGGAGGCAAATTCTGAGATTAACGTGATGCGTGTAATTTTTATTGTAGATTGTGATTTGTTTCACTTTCGATTACTTTCCGTTTCAAAGACACTGTCAAAAATTGGTCCAAATAATATGTCACTACCGCCTTGTCTATTATGATGTGCAGTGAGAGAGAACAATTTGGAAACAAAGTCCCTAATTCCAATTACCGGCATTATATATACTTTTACATAATAACTCTCAGGAGGTATGCATATTATAGTATAATCGACAAACCTCTTTGAATGGGCATTCATTCGAAGACCCTCATTTTCTTAATATATCTACTTGCCAATTATTGGATACCTGGGAGCACGAACGTTTTATCTATACAGGTGAAGATGAAAGATGAGTTACCGCTTCTTTTTCATTGAATGGGCAACAACAGCAAATGTTACAATAATGTATTCAAATCGAAATTCGCAGGAAATTTTACTTCACATCAAGTATGTTTGGTGACAAATTCTAGAAGGTGATGTGAATGGTACATTTGCTAGTGTTGTTACAGATTTCTCAGCGGTTTTTGGCAATGGCGTTAGTGAATTGATAGTACAGGAGAGAGTGACAGCCGAAACCTATTGGGAATTTCGTGTAATATCTCTTTCTCGCACCGTCACTGTAAAAAAAAGCAGTTTATTTCCAACAGGATGTACCCAATTACAGGAAACGCTTTGAAATACAATACACATAATATCTTAGTATATCTTAGTATGTATAAAGCAATCAGAGAGAATTGCGAAGACATTATATATTATGTTGAATAATACAACTGATGATGCTGTGTATGGAATCATAGTGAATATCACACATTTTACAAATTCTATTAAAACTATGACACATTATATATGTGGGTGATTTCAAAGCAATGTCTGTTCTAGGTGTATTGAGGTAAAATTTCAGCTGACTTCTTGATTCAAGTCGCGGTACAGCAAAATTAACATTATTTAAGATGAATGTGTTGTCAATGTTGTTGTGTAACAGGTTGTATAAGAATTTTATGCTGAGTATCACCCTCCTTTTCTCAAGGGATACTACATCGAATCTGCCCAGAAGTGCATCGTGATCAGTACCCCTAATGAGATAAATACCATCAACTTTGAAACTCAAGAACTTCAAAAACTTCCTTTGTATATTCTCGATAGATTGTGTCTGATATGCATATATAGGTTGCCAAATGATAGTACCATATTCTAATTGAGAACGAACATATGAGTTAAATAACAGTTTCAAAGTAGATATATTCTTGAGGTCTTTAGAATTTCTATAAATGAATCCTAGCATTCTGTGCGCTTCACGGACCACTCTATCTATGTGACAAGAGAAGGAGAGTTTGTAATCGTATGTGATTCCAAGATCTTTTATTTCTCTACAGCGAGTTAACATTATGGCGTTTATGGTATAATCATAAAGGACTACATTAGTTTTTTTACTGAACGAAATAACGTTACATTTTTTAATATTCAGGTGTAATCTATTTTGTGAACACCAACTCTCCACTGCAGTAATGCTTGCTTGCAGTTGTTTACAGTCGTAAATAGTTTTGATTTTAGTATATAATTTAAGGTCATCTGCAAAGAACAGGTTCGAAACAGTTATATTATCGCACAGATCGTTTATGAATATCAAAAACAATAGTGGACCAAGGTTGGAACCTTGTGGGACTCCAGAGGTAACAATATAGGAGTCAGACTTATATGATTCGTACTCTACAAACTGTTTTCTATCTAGAGTGTAGGATTTGAAAAGTGAAACCAATGTTTCAGAGAAGCCCATTTTACACAGTTTGGCGAGGAGAGTGAAATGATCTATTTGATCGAAGGCCTTCTGGAAATCCAAGTAAATGACATCTACTTGGCCCTGACTATCTAGAACAGAACACATGTATTCATTCAAGCAGGCTAAGTTTGTAATACATGATCTCTTTTGTAAGAAACCGTGTTGTTGTATTGAGATATGACTATTAATTTGTTGATATAAATTTCTGTACACAGATTTCGAAGAGTTTGGAGAAATTGCACAGTATTGAAATCGCTCGATAGTTTTCGACATTGAAGGGGTCTCCTTTTTTAAGGATAGGGCATACGCGGGCAGTCTTCCAGATAGGGGGGAATGTTCCAGGTGTTAGAATCAGGTTAAATATAAACAGTAAGGGTTCACACAACACTCGAATACAGTCTTTAACCACCAGGCTTGGTAACATGTCGATACCAGATGTTAATTTGTTCTTGAGCCTCATAGATGAATCTAGGATGTCTTGTTCTGATATATAGCTCAAATGGACACCTTCAAAGTCTATATGTTCGGATATACAGTTGGAGTGAAATAGATCGAGATCAGACTCTAAATAAACTGACTTAAAATATTGACCGAAGCAATTCACTATGTCCTGTGGGTTATCGAATACTACGTTGTTGTATTTCATCGCACCTGGAATGCAAGAATGACCTTTTCTGCTGTGAACAAATGACCAAAAATTTGAACAATCAGTCAAGATATTGTTTTCAGCGGTTCTTACGAAGTTGTCGTATGCATTAATTATTTTATTTTTCACAGTTGATCTCAAGTGCAAAAGTTGTTTGTATCCGGTAAAAAAAATGCTGGGAAGCCAGTAGTACTTATGGGATTCACTTTACGGAAAGTCATTGACATTTTTCCTGTGGAATTATAGTGCTAGTGGTGGTAGTGATGGTGATATAACGTATTTTCCACATAGCGCCATCGATTTCGAGCGAAGTCCTTCTGTAAATAAGCCTGTTACTAATTTCCTACTCAGTAGGGGCCATCTATAAATCACATCACACGAATTCCATGATTTCAATCAATATTATTTTTCAATGCAATCAACATCAAATTAAACATATAACAAAACAAATAAAAATCATATTATTGTGATGAAAGGTAAGAACGTCATCATTCACCTCCTTTTATAATATGTAACTGTCATAGTAGTCACATATCAGGAATATTCGTTATGTTAGAATCTTTTTTATCAAACCATAAAGCATCATTGTCGTCATTTAAAAATAATATTCATTTGGCATGTCTAGTACCTACTCTTTGACGATGAATCTTCGCGTTGGGGAAAACTTCTTGTTGTTTCTTATAGATAGATAGATAGATATTTATTGTTTCTAAGAATACAATATTCTTGTAACAAGTGTTTGGTTCATATGCTAAAGAACGGCTTAAAAAGAACAACAAAAAAAAAGATATAACCTATTCGTTAATGATAAAAGAACGGAGCTTCAAAATGTTCATAACGCAATTAGATATAGCGGTGATGGTTTCAGGCGTAGCTATTTCTAGCAGGTCAGCCAACTCGTGTATGGTATTTGCGTACAACCTCAATTGTCCTCTTACCTCATCGTAGATGGGACATTTAAATATCAAGTGGTCTATAGTCTCAGCCTCTAATAAATTACATATCGAGCATATTTCCTGTGTGTTGATAACGTAGGAGCAGTTCCCAAAGAAAAATTTTACAGACATTTTTCCACAACAGCGCAATTGAGCAAATATTCTTGTAATAGCCATCGGCGTACTGAGCTTTAAATAAAATAGTCCATTAGTATTGGTAAACGCGTTGTAGAATAGTGAGAAAGTGAACTGTTCTAATCGAAGAATATCCTCTCTTTGCAAATATGTTTGGTACGAATCCAAGAATTGTTTTTGTTTGCTTCTTCCAGAGATAAGAGAAGGGTTATCACATAGATCATATCTTTCCACCCTCTCGAAATATTCTCTAATTTGGCGTATCCAATTGTACTTAGTTGGAAGATTCGTGATGGACTTCAACCTTTCGTAGCAAATTTTTGGGAGGCGAGTACCGGGCATATTATGAAGTTTCGTTATCCAAGATAAGACATTTTTAATAACGATAAAACTCAGTTTAATGGTGTTAGTTTCAAGCCTCACGATAAAATCTGGTGTGTTTTTTGAAAGGCACAGAAGGCGTTTGAAGAACATTACTTGTATTCTTTCGATTACCTCAGTATATCTGAGACCCAAAACTGCCACACAGTATGAGAGGGATGAAATTATTACGGAATTATACAATTGAATTCTAGCGTCCCAGGAACGCAGTTTAGCGCTAGCCATAAGGCTTGTTACTGCCCCTAAGGCTTGTTTAGTTTTACTAACGGTGATCCTCGCCATTTCTGAGAAAAGTGCAGATGAAGAAAAAACCACTCCAAGATATGTGAAACTATTCACTACCTCCAAGGTTTGGGTGATATGAGATATGTAATTCAAATTACGTTTTTTCCAAATAAATTATATTTTAACATGTGACATAACATCCTTCCCCATCATGGGAAAACCCCTCGTCTGTGAAATTAAATTTTCCGTAAGTTTCTTAAAATTATCCTCGACATATTTGCCATTTTCCATTCGTTGGCCCAGTCATACTGTTCCCAGAAAAGTTCGAGAAAGTGCTTTGAGATAGAATGCATGCAGCTCAGCTTGACTATGAAGCAGTTCTTTCCACAAAATGCAGAAACTAGAAACCTTTAAGTACCCTCTCACCTGAACACACCACTGATTTTATATCAACAGAGGTTGAGTACCTTGGTTGTCATATTCCATATCAAGACATCATGGAATTCCCGCCCCAAGAATAGAGCCATGATGGCTTACATCTTCAATAAACTTAAGTCCCAGTCGTCATATGGATTAACACTGCTCTCCTTAATACGGTACTGTCACGACTGCCTGGGTTGAGGATTTGAATGAAATGGCTTCTTTATAGTCAATTAGTGAATACGAAATGAGTCTAGAATAGTGAACAAGACACGACTACGTGGCTTCCGACACAACTACGACGCAAAAATAAAAATACTGAAATAATGAATGCCAAGAGATTATTACTTGTAAAAATCAGTCTATATGTAGAAAAAGAATTGTTTATACTTTATTTATGAGTTAAGTTGTCTTGCTTGAACCCGCCTTAGATATCATCAGTCGTATTTTACATTTGAGATATACTGACCCCGAAGGACGTTTATATCTCTCTTCGCAAAACTATGATCCAAACAAGAGCTCGATCAAACATCGACTATTTTGTCTTTATTTTTCACTTGTAGAAGAGAAATGTATGACTCCAAAAGTATATTTTTCACCTCGTCATTAATGAACGAGGTACGGAAAAAGATCCAAATGTCTCGAAATATATCGAAATCCCACGTCTGGCTACTAGAGAATTATTAATTCCTTAAGAAAGCAACGAACTCATCCGATGGAAATGATGGAGACAAAGGGCTTTGAGGCAATTCTTAATAGAATAAAATATGCTTCAAGATGCGTGGGTATCCGTCTTGCTTTCCATTGTATTCTTCTTGCGATTCGTATTTAAAAATCGCTATTAAAAATAATCCGTATAATGAAAAACCCTGCTTTCAATTATTTCGAGTCGTATTATTTGATATCGTCATTGTTTCAGTGAATACGGAGATGGAGAACGCGGCACCGGATAATAATTTGTCTTCAGCTTGAGAAACAATTCGCAAGAGAAATAATTTGTGTTAATAATTGTGTGTTCACTCAGTGTGTAGGTACTTACCTCGCAGGTAATATTTTAAATGTCAAGATTGTAATATTTGGGTAATGGAGGTCTTATTATTGATCGATGAGATTTGGACTTTGAGTGTAAAAGTAGAAACTTTTTGTAGAAATCAATTATCGTAACACCAAACTGATATTATGTACACTCGACGCGAGATGCCCTCAAAAGTTCAGCATCTTCAGGAGGATAAAATTGAAACAGAATCTAAAGATCAGGGTCAGCTATTTATATATCTCAATCTGAGTTAGTGCAAGAACTACCTAGAAAGTTTTTTATTGGTAAGACAAAAATACCCAAAATCCTAATGACATGGACTCCGCCTGTTGATTATTAATTATTTAAATAATTTCTCAACAATAAACTAAATAGCAGCTGGAAGGAATAGGCCCCTTGTCCCCATTCATATTATTTTCACACTCTTCTATTTCTTCACTTTCGGCTGTTTCGAAGATCCTTGTATCGTGTACATCCTTAATCAGTACCACATTGCTTCCACCAATTTTGTGATCATTGTCCAGAACAAGCTTGGTAACACTGAACTTTTGTGCATAGTGTTCCTACAAGAGTGGTTCTTAGTTCTTATAGCTCGTCGACTCAGCCGAATATATTTATTGTTGGAATCTTTTGACTTGATTATAGAGTTGTTATTTATGATAAGTTTTATGTGCATTTTTTCCGTAGTTTTCTAGGTTTGTAACCTACCCCAATCTGAAATAATAAGAGTTAGTATTGAAATCTACACAGGTTTCAAGGACAGATTTTCAATCTACCCCGAAAAGTTGCTGATTCTATTGAAAAACAGTTCTTCCTGCCCTTCTACACCTGTATAGATTCCAATATCATTTCTCATTTCTTCAGATTGTAGTAGGTTACAAACCCAGAAAACTACGGAACAAATATTGATCCACCACAGAATAATGAGGTTCAAACAGTATTTTATGTGCATCTTTCATATTCACTATATGTCTTATAAAGTCCTTCAGTGTTCTGGGGTTCAAATTGGATATCTATGAACTTTTTACTACTCCCATCTTTTCGAAAAGTCGAAGATTCACTGAGCGTTTATCTAAATTCACGTTTTCTGATTATTTCTATCTCTGTACTTAAACTATTCACTTCAGCTACGTGCCGAACCACTATTTTTTCATTGGTATACTTATTTCTTTTCATAGGAAAAGTAATGAACCTATGGGTGAAATACTGCAGTGCTGCCATTTTTTGTTCGTGTCTCTTCCTATAATATCAAGTTTCGTACCATTAGGTTTGTTCCTCATGACCAATACATCTGAAAATGGCAACTGTTGTTTTTTTCTATTTCATACCTTGATTTTATACTTTTACACCTGCTATTTGGTGCTTGTATCCATCACGCCGAACATGTCATCATCTGATTCAGGCCTTAGGAAGGTATTTGAGTTATTTCGTAGCATCCGACTCGAATCAACCTATGAACAGGTTAGCTATGAATGGAGACCCATGGGTAACCCATTGATGTTTCCTCGTGCTGTGCATGATAGTAGTGAATCGTCGTTTCAAATTTGTCTATTTTAAGTCATGTGTATCGTAATAACCAATGATAACTACCCGCAAGGGCTGTTTTCATGGTTAGTTATCACTTATGTCAAGATGTGGACACAAAAATTTTTGACATGTCATCAATTTTATCCATATTCTGTCTATCACTGTTTCGTCAGAAAAAAACATTCTCGTCGAGTAGCCCTCGAACATTGATAAAAAGCTCATAATTTAATCACAAGCACGTTATTTTAGGCAACAGCCCTCCGCCTTTGGCGTTGGGCCGTTGCCAAATAACGTGCCTTCGAAATTTCTGATGAAATAATTTCGCTGATTTTCAATGTCCTTGGGATATTACAGCTGAAAACAATTTCGATACATACAGAGCTTGGTGAGTAGAATGTATTCTTTGAACACTCTAGAGCTTGTGGTATTGGGACACTCGGAAATAAAGAACTTGCATCGAATGATATTTATAATTCACTTTCTTCCAACTTGATATCTTCAATTTCAACTAATTTATCGCCAAGACTATTGATTGCATGGATTTTCCAGGCTTATGTATGTTTGGTCAGGGATATATATATATATTTGGGAATGTGGGATTTGCAAGTTGTAGGTGTGATTTGAATAGGTGTGATCAATGTATGCTATAAATAGCAGAATGTAAAAATTGTTGAGGAATTAATCAGAATAATTAGTAGTTAACAGACGAAGTCCATATGTATCCAAGATACATACCCCAATGTACCCCAATCTTCAGATCTATTATCAATTATCTTCCTCTGAATATGCTCACCTTGTTAACACCCATCAGTTGTTAGAGTGATTGATGTTTACGAAAAGATTCGCATTCGTATTGTTGAAAAAGTTCACACGAAGCTAGTATGAAGTTGAAAAAAACATTATTCTTCCACAAAAGTGCAGTGAGTACTCCTTTCCTCGATGTTTGGCGACGTATAACTTCTGTATGTTTAGTCGCAAGATAAAAGAAGTTTCGTACAATAGTTGTAGGGCATTCAATAGGCTATGAATCATGATATCAAATATCTGTGGATAACAGCAAACGATAATTATTATCTATAAAACATTAATCCATCGCATTTCATTTGTAAAAAAGATTTCCCCAACTCAATATTATGTTGGAAATAGCTTTATTCCAATCACACACAAATTTCAGATCATTTGTACTTGAGAAAACTGCAATTAAAACTACTTGTGTCGTTGGCTCAATTAGAACTAATGATCCTTACTCTTTCCTTTTTGTCATTCAATTTATTTTTTGCTATTATTCACTGCCTATCAAAGTGCATTGTACCAATAATCCCACTCGGAATAGAGCTATAATTCAATTTTGAAATGTATTCACTCATTCGTTATTTGCCACGAGCCAACTGAAATGAATGTAATGAAACACGTGCAAATAAAGGGGAATGGCAAGGGAAATACCACCCTTTGACTCTCCTTGTGTTATTCTCTAGGAGATCGAAAAAACTCGAATCAGCATCTTGGCGTAATCAGTTTCGAATTCTGAATTGAGCTGATTTATATTTACCCAATCAACCGCTATTGATACGCTCGAAGTATCTCCGTCATACCAGCTAGTTACACGAGTGATTTGTCAGGCTTCTTTCTATTCAGTGCTCCGAGGAACAAATGAACTTAATTGCAAGAAAATTATCAGGTCTTTGCGATCCTTGTATGAAACAGACCTAGACGTCGTTATTGTTCTTCATTGAGTTCACGAAACTGAATGGGAGATCGTCAGACAAAGAAGGAAAAGAAAATGGGTCTTTCGACCTCAATTTCGGTGAAGTTTCGATTTTGATGTCGTTTGACAACACAGAGCTGACGGTAGGGAGCTTCGCATGAAGCCACTCCTGAATGGTGACGATGATTTTGTCTTCTTTTTCTTATCGAAATAGAAAATTTCACTGGAAATACAATTCTGTCACTATTATATAGGGTGTAACTGAATAAGTGTAAAACATTCAAGGAGGTGATTTCTAATCGAAAAAAAGATAAGGTCTTTCATATAAAGAAACTTCATTGGAGCATCCCTCGTTAAGATACAGCCCTTTTTGGTAGAATTCAATATTGTAACTTTTTCGGTGCTTGTGAAACAAATTGTTATACAAATTTTATGTACCACCTTGAGGGGCTGTATCTTAACAAGGGATGCTACAATGAAGTTCCTTTATATGAAAGATCCTGTCTTTTTTTCGATGAGAAATCACCTCCCTGAATGTTTTACAATTATTCAGTTACACCCTGTATTGTGATATTAGGAGTTCATGATTTGAGTGCAGTTTTCTTGAATCAATTTTGTTCGTTTTTTGGGTTAATAACCTACCACAATCTGAAAATGAAAAAGGATTAATATTGAAATCTATACGAGTGTAGAATATCAGAAACAATTGCTAATCATCCCGTGCGGATCGCATGTTTTTTTTATATTTGAATTTCAACGGAAAAATATTGCATAACTTTGTATGGATGAATGTTAATGAATGATGAATGTTATATTTGTAACCAATAGGTGACCCCCATGCCAGCTTTCGGTGCAAATGGTGTCAGGCATTGGGTTTCATGAACGAAGTTGAATTTTTAGATGCCGAAACAACAGAAAATTCTCGAATATTCCCAAGAAGATTCATCGAGTGCAATAAATGAAGTGAGGGAAGGCAGGTCTTTTAAGGCTAAAGCAAAAAAAATTGACATTTCAAGAGTTACCCCAGGAAAAACTTCTCTCGGATAAGAATTCAACTGTTCTATTGAAAAACGGGTTCTGAGCAAGAGGGGAACGACAATTCTCCAAGCTCACAACAAAGGGGTGGAAATTCTGAACTTGTCGGGTTATCCTTGTTGATAGTGCCAAGGGTGGAACGATTGGTGGAAATTCAGAAGAGCACCGATCGTTAAAATATCTATAGAAGGATAACAAGTCTGCGGAGCGAGTCCGTGAACGAAGAATCACCAACAAGACGGATTGCCTTTCTCTGAATAGACGACTCAAAAAGTTTCAATGAATGTTTTGGAGCCGAGCCTCATACATGAGAACTATATTCCAAGACAAGGCCGTATCTGTATTGTGGATCATCAGAAGCTGACGAGAAGTGGGGTATTTCTCAGCACCAAATAGAATTCCGAGCTCCTGAGAAGCACCTTGAGCGATCGATCTCATATGGTTTTTCCATAAGATGGCACGAAATAGAAATCCAAGTTTCTGGGAAGCACCTTCAGCGATCGATCTCACATGGTTGTTCCATGAGAGATCATTACTGATCGTAATTCCTAGCATCGAGATACTCAACATTGTAGGAATACTCACTCCTGACATGTGAATATTAGATAGATAAGCCTTCTTTGAGATTAGACATGTTCGATTTTCCCCAGCCAGGAATTTCACCAAGTTAATGTTACCCCGTACTATTATTTTCGCCAAGTCATCGTATGCTCAAATATACATGGTCATCAATGTCATCGTTGACCCAACCATACCAGATTAGCGTTTCAACACGAGGTTCAAACCGCTCACCGGATTTCAAACCTCAATCCCATTCGATTAATCTTGTTCCTTCCAAAAAATTGGGTTTTTTGGTTCATGTGAACGAATCCTTACGCCACGACCTTGGGTCGCCAAAAATATTTTCACGATGTTACCAACGCCATGTCAATATCCCACGTGTCAATAATACATCTCTTGTCGCCGCTTACTATCGATCTGGAGCATGGAGACGCCTATCAAAATCCCATTTCCATTATTCGAGCGGATTTTAATGGAATATAAGTGGCGCCTTCAGATATCGTTAGATTCAACGCTCGAAACCAAGATTTACAGATTTCCATGCGAAAGTGGTCGGGACTGAATAGTACGGAAAAGCAGTGGGTGAACAGTTCACAGTATATAGTAGTTTGTATGAGAGTGGAATGTATCGCATGATGACCATAGATAGACATCATAAAATACTTGGACTGGGCCTGAGGGAGAGAGCATTGATCTTCAGACCTGAAAATGGCAATACCGTGTTGAGCTATATAATACCGGAAATGTATTTTTTCTGATGGGATGGAAGAGTAATATCTGCTTTGATCAATCATGTGCAGAAGTTGAATCCAGCCATTTGTTATGTTAGCTTGGGTATTTTTTTACTGAGATACCTTTCAATGAAAGCATTCATCATTATTAATATAAAAAATTGATTCCTCGCCTTGTCAACGAATTCAATCATTCTTTAAGATGAAAAGTTCTACCTAGCTATTCGGTTTATCTTTATTCATCTTTGACTATTGATTTGTATATAATCGGATTCAAAACCTATTTCAGTAACCTTTCGAGAAGTATGAACTTTCCGGATGCTTTTTCTCTGAGACAGAACCATTTTTTCCACCTAGGACATTGTGAAGGATTTGAACCAAATTCATTCCCTTCAAAATTGGTAATATCTCAAATTTCCTATTTTCTGTTCAAATTTCAATTTCTAATAAGAATTAAAATGTTCGAAATTTCGTACTGCAGTAAAACTTTATCATTTATTGAAGAAATGTGTCTCAATGGTTTATTACTCTATACCATTGCCGCGAAAATAGTGTATGAAACACGTCCCAACAGTTATTTTGGACTCACAAACTGCCAGGACTATGGCTCGTTCAAGAATTTTGTCTACTCTTAAAAAAACAGTATTCTTCGGAGTCGTTACGTAATAGTATACTGAGTAACGAGAAGGATAAGCTTTCTATTAGGCACGATTGGATAGACAACGTATTATCTCAGGGTTAGTACTAGAGTGCCACCAAGATTTAGCTAATGCCTCGGTAGATGACAATAAGGTGGGTGAAAGGGCACGACAGGAGCAAAGGTAACCGTATTGCTGCCTCTTTGGCCAGGATGGCGGCTGGACTGAAAATTTTGTGACCAGGTGACATCCATGGCTTGACGACCTCGACAATTGCGGAACTAGCCAAACGTTACACCCATACTCAATCCCTTAAGAGATGGGATGAAACCAAAGGATGCAGTTTTGCCAGAATCACCCTGGCCGACCCTGGGTAGCTGGATCCGAATAAATATTTGGCGATGACCAGGAAGAACCTACGTTTAACAGTGGGATTTCTGACTGGACACTGTCAACTGAGGAAACACCTCCATATTATGGAGCTAGTCGACACACCTCTAAGCAGGATGTGTGAACAGGAAGATGAAACTGTCAGGCATGTCTTATGTGAATGTCTGGAGCTATCGTCGATAAGAGAGTGTGTGTTCGGTGAGTCTTGGCCTACACCTGCCAATATTAAGGAGATGTCCCCTGGTGACCTGTCCTTCCTGGATAAGGCAGGATGGACAATGTCCTAAGAGGGCGACTCCTTGGGAGGATGTACAATGGGTCATATTGGGGCCTAAGTGCTCTGGGTCTACACTCACCCTCTCTACTCTACAGATACAGACAGACAGATAGGCAAGATTGAAAATTCTGAGAACTAGGCTTCAGCTGAATACGGCAATCCGCGAGTGCATGTAACTAGCCTTATCCTCGAGTTGCGTACACTCCTCCCACCATTCTTGTGCTGTAATGTTTGCTGGTGTAGCACAAATTTCTTCGTTATCCCCCATTTTCAAAGGTCAACGAAACATTGCATGACGGCAAGTAGGTAAACCAATTACTTGCTTCATGGATGTAACTAGATACAGTACCAATCCACAAACTTTCAAACTCAAATTTCCTGAGAATATCATTTTTATAGTCGTCATAAGATCAAATTTATCGGGTCAAATGTTACATATACCGTACTTTTAAACAAACAATTCCGGAAGCGACCGCTATTAATTTGGAATTATGTGAGCCATTACCTAACAACTCTCAAATAAGAAGTGAACGATTTAAAATAGTGACAGTAAAAATATTATTATTTTTCGGACGGTACTTTTCTAGGACATTTCCTATATTCCGGTGCGCATGGAAATAAGCATAATTATGACGCCATTTGTCAAACGAGAAACCTTCAGTATTACTACTTTTTTTCGGGTTTGAAGGCCGTCGTTCTTTCAAATTTCTTCCTGACGTTTCGCTAGCGTGAAATAGCAGACTGATTCAGTAACCGAATCAGCAATAACAACCGATATCACGTTATTACCATACAACTGAACAGTTGTGAATATCCAGTCTTCACATCTCAGGCATGTATTTGTATAATCTGAAAGAGATTCATGAGAAGTTCATTTAGAAATGACGAGATAAGCTTATGAAAATTAATGAGAGTTACTACCAACGGACTTCGAACCCGGGACCTTTCAGAATGGTTGTCTCTAGTTAGAAGTATTTCGTGCTCTGCCATTGGTGGAACTCATATATTACCCTGTATCGTTATGAAAGAATATCGATTCAGTTGACCGGAATTTCCTATCTACTCCTTCGCAACACTAAAGGAATTCGCGTTGGTACGACTGGGAGTAGAAAAACATCCCATGAATCAAGTCATGAGAAATGATAGCAAACGCCACAAGATATTTCCCTACTTAGGCGAAACCATAAAATATATTGCTCGTTATTTGACGAATGAAGATGAAGACAAAGCGTACAAAGCGGATTATAGTTTGAGAAAATCCATCGAAAATTATAAGAGTGATACTTCCGTGTCGGAATGATCAGGAGTGTGTAAGTTAACGTGTGGTTCTTGCCCCAAACTTTATATTGGTCAAACGTAGAGATCTTCCTTCCGAATAACATAGGGAGAATATATAGAAGTACTTCTCCAAATCCAATATCCCTTCTCTGATCGTTTTCTGACAGAAAGCGTGAGTTCCGTTGTGACCATGAAGCATTGCATTTGGAAGAAAGGTCCAAAATTCAATCTTCTGGAATCAGTAATTTCTGTCATTTAGATTATCATGACATAATCACTTCCAGTCAGCATGGATTTCACTCTTACTATTCCATTGAAATATCGTGTATAGAATTAACTCAGTACATTCATGAAACCGTCAACTCAAACGACGCATTTGATACGGTAAATGAATTCTCGAAAATAAAGCTATGCAATGTGCATAAGGGGCCCATACAATCGTATTTTGCCATCAGTATGGTAGAAGACTGAGAGTGTATATTGAAAATGAAGCACAGCGTCCTTAGTGGAACTTTCCAAAGTAGTGTTCTAGGATCTTCACTTGTCCTTTATATTGATGCTTTACCAAATTTCATCACACAAGCTCAAGTATTTATGCCGATGCCAATGATACTACTATCGTAGTAATTATAGTTGAACAGACATTTAATTATCAATATATTTCCATACTAATGAATACAAATTCAGTAGTGATATACACATTCATAACACGAGCAAAAAGAACGATATCCTTCCGGATCATACACCCAGAACCCATTACAAAAAACATTTTTTTTTGTGGGAGGTCATCCCTATAAAATGCTAATGAAACATCACAAGCGAAAACAGTCTACTGAAGTATCATACCTAAGTGAGGGTTGTTCCATTCTCTGAAAGAAAAAATAAAATCTCGTCCTCCTAGAAATGCGCGCTAAGGCCCTTAAAATGTTACATTTCAACGGCCCATCTGAGTTTTCGACCTACCATAATCTGAAAAAATCAAGAACTTATATTGTTATCTATACAAGTGTAGGAGATTAGACTTATATCTACCCTGAAAATTTGCTGCGTTGCAACTTACTCATCTACATTTGTATAGATTCCAATATCATTTTTAATTTTTTTCAGATTGTGTAAGGTCAGAAACCCAGAAAATTACGATTAAATGACTATGAAGGAGCAGATGAGTGATGAGAATCATTTTAAGAGGTAAACCTGCTAGCAGTTCAGTATGATTAGTTTTTCCAGGAGAGTTGGTTTCTTCATTACTGTGGTTTCATGTGATAACCTGTATGAGTACTTTCTAAGCTATTGTTGCACTGATAGTTCCAGTTCAATTTCGAATGATTTCAATGGCATAACATCCTGATGACTATTGCTTTGTGGAAGATGTAATATGTTCCTCGAACTTCCTTATTTCTTCATTTCAGTAGTTGTATCTCACGATTTTCTTCAGCCATAACAGGTTTTTTGTGCTTGAACATGGTAACTCCAGAAAACGGACAAAAATAATACATATATCAACTGTATGCCCCCGTTCATTACGCCCCATCATTTGTGTTTGATCGTAGAAAGTTTCAAAACCACTACAGATGAAAGTTTTCGCTGGCACGCTGAACTTCGCTTATTCCAGCATGTGGAGTGTCCTCGTAGTTAATGATCCTTGCTACCACTTCAACCTACATTTGTCACATACGCGGATGACCACGCAGTGGACTGGGTTAATTAATTTTGTTGTGGTCGTAGTGGCGTGAATATTTCAGCTTGTCAACTTGATGTTTTTGGAAATAAATGAGTACGTGCCGAGAATATTGGTTAACATTGGCGCCATGAGTGGACGGGGTGGTTATTGATTAGTATGTGGTGTTTACAATTCTCTGTTCTGTCGGTTACTGCACATTCCACACGGACATACATTGTTTCAGGAACTACATAGCAATAGGCACTTATCAGATTGTTTTCACATTCCTTATATGAGTCTTTTTTTTCCAATATATATTTTTGAACGAATTTTACATTTATTTTTGGAGAGCACCTAATAATTCCTCATTCAACATATCTCAACGTATCAGATCTGAAAACAAAAAAATAAAAACTTCGGGGTTTTCAATGTCATATAAAGTATTCATGCTTGTTTCTAAACCCAGAAAAATTTAAATACAGATGGGAAAAATAAATATCGGAAGATACCAATCTCAATGCATTCTGGACGAGGTCCGCGATAGCAGTCGACCAGTTCCAAATCAGAGATTGTTGCGACTGAATATCAACTATTCGATTAAACCAATCTACCTTCATGTGTCTCCAATCACGAGGTACTTCTGAAAACGTGAAATGTAAATCAACTATACACCCAATGTATTGAAGGTTCAAATAAAATACCTTGCATATGTGTATTGCTGGCACATAGTTGAAGAATCCTTCCCCTTGGTTGAACAACTATTCTTATTTTGACGTTCTTCATTTATTGGTTTTATACGTGTTTCATTAACATTTCGACACTTTCAGCAGTACCGAACACATCCATGTTTCTCGAGCTTTTTGAAAATTCGACAAATGGTGCTTTGAGATATAATTGGCCTATTTTCAAATTCAACAATAAATAGATTTCTGACTTTTTTTTCCTTTCTGAATGTGATCATCCAGAGTTTACAAGAAATAATTTTATTCTTAATCATTATGGAGCTAGACTGACGTACCTCACGTATCCATTGCTTGAGGTAATACGTAGAGAAAGGAGAACGGTGTTTCAATTGAATAGTTGTTTTTCAGTTTCAGTTTATTCTTTCATTTCTATGTCAAATTGAAATTCAGTTCTTCATTGAAAATATCAATAGTGCATAATCTGATTCACATTTTCTTGATAGAAATTTTTGATCACTTGGTGTATCTGTACATACCACCGTAGTTTCAAAAATTACTCGGGAAAAATCAGATGGAAAAACATAACTTAGACATGCCACAATATAATGTAACACAGTACTATTTTTTTATAGAGCACAGTTGAGATAACTGACACTTCTATATAGAACCAAATTTGCACGGAAGCTCATTTTCCCAAGTAGTGTATGCACATTTACATACGTCTCCGAGATCAAGGAGCATATCAGTCTCTATCTACAATAAAAGTGAAGTGTCACACACGAAATGAATTACTACCCACATATTATGATGTCAAAGGATTGTATTACCATACAAAAAAAATTGGATTGCTACACATTATTTTAGGAATAACACGCAGAAACCCATGAGAGATTAAAAAAATGTGCCGAGAATATTGGTTAACATTGGCGCCATGAGTGGACGGGGGGTGGTTATTGATTAAAATGTGGTGTTTACAAATCTCTGTTCTGTCGCTAACTGCACATTCCACACGGACATACATTGTTTCAGGAACTACATAGCAATAGGCACTTATCAGATTCTTTCACATTTCTAATGAGTTTTTTCACATTAATTTCTGGAGAGCACATAATAATTCTTAATTCAATATATTTCAACGTATCAGATCTGAATATACAAAAATAAGAAATTCAGGGTTTTCAATGTCATATAAATTATTTCGCCTTGTTTCTAAACCCAGAAAGATTCAAATACAGATGAGTAAAATAAATATCTACTCTACGTTTATGTGTCTCCAATCACGAGGTACTCCTGGAAACAGAACTTAAATGTAACACAACTATAAACCTTATGTATTGAAGGTTCAAATAAAATACCTTGTTGTGCCAAACAATAGCTAAATATGTGATACTGAGATAATTTTATATGTGTATTGCTGACACAAAGTTGAAGAATGTTTCCTCTTGGTTGAACAACTGTGATGTATCGACAAATATATTCGATATATATTTTTCTTCGGTAACCGTACTTTAATAAAATGAAACACTTGACTATCCAACTACCATCTATTCGCCATGTTTTAACACCATACAACAACTGGTCTTACCCCTTTTCTATCCCCCCTCTCTTCTGATTACAACGAACTAAAACTTCAGACTTCATCACAAATATATAGGGTGATACAAAACTGATATACCACAATACCTCCCCCTTTAATGGAAATTCATGTTAAACTCAAAAAAAAATTACAATTTTTCATACTCTAACCTATCTATTGGTTTTATCTGACGTTTTGGTCTAGCATTGACATAGTCCACATTTGTAGTCTCTGCTACTCCTTCACTATCCACTTCACTGTTTATATTCTCCATTATTTCTTGTTTCAGTTGTGTGGAAACGATTTTTGAATCAAATGTCTCCTTTCTCTCTGGAATAGGTAACGAAGTCTCGTTAAAATAATATTTTTTTATTTGATTCAAATGCCTTTTCCACACTAGCTCAAGTTCTGGAATCTTCACTAAATACACTAATTTTCCCAGTTTTTCTATTATTTCCCCCTTTATCCAAGTTGGATTTCGCACATTTTGATAATTTTTTACTGTAACTACATCGCCTTCTTGAATTCTATTTCTCTAGACCCTTTATGATAAAATTTTTGTCGTTCAAACTCTCTTACAACGTGATTTTTCACATAATCATTTTCGACAATTTCTCTTCTTGGTAGAAGAAGGTCAAACCGCGTTCGTAATTTACGCCCAAACATTAGCTCGGATGGGCTACAACCCGTAGAACAATGCACCGCGTTTCTATAGTCGAAAAGAAAATTATTCAACACTTTATTCAAATCGAGAGAGATATGTTTACCAAGAGCATTTTTCAAGGCGTTTTTAATGGTTTTTACTGAGTTTTCCGTCGCACCATTGGAAGAAGGAAAAAAAGGTGGAGAGGTAACATGTTCAATATCGTTTTGTTTCAAGAAAATTTGAAATTCTTTCGAACAAAAAGTAGTCGCATTGTCCGAAACAATTTTTCTTGGGAGTCCAAAACGAGCAAATGTAGTTCGCAATACTTCAATGGTTGCTTTGGAGGTTATCGATGACATTGGATACACCTCGATCCATTTTGAATGGGCATCGACTAAAATAAAAAAATATTTTTGTAAAAACGGTCCCATGAAGTCTATGTGGAGACGAGACCACACTTCCCTGGGCCAAGGCCACTTCTTGAGTACCGCTGCGTTCGGATTGTTTTTGTTCAACAAACAATTTTCACACCTTTTGCCTATATCTTCGATTTGCTTGTCTAATCCCGGCCACCAGAAAAACGATCGCGCGAGACTTTTCATTTTTATCACTCCCATGTGGGATGAATGAAGATCATTCAATATCGCTGATCTCAGTTTTGAAGGAATAATTAATCGGTTGTTCCAAAGTAAACAACCCTCTTCAATGCTGAGCTCATTTCGAATTCTATGAAATTTTTTTAGATCATTTGTGAGTTGCTTAGGCCATCCAGAGCGCACATTTTTCAAAATTCTCAGCAATAACTCATCTTTTTGTGTTTCGCACCTAACACGTTCAAAATTAATTGGAAAGTAATCATTATTAGTAAAAAAATTTATAAAATTTATTTCCTCATTTTCCATAGAATGTTCGATTTTTTTACAACTTTGGGGCAACCGTGACAAACTATCAGCTAAATTATTTTCGGATCGAACAAATGCCATTTTATAGTTATAATTGGATAAGATAACCGCCCAGCGTCGCAAACGATTCGCAGAAAATTGCGGAATTCCCTTTTGTGGGTGAAAAATAGCCAAAAGCGGTTTATGATCTACTTCCAAAATAAATTATCTGCCGTATAAATATTGGTTGAATTTGTCCAATCCGAAAATGATAGCTAGAGCCTCTTTTTCAATTTGAGAATAATTTTTCTCGGCGTCCGATAAAGTACGCGAAGCGTACGAAATAGGTTTGTCGGTTCCGTCAGGCATATTATGAGTTGATATGGCCCCTACTCCATAACTTGATGCATCCGTAGTCAGTTTTAATGGTAACTTCGGATTATAGTGAACGAGAACAGGGGATGAGATCAACATAGTTTCAATTGAAGTGAAAACTTCGTCACATTCGGTTGACCAATACCATTCGGTACCAGTTTTCAGTAAATTATATAACGGATGTAAACGCGTGGACAAATTTGGCAAAAACTTTCCGTAATAATTTATTAGACCTAACCAAGATTTCAACTGTGTTACCGTTTCTGGCCTGGGAGCCTCAGTGATAGCAGATACCTTTTCTGCTGCAGTATGCAACCCCTCTCTATCAATAACAAACCCTAGATAAGAAATTTGATTTTTGAAAAAATCACACTTTTTCAATGATATTTTTAGCCCTGCTTCTTGCAGTTTTGTTAAAACTTTATTCAATCTTGACAGATGTTCTGTTCTATTACTACCACTAACCAAAATGTCATCTAAAAAAACTACAACTCCCGGAATCCCTTCTAATAAAGATTCCATTAATTTTTGGAATTTCGCGGGAATGCAGGATATGCCAAAAGGTGCCCGATTATAGCGAAATAGTCCCTTATGTGTGGATAATGTCACCAAATTTTTGGATTTTTCATCGAGACATACTTGGGTATGAGCATTAGCCAAATCCAATTTCGAGAAATGAACTCCTCCCTGTAACTTTACGAATAACTCTTCGATCCGCGGTAAGGGGTATTTGTCCACTTCAATTACAGAATTCAAAGTGACTTTGAAGTCCCCACATATCCTTACCGAACCATCCCCCTTCAAAACGGGTACAATGGGCGTTCCCCAAGAGCTATATTCAATTGATTCGATCACTCCTAAATTTTCTAACCTATCCAACTCCTTTTTTCCCTTATCGCGAATGGAAGCGGTCGAGCTCGGAAAAACTTTGGTGTGATATTTTCGTTTTTTAAATTTATTGTGATTACACCTTTGGTGAAAGTGCCCAACCCCGGTTCAAAAACGGAACTAAACTTATTCAATAAACCTTTTAAATCCTCGGGCCCATCTATAAAAAAATTTGTGATTCCTAGCTGGAAAAGATTAAAAAAATCACGTCCCAAGAGAGGTGGACCGGACGCCTCGCTAATAATATAAATATCCATATTAAATAATTTGTTGTTATAACTAACCTCACAATCAATATATCCAATCGGTAAAATCTTACCCCCATTATATAAATTGAAAACCTTATCTGTTTCATGCAAAATCTTGTGACTGAAATGTTCAGAATAAACCTTTTCAGAAATAACCGTAAAACTAGTATCTAAGGTAAATATCAATGGTTTATCATCAATAGTCAATTGAATTTGAATAGGATCAACTCTACATTCCAAATTATAAAGTGAAAAATCAGATTCTAAATAATTCTGCGTGTGAAAATTTGCAGTATCTTTTTTTCGTTTCAACGGACACATTGGAGCTAGATGCCCTTTTTTATTGCATGCGTGACAAATACAATTTCGAAATGAACACTTATCTGCTCGATGGTTTTTTCTTCCGCATACGCTACATTTCGAAGAAAATCCAGTTGAATGCCTTTCGCTCTGGTCCCCGTTGCGGTTGCGCACTGATCCTGACGCTAACTGCTGTGCCCCCACTTCTGGTTGTCTCAGCCTTCCCCTATGATCTTTAGGTCTGTCTTGCGCATAATGCATGGCTGCTTCCTTCTTGATCACGGGTTCCCAGCTCGTAGAAAATGAAGATGGATGGGTCGCAGATTTTGCAGTAGCCACTTCCACTACATCTTTGAATTTTGCCGTCTTCTTTTCCTCAAATAGGCGATCTTGCACTGGTCCTTTATCATACCCCATTATGAATTTATCTCGTAAAACCAATTCCAATTGATCGGTGTCAAAATCGCACAATGTCGCCAAATTTTTCAAACGGGCCGACCACTCTCTAGGCGATTCACCGCACACTTTTTGAGCACTGTAAAATTTATAACGTGCCGCAAACACTGTCAAACTTGGTTTGAAATGCTCGTCGAATAATGGAATCAGTTCTGAATACTTTTTGGTTTCTGGTTCATCCGGCATGCACAAATTATGAACCAACTTATAGGCGTCCTCACTGAGCACATTTAGTAAGATCGCTCCTTTCCGTTTATCTTCACTGATTTCGTTTGCAACGAAATAATTTTCGATTCTCCGTTTGAAAATTGACCAGTCAGCTACCGATGGATCGAATTCTCTCAGATGGCCTATGTATTCTGACTTTGCCATCTTGAATTTCAGACTCGTGGTTCTACTTCGTGAAATTTGAATTTGAAATTCCACACACAGTACTTGAAAGTCCTCGTCGCCACTTGTGATGTATCGACAAATATATTCGATATATATTTTTCTTCGGTAACCGTACTTTAATAAAATGAAACACTTGACTATCCAACTACCATCTATTCGCCATGTTTTAACACCATACAACAACTGGTCTTACCCCTTTTCTATCCCCCCTCTCTTCTGATTACAACGAACTAAAACTTCAGACTTCATCACAAATATATAGGGTGATACAAAACTGATATACCACAACAACCATTCTCATATTGACGTTCTTTATTAATTGGCTTTATACATGTTTCATTTGCATTCTGACACTCCTAGCATTTCTGAACACATCAACATTTCTCGATCTTTTTGAAAATTCGACAAATGGTGCTTTGTGTTGGAATTGGCCTGTTTTCATATTCGACAATGAATAGATTTTTGACCTTTCTTCCTTTCTGAATGTGATCATCCAGAGTGTGCAAGAAGTAATTTTATTTTTAATCATTATGAAGCTAGACTGACTTCTACCTCTCGTTTCCATTGCTTGAGGTATACCGTGGAGAAAGTAGAACGGTGTTTCAATTGAATAGTTGTTTTTCAGTTGTAAACAAATCTTCAACTTTGAACTGGTCTACTGCTATAGCAAGACCCGTCCACAATGCCTTCAGATTCGTATGTAGCGATTACTCTTTTCCACTTCTGTATATAATGAAGTACAGACCTATTGTTGGAATTCATAGTGGCTGATATTCAAAAACAGTATTTTGCTCAAATTATCAAACGATGAGAACTCAATATTCTTTCATTTCTATGTCAAATTGAAATTCAGTTCTTCATTGAAAATATCAATAGTGCATAATCTGCTTTACATTTTCTTAGTAGAAATTTTTGATCACTTGGTATATCTGTACATACCTCCGTAGTTTCAAAAATTATTCAGGAAAAATCAGATGGAAAAAACATAATTTAGACATGCCGCATTATAATGTAACACAGTACTATTTTTTTTGTTAGAGCATAGTTGAGATAACTGACACTTCTATATGGAACCAAATTTGCATGGAAGCTCATTTTCACAAGTAGTGTATGCACATGTACATACGTCTCCGAGATCAAGGAGCATATCACTCTCTATAATAAAAATGAAGTGTCACACACGAAATAAATTATTACCCACATGTGATGATGTCAAAGGATTTTATTACTATACAAAAAAAATTGGATTGCTACACATTATTTTTCGACTAACACGCAGAAACCCATAAAAAGAATCAAAATAATGGTCCTCGTTAGCTTTTCTCTCTATAAAACAACACTTCGTCGAAAGCTTTGTATTTGTCGAACCCCCTAACACTGAATATGTAAATAGAATTTCATAGAGTATATGCCTCCTCAGCCGAATGCAAATCTATAGCTCTACCGAATGAACTTCGCAAATTTTGAGCCGGGTTTCATTCAGCTTCTCTCTGGGATCAGCAATATTTCACCTCCCAGCGGTTCGCTACCCGAAAGCCGTCCATTTGAATGTATTGGGCACAACACGTGCACTTCTACTGGAGCCTCCGTACAAGAAACAGCCGGGAAACCGTTTATAATTCAGGAATTTCGATTTTCCGTAGTTGGGGATTGGAGTTGCCGACAGTGAATTAATCTTCGTGATGGGTAGCTGACCATGAACGGCGTGTAGAAGTATCGCAAGATGCCTGAAGGCGATCACATATGATGGGATGGTAATATTTAGAACTTTCAATCGTCCGAGAATATTTGAGAACTTACCATGACAATCGACAGATTCAAAATATTCGAACAAAGTTCGAAAGTCAGTCTTGCCTTATCAATACTCTAGGATAGTGACCAGACATCCACTGGAAAATACTGTTTTGTTGAAGAAGGTATTTCGTGAGGTTTGCAACTTTCAAGTTGCGTTATTATGGTGGTAAACACGTCCGATAGTCAAGCAGAAGAATGGAGTTCGATCCCCCATCACCGAACCACTGTGCTGAGATTCAAGCATTGAAGAAACGCCTCTTAAATCCATTGCTAGCATAAGTTTCGACTCCTGAGGATGGTGGATTATGAAAGAGGTATTTCATAAACGAATTGAATTTGTGAATGCAATAAAAATTTTATTTTATATAATAGCTTCTTCGAGTAGGATATATTTACAATAATACAATGTATACAATACAAAAACTTCTGCTATTTGCGTTGTTAGTACTAACTTTTGAAAAACATTTCATTCTGTTACTTGATAGACCAGAATTTAATGTATACACAATCAGCATGGATTTGAGAATTATGGATCCAATAAGCAACATATCAGCGAACGATCGTTTCAAAGACAGGGTCCGTTAATGAATTTGTTTAGATGGACTATTTCATTTCAGTACAAGAATGTTATTAGATATATTCAAATAAACATAATAGTTATTTATGTATCGAGGGAATCAGGAGGGCCTTAATTACCGATGGCAAAGTTTGCATCCCGAGGGCCTCTGGCCCAAGGGACAGCAATTGCCTGAGGTTATTGAGGCTCATTAATTCCCGTGGTACATAGATAATTTTATTTCTGACCGATTTAAATAAAATTTTGTTCATTTTTGAAACGGAAAAATGTACCAATTCATTATCTTCCCGGTATATTTGAATCAGGTACCGTTGATTATAGTAGAGTTTTCTTGTTGCTAGGTTGTTGCTATGTTACTTGTTTATGAACAGAACTTTGTTATCAAGCTGTGTTTGCGGTAAAGACGTGTTTTCTACCCCGAATATAATGGAGGATATTTTGAAAAAAGCTGAACAAGCAGGAGAATCATTAATTCCATCGAAAAGTGAAGCCGTATACCAAAAAGAATACAAGATATATCTGGACTGGCTGACACGGAAAAATGTTACTACTCACTATATATATATATATATATATATATATATATATATATATATATATATATAATTTTATTTTTACTTGTGAAAGGTAGAGGGAACTATAAAATCTATAATGTCCCAAGGGAGTTATGACCCTCTTTATTGATAGCGTAACTATGACGATATAAGCTTATAATATCCCGGTCAGGAATAAAAGACATTTATAACACAAAATACTACAGTTTCCTGTACGATTATCACAATATGCCAACTGGGAGCCATCTGGGGTCTTGTGATACATCATTTTGAAGCTCCTGACGAATACCTTGGAATATGAAGTCAATATATATCTTCACCCACTACAAAATGGCGGGACATTTGGTAATCAGATACCTGGAAACAAACACATTAATATCGATATTTCTAGAAATATTCGTTTTTCTCCGTCATATGGCAATCCTTACAACCCGATGAGGTTTGATGAGTTATTTTTTGTTCATAAAAAAAGTCAAAAATGTCAGTACAACGAACATCATTGTTCATTTCGAATATTTTCATTTAGTTCCCGATTTTATAAGTATATTGGTACCACGGAAACTATCTCCAAAATAGTCAATTGAACAAACTTTAACAGGGGAATAGTATCTGAATATGCTGGCAACGCAACTACTGTTCATCCTCTAATCACCGAAATCGTCGAAGTGAATCTTAATGAATTCAATATCGATATTATTATTCCAGCAAGATGGAGCACTACCAAATAACTCCAGACAAGTAAGGAACTATTTCGATAATACTTTCCATGGTTGTTCAATGATTTTCTCCTATAATAACTATACCGTGGACACAGATACCAATCCTAGAGGTATGGTGAGTACATAAAATTCACCTACCAGTACTGTGATTTTTCTGGATTTTGATACAGTTGAGAAAGCAAGTGAACTTCCAAAAATCTGTAGATCACCCCGGAACGCAATCTAATAACAACATTGCCGGCTTTGCTATCTAACAATCAATAAAATCATAAACTTCACCAGAGTCTCAGTAAAAAAAATAGGTCACGTTGTGCTACCATGACGCCAAAATATCTTTCTGATCCCCTACAATGTACAATCGTGAATGTATTAACTTAACGATATCAGTTCATTTTATATTTCCAAAACTATTGTCCCAGATGGAGATAAATTCGCCACGATACGCTCCTGTGTTTACGTTAATCGCCCTTATTTTCAGGACAGAAGATTGAATGAGCTGGTTTTGCTGCATGAAAGAAGGATTTGAAATTCCAGTGAATTAGTTCGTTTCACTCACAGAGATGTCCGTTTCAGACATGCCAATTTATTTCATTTTCTCTCTTCAGTGGTGACGACAAATATCCAAGGACAGTTAGTGTCTATTTGTTTTTTGTATTCTCTTTTGATGGGAGCTGCTTTCATTCACACGAGTTTGTATTATTCTTCTGTGATATATTCATGAAGAGAATATGCATTTCGTTTCCCTCACTAGTTAACCAATAATTTCATTTTTCTTTTCGAAAAGTATTTCCTTCATTTTGAAAATATTACTTTGTTCATGTTCGAGGTCATTCCTTAGATCATTTGAATATTCAGCTAGCATATATCAATAGGTCGAAACTAAAGATTACAAGGTCTTACCGTTCAATTCAATGCGATTCTCAGTTTCTGATTGAGTCGCCAATCTTATTGCCACTTTACACTTCGCAAAACATACAATCCGAAATAGGCGCCTAAATTCAATCAAAACTCATTAAATTTTTCCATAGGCTTTGATCATTCTAATCTTGTGTCGAAGTTGCATGTGAAAACTTTTCCTACTTTCTTCTTCTTTTCCTACTAAGATGCAATACCAGCCAACACGGCTCAACAAAAAGAAAATCAACGTACCAAAAATATGATGGATCTGAACATTCATGAATCCAGTGGGTCTCAGAAAATTTCTTCAATTGTTTCCAAGGTATTTGAAGGATATTTCTTAATACCTCATGAATAGACAGAGTCCGGCGTGTTCCTAAGAAGAAGAAACTATCCCTAGAACCTAGATTGGTCATTTTGCTATATGTCATCTTGAAGATTATGAACGGAGCAGTAATGGTTATTTGTGTAACAAGTTAGGAAAAGTTGCATTTTCTATAAAAAACACGTATACATAAAAAATTAAATTTTTTTCATCATTTTGCATACAAGATTGTTCCTGATTTTGATAAAAAATGTTACTTCGTTATTTCCAGAGAGAAAAATTGTCTCGTGTACAAAATTTTCCAAATATCAAGTTCTTTCGTCATATTCCTTGTCAATTCGAAGTTTTCCATAGGATTGTAATCTCTAACTTGATGCCTTAAAACATTGGTATGTCCACTTATTGCTGTGAAACCTAGCGAAAACCGATTCCTTAATTTTTGAGATCAGTGAAACTTCAGAATGCAATTGTATATGACACCCCATCACATATGATTTCCACTAGCCAGGAATGTTCTATTTTACTCTACTACTGTTCATTATTTGGCTAGTGATAACGTGACAGCCAATCGAATGCCAGTATTGGAATATGGGTATATAATGTGGAAATTCTGCGTTACCAACTTGTCAACTGTCACTTTTTTTTGTTCGAAAGACTCGTTAATTCATCAACTATAAAACATATTAAAAAAATCTGCTAATGTACTGAAATTTTCAACTTATGTCGATTTGTACTTTTCTTGGGTACCAAATGAAGGCGAATACCTTGATCTACAGATGTCAACGGTTCACACGGAATACAAAATCTACACATCATGAAAAGTATTTGTAACAACCCTAACATAGTCTTTGACAATGATTGAATACTTTCAAATGCGAAAAAAAAAACAGTTCTAGGTAATTTTGAATGAATATCAACGAAAAATCAGATGAATATTGTCAACAATAACATCAAACTTATGTCAATCTGAATCCGAGATTCATTAGATTCTTGAGAATGCTAATATCACGCCCCTATGAAAAAATTAGGAAGCTATCATAATCGTGGATTGTTGTTGAGATTCCAAACAATATAGAATCGATGGATTCACTATGGTTTTTGGCCATATCATCTTTTACTGAAAGAAAAAATGCGAAACAGTGAAAAAGTAAACGAAAAGATTTCACATTGCGAGAAAAATCTGGAAAAATATCTTTTGTACAGAAACGACGGAAGTTCGCATTTAGATACTCCATTGGAGTAGAATTTTCTCTTGAGAATATCTTCGTTGTATTGAAGAATAACTTTGCCACGCAGTGTTCGAAAGATATTATTTTCTGGTGGATTAATCCTTTTTCGTAGTTTCTTGAGTTTTCAACCTACGATGATCTGAAAAAAATTGGAATTAATATTGAATATATATTGAAGTGTAGAAGGTAGATATTTCTGATCTACCCTAAAAGGTCAATTGAAACACAGTTCTTTTTGGATAGAACACATTCAATTAGTCAGCAAGTTCTATAACTCAAATTCGTCTAAAAATACAAGAACTGATATATACATTCATGAAAATACTAATTGTTAACATTTCGGAAACCAAATCCGTTTCCGATCTCAAAACATACACAATAGTATATTGTTTACGAGGTAGGAAAAGCATCGAATTATCATTTTTTACAGTTGTCCAGGAATGTGGCTCTTCCTACGAGGTAAACACTTTTTTGACACAAATCGTTCAAAATTCGACAGATGTTGATTAATTTCGAAAAAGTCGCGAATAATTCTACTCACAAAGGAATTGTACTTTGAAATTCGTGATGAGATTACTTGGTTACTGTGGAAACTTATCAAGGTCAAATTGTCAAAGTGACGTTTATAAATGCAATTGCTGATGTTCTCGAGAGAAAAACGATTTTATGGACTATCGCAAATAAACGATGTGTTTTTAATCATTTATGTAGACCACTAACAACTGTAAGGCAATATATTGTCTACACTTGTATATATATATATATATATATATATATATATATATATATATATATATATATATATATAGCTATATAGTTGGTCGGCTAGACTTACCGCAGGTCCTAGTCAAAATGTGCTGGCCGATATGGTGAACTTCCAGTTGATCCGCGTCTGGAATGATTTTGTCTACGTTTCGGCTCCCATTTCGGAGCCATTTTCAAGACTGAGTGACCTTGCGTCTAGGTCTGAGTTGTCTCACTAGAGATCGAGGATTGAAGGTTGGTGGGATTTGAGGATTCATTAGTAATTAGGGCAGGATCAGGGATCGGACGGTCGATGGGAGGTTCGAACGGATTAGTTCTCAAGTCGGAGTAAATGGAAGTATGTCGGACCAAGAGTGGTTTCCAGGTATTGGGGAGTCTTTGAGAATCGTCGCGTTTATTGAGACAGTTGGGACGTTTTTCGATTTCAATGGCTTCACGGATAACTCTGGTTTGGAGGGTTTTGGCTGTGGCAACGGTTTTGGTGATTTTGAAATCTATTTTGTGGCCGCTTTCTAAATGATGTTGAAATTATGCTGACTTTGTGTCACAATTACGGACTGCTAGTTTGTGTTCATATGCTCTTCAGGACACTCGTCGGTTGGTCTGGCCGATGTATGTTCTGGGACAGTTAGAACATGGTATTTCATATATTCCTTGAGTGTCATTGGGGATTGTGTCTTTGGGTGTTCGAAGGTAGGTGGATATTTGGTTGTTAGCTGGGAAAATGGTTTTGATGTCATGTCGTGTCAGAATTCGACTTATTTCATCAGTAATACCATGAATATATGAAAAGAAAGCTTTTTGTCGTTCAGGTTCGTCCTTCGGGGGTCTAGGGTGAAGATCTCGGGTTTGCTGGAGTTTAATAGACTTGTGGATTTGGGAATCGGAAAAATCATTTTGGGTAAGTGCGGATTTGAGCTTTTTCATTTCATTGGATCTATTGTGGTTATCGGTGAGTTTGAAGGACCTATGTATGAGAGAATTCAGAACCGAATTCAATTGTGCTGGGTGATGATGAGACTTGGCATTGAGGTACCGGTTTGTATGAGTCGGTTTGCGGTAGAAGGTGTGAGTGAAAGAATTGTTGGACTTCCTGATGAGAACATCCAAGAATGGGAGGGAGTCGTCCTTTTCTATTTCCATAGTGAATTGTATGTTGGGGTGAATGGTGTTGAGGTGGGTCAGGAATGTTGGTAGGGTTTCAAACCCATGAGGCCAAATGGCAAAGATGTCATCTACGTATCAGAGCCGGCAAGTGGGCTTGAGTTCAGATGTGTCAATGGCTCTGGTTTCGAAGTCCACCATGTAGAGGTTTGCAAGAACTGGGGAGAGGGGGGAACCCATTGGAGCTCCTTTCACTTGTTTATAGAATTTTCCCTGAAATAGAAAGTATGTACTGGACATACAATGGCTGATGAGGTTGAGATTGTCTCTAGAGATTTGATGCTTGGTTTCCAAAACACTCAAGGTTTCAACTAAAGGAATATTCGTGGAAAGAAAGGCTACATCGAAGCTTACGAGAATGTCTGTTGGTCGGAAGTTGAAGGTTTTGAGTGTTTCAATGAAATGAAAAGAGTTTATATATATATATATATATATATATATATATATATATATATATATATATATATATATATATATATATATATATGTATATATATATTTCATTTCATGGTTCACAGGAACCCCAATGAATAAATTTTTTTTTTCATTTCCTGATTTTTTCCTCATAGTTACATTTTTTTATTCCCCATCATTACATATGTTGAGAAAAAGATGTAACTGAGCACGCCTCTCATCGAAAGTTCTGTCGTTTTTTCACTCTCATAGTACTCTATGAGTTAAACCGATTTTGATGACTGAAAAATTATATCTCCATCAAATATTCTGCTTTCTCTTCTGATTTCATCGGAACTGTGTACCTATGCGTCATTGCTCCGGTACACATTCAAAAGCTTTGAACTTTTCTTCTCCCTCGAAGCTTTAATCGTATATATATTGGTGTTTGAGGTGAAACGATTGAATGAAAGTAACTTGAGTGATTCCATGAGATCCGGAGTGCGCTCATGCTTTTGAACCTACCGCTTTCAGAAGCCACCTTTTAGGATGCCGCTTTCTCGTTCAGTCGGCATTACGTCAGTCAATGGGTTTTTCTGAGGCGGGAGACCGAAATTATCTCGAACCATTTGTCGAACGAGAGAAAACAAAGGATTCCCTCACGAGACTCGGATGCCCCACGAAAAAGTATAATTCCCTGGAAAGTCGTTTATTTACTTCCGCCAGGTGCCTTTGGGAATGTTTGAGTCCAACTCCGTGAAGTTTTTCTATTACTTTCCGTATTATATCATTCAATTGAATTCAAAGCTGACAGCCAAGCCAGTTCATTGAATTGTGTCGGTATCAAACAAAATTGTGTTATTCATTTCATTCAAATCCGAAAAGTGTACAATATATATGTAGAAATGGATATTCCCAAGGATTTTCTTCCATGCAAGATTATTTCTTCGATTTTGCGACTCCCATTTTCTTCAATGCAAGCGGAAGACAGCGGTTCGATACCCCCCGGGCCACCGTGCTGGGCTTCGCACGTTAGAAGGTGAGGCCTCGTTAATTCATTGCTCGCACAAGTTTCCACTTCTGAGGGTTGACGGTCGTCAGCTGCTCAACGGAACGAACAATTTTAGAACAACTCTTTTTTGGTTGGCTGGTTGTTTCGTAGATGGAGTGATCGGGGCAGTATTGACAAATATTTGTCTAACTGTTCATCTGTGGAGATTTTTGATATAAATAACGTTTTCAAAATATATGGGACTAAGAGAATATCTGCAGCCCAACGTAAGGAAACTGAGGCTATTTCTGTAAAGTTTCCCATATTTTTCACATCCGTTACCAGAAGATTTTTCCTATTTACACTCTTTTTTTCAAAGTCAACTAATTTTCATATTCGATTTTCATTTCGATATTATTCTGAAAAATTGTTCAAGTACGTTTTGCACTCTGTCCCCAAAAAACTAGTTCGATTCAGAGAAATGAAAGATTATATTCATCCAAGAATTTCCCCATAGTCAACGAGGTAGAAATGGGATGGAACTCAAAGAATCGCAACTTGAACACATTAGTTCATTCCCCATCTTCATAAATGTTGATATGTGGGTAGGCTCTGTTCTCCCTATCATCTTCTCATATTTTTTCCATGGTTGATACTGATTGAAAGTTATTTTTCTCCAATCCCATTTTCAACTCCTTGAACGTACTCAATGACAAAACCAACTCCGTTTCTACCTCTCATTCTGTTTAACACTGTTTTTTCAGTCTTACTCATATATTATTGCAGCTTGCACGATTTTTGCAGAATTTGGTTCGTCTTATTTCGTTCAATTTTTTATTAACGCTATCATCATTTGAAATATGAAATGATAATATTGAACATGTGAAAAATATTGAACTAAATATACAGAACAATTATTGCTGAATGTAACAGGGAAATTAGACACTATGATGGAACAAAAAGCCCCAACACTACTTGATCAAATCACTACTTTTTTGGAGAAAGTGCAGTTATAGGATACTTTTCGTAAACTGTGATATCTAAACCATGCCAAGGGAATAATTTTAACGTCCACACTACTTTAGTTCAGGAGCAGATACGGAAGCTCTAGGACAGTTACCAGTGTCAAAAGTAAAGGTGTCAATGAAACTTTGCACTGTGCAAAAGGTCCTTCCCAGTAAAAACAGAATCCGAAAATGTTGTACTATTCATGGCATTATTATATTATAGGGCGTATCTCCTCTAATACGTCGGAATAATCACAAAGATTTGTGCCTATAAAATATTGTGCACAGAATAATACATTTTTCCAAAACCGTAGTTTATACAAATATTCTTGGTTCAAATTCTCCACTAATTTATTGGATCTTCTGTGACGCTCAGTCAATATATTCATTTTATATAAAATCTGTAGCTGTCAAAATATTTATAGAAAACTTTTGTTGAAAACAATTGTCAAACTGATGACCAGAAACTTTTCGTAAGATTAAGGGTCGTATTAACCAAGATGAGAGAATCTCTGGTGAAATTACTGAATCGATATTGTTTTTTGTCAGAATCTCTAGACACGATTCATCAGATTGCGGGGGTTTACATAAAAATCGGTTGATGGTGTGAGAATCGAATTCCGTCATCTTTTGACTTACGATTGATTTGTATTTCACTTAGGCCACTACTGTAAACATATTTTAGGAAAGTGAACTTCTGCTGATGTCTTTCATAAAGCTGTAGGTCTAGCGTTTTTGACGAGAACATTAACATTGTAACGGTATCCAAGTTATTTCACCAGCATTTTTATGCATCTTGGATCTAACGTAACAGCCCTTATCGATTCAGAGAATGACCAATACTGTTACTTCCATATGTCGTAAAATATCACTCCGGTCACAAGAAATGTTTTGTATTCATCAACGAATTCTTAGAGAGACGTTTTGCTTCTGCCCCGTCTACTACGATTATTATTTATACTTCAACATTCCTGACAACGTATCAAAACAAGGTTCATTCCGTATTACTACATTGAATACAATCGAATTCATATTTCATAGCACAAATGAATGTAATCGCGCTGTTCCCCGCAAATGCGGGTTCGGCGTTCGTTTCGCGACAGCCTTTCGTGACACTTCCCGAATAAATCACAAGAGAATATTCGTATTCAATTTCCTCTCGTCTGTTTGCAGGTGAGCGCCTGGGTGACCCAGCTGATAATAAGCCAGCCCACGCACGATGCTCGCAGAGCTGTCCTTTCTTGCGTCCTCCGGGTCGCCCTTTCCTCTTGGAACATCGGAAATTTCAACGGAGCCATGGAGATTATCGCCGGCCTCAAGTAAGTTATAGTCTAAGAGTTTCGAAAAATGGAATATTTTTTCTTATTGCTCATATTCCAATGTGATAAAGTATTGAGGGTGTATATGAGAAAGCACCAACTCGCAAGGTAGTGGAACGCCTGGCGGCGAAGAAGTGAAAAGTATATTTGCGCATTATATACTTTCTCCGGATCGAAGACAACAGGACTTTTTTGAAACAAATAACTCAAAAAAATTATCTCTCTGTTCATACATGTATAACATTCATAATAGCTGATCCCAATATTGCTATCTCAGAAACGGGAAGACCTACAGGGTCGGTTGAATTGGACAAAAGTTCTCTCTTTGAGATAGTAAATATCAATGGTTGTTTTTGCGATATTCGCCTAAACCTAAAATGGTCGAATTTCATTTTTTGCTTTATCGTCTCCATTTCGAATGATATGAGAAAAAGTCATGGAAATACTGTTCTATATTTGTTATAAACTGATATGAACCAATTTGCAATGCGACTTTTGGTTCATTAGATTCCATGATAAATTTTATTTTTTCAAATACTGACCCGACCCCTCTTTTTTTTATCAATTCTGTTGGCTTCAGGAAAATGTCACTCCTAACCACCAACGTCGTTCACGTTATCTCATCAAATTTTCGAATTGCCGTTCATCGTTCCTCAAACACATATATTTGCTCTTGCTTCAATATTTTTATGGCAATTTTACAGCAAGTTATAGCCATGCAAGATTTTTCTTATTTTTTCTTGCAATTCATCAATATTGCCAGAAGTTGCGACGGATACCTTGTATTTAATGAAGCCCAACAATGAAAGTCCGGAAGGGTCAGGTTAGGTGAACTTTGTGGCTATTTGATGGGACCATTGTTTCCTATTCATCGTCCTTGTACAGTCCTAATGAGGAAATCCCTGCTAATTTTCCTGCGATGTGGCGGAGCTCAATTATGTGGGAAAAACTGAAATTTTTCCACGATATTCAAAAGCAAATCTTACAACAACTCAAGTAGAGTCTTTGAGAATAATTATAATAAGCCCGTCAGAGATGTCCCAAAAATGTAGGGACCAATAATCTTGGTGTCTAGAACACCAAGCCAAACATTAACTTCTAATCTCTCTTGGAAATTTGCAGCTCTTTGTAGGATGGTATTTTCCTGTTGCCAGTGATATAGCATTATGATGTATAATCTCCCTCAATGATACTTCTCTGCTCTCAATTTTTCTGTATTCCAAAAATCGTAAATCGAATGAATATCACTTTATTACAATCGAGAATGTTTGCTCAACTTACCGATAACTCCAATTTAAACTACTCTCAATGCGTTGAAATTTTTTTTTGGTATGGTAGATGCCTCTCAGGGAACAATTCCCCATACATAGCTAGAGATCTAGCATACGAAAAACATATCAAACTTAAAAAAATTCATGGTTTCATCTCACAAATTCATACGAATCAGATTAATATTGTACTTGTCAATAAACTACAACAATTAACTAGAGTACAAGATACAACTGTCCACAAAACAACTTTTATATCTATTTCCAGGAGGTTCTTTCAGAAGTAATATTTGTTGTCTGAATGATGATATTTCAAATAACTCAATTCTCTTGGTATGCGAATTGAGCAGGAAATATTATATTGTTTAACGAGCATTTCCCACGACTTCAGATCATGCTGCAAGTCATACGAGTTGGAATTGGCATTCCATGCTTGTGATACAGTATTCTTTTCCTACGACTATAAAACGTAATGGCGAAATGAATCACATTGAATAAATAAATAGAACTGTCATTGCTTGAAATTTGACCTGATTTATGTCTCATGATAGACTGTACTAATTCAATTATCATCATGAGTTACTGAACTATGAAAAACAAAGTTGTTAGTTGTCAATTTACATTTGTCAGATTGAAAAGCAATAAAATATTACGAAATACTTCTAGTTCTGCAAGTTAATTCATTTATATATATTGACAATATTACATGGTGGCAGCATATTATTGAACCCATTCAAAGAAGAGTTGAAATAAGTATGTCAAATTTACAAACTCCGAAGTCGTTCGAACCAGGTATAGATCCAGTTTCCGAATGGTTGAAATGGAAACAGAAAATCCAGCTATTCTGGATTGCTACAGATATGGATAAGCAATCGGTAAAAAAACAAAGAGCCACATTTCTACACATCCTTGGAGATTATGGCCTAGGTGTTTACAACACATTAACTTTCACAGAAAAAGACGATGACTTGACGGTTGAGGTGATCCTGGAAAAGTTATCTGAATATTTTGAACCATATAAAAAAAAAACATACGTTCGGCTTATTTTTTTCACATGTCATCAAAAGGAATCTCAACCTATAGACCAGTATGTAACAGAGTTGAAACAAAAAGCAGCTAATTATGGATTTGAAAACTTGCAAGAATCCCTCATCAGGGATAGAATTATCTGTGGAATCTTCTCTGATAACTTGAGGGAGAAACTATTAGGTATCAAGAATTTAACACTAGCAAGATGTATAGATATATGTAGAGCGGATGAAGAATCGAGAAAACATGTGTAAGCAATATCCTCAGGGAATTTTAACGAATATAAAATAGATAGAATGAAGATTGGGCACAAAAATGTTCGTGAAGAAGCGAGTCAGAAGCAGAGACAGAGAATTGAAATGGGACAAAGCATGAAGAAAATAGAACGTGTATGTCAAAGATGTGGTACTTCACATATTTTTGGAAAATGTCCGGCTTGGGGAAAGAAATGTATGAGATGCATGAAGATGAATCATTTTTCATCAAGATGTTTGGCAAAAGAGGTACATGATATAGAAGAAGATGGTAGTGGATGTGAGGATGGAAATAAAGAATATCCTGAGGTAAATGAACTTTTGATAAGCTCTGTGAATAAGATAAATGATAGGGAAGTATGCAAAATGAGTTTATCTAACGATAAAGAAAGGTGTTGGATGGAAAACATTTTAATAAATGATTTGAGCGTAAAATTCAAATTAGACTCTGGTAGTGAAGCTAACATTTTGCCATTTCAGATTTATAAGAAATTGCCCGTGAAACCAAATATTGAAAAAAGCGAAAAATCTCTCATGGTATATAATAAAAATAAATTGAATATCATTGGAGTTTGTAAGTTGTTAGCAGTTCATAAAAACTTCACAGGTGATTTAAATTTCTTCATTTTGAAAGATAATTATGAACCTATCTTAGGACTGAATGCTTGTATTCAATTGAAATTGATAAAAAGAATAGATACTATTGACGAAAATCAAAATGATGTAATTTCAAATGGAATCTCTAGTTCTGAAAAAATAATTGATGAATATTTCGATGTTTTTGAAGGTCTTGGATGTTTTGCTATCCCTTGTACAATTCGAATGAAAAGTGACACTATACCACATGTTGCTAGATGTAAAAAAATACCTCTGGCCCTGAATGATTCGGTAAAAGAGGCTCTTGTGAGCTTAGAAAAAAAAGGGGTAATTGAAAAAGCTAAAGACGCAACTGAATGGGTGAGTGCGATGGTTGTCCGTGAGAAAAAGGATGGAAGTATTCGATTGTGTATGGATCCTAGACCTTCAAACAAATTCATTATAAGACAACATTTAGAATTGCCCACTTTGGAAACTATTTTTGCCCAGTTGAATAATGCGAAATGGTTCACAGTTCTTGACGCGTCCTCAGCTTTTTATCAAATACCTCTGGATGAAAGAAGTTCGGAGTTGTGTACCTTTATAACGCCATTTGGGAGATATAAATTTAAAAGACTTCCCTATGGATTATCGAATGCTTCAGAAATATTTCAAAATTACGTTAATGATCTTATTGATGGGTTGGATGGCACCTTAGCTAATATTGACGACATTCTGATTTATGGTTCTACGATAGAAGAACATGACATACGAATCAGAAATTTTTTTGAAAGGGCAAGAAAAGCAAATGTGAAATTCAATAAGGGAAAACTGCAACTAGCTTCAAATAAAATACAGTTTTTAGGACATATTATATCGAGTGAGGGTATTGAAGTTGATAAAAGTAAAGTAAAAGCAATCCAAAATTTGAGAAAGCCAAATAATATTAAAGAATTACTAAAATTTCTTGGTTCCGTTAACTACTTGGGTAAATTTATAGAAAATTTGGCTGAGGAAACGGCACCTCTTCGTTTATTATTGAAGAAAGACACAGAATGGATTTGGGAGGATTATAGCCCACAAGATATTGCATTTAAAAAATTGAAACGAATTATTACTGAAGCACCTGTATTGAGTTTTTTCAACCCAAACTTACCTGTTATTTTAGCAACAGATGCCAGTCAATATGGGTTAGGGGGTCATATAAGCCAGGATGGTCTTCCAATAGCATTTTGGTCCATGTCTTTGAAGAGTGCTCAAATGAATTATGCACAAATAGAAAAAGAGTTATTAGCTATTGTATTGGGATGTGAAAAATTCCATTACTACCTTTATGGTAGACCATTTGTTGCTATAACGGACCACAAACCACTGCTGGGTCTTGTAAGAAAACCAATAGAGTCACTTTCCCCAAGACTTCAAAAACTGGTTATAAAATTATTGAAATATGATGTAACTTTAAAATATATCCCCGGTAAAGAACTTTATATACCTGATCTGTTATCGAGAAGCCCTCTCGAAGATAAAAAAGATACAAATGATATTGATGATTTTTTCATTCGCTCGATCATTTTGATTTCCGACGTGAAACGTAACGAACTCTTAGACAAAACTAATAGTGATGACGAGCTGCAACTAGTCAAATATTATGTTAATAATGGTTGGCCCAATCAGTTAACTTCTGTTGGTAAATTGGCAAAGCCCTATTATCCCTATAAAGACGAACTGTTCGAACATGAAGGATTTTTGTTCAGAGGTAACCAACTCATTATACCAAGAGAATTCAGATTTGAAATTTTAAACAAACTACATTCAACTCATCAAGGTATTGTGTCTTGCCAAAAAAAAGCCCGAGAATCTGTTTTCTGGCCACAAATCAATGATCAAATTTCTAAATTGATTTCTTCTTGCTTAACTTGCCTCAGGTATTCTAAATCCAATTCCAAGCAACCACTACACTCACATCCTGTACCTGAACTCCCCTGGGAAAAAATCGGTATTGATTTTTTACAAGTGAAAACTCAACATTTCTTGGTTGTTTGCGATTATCATTCAAAATTTGTGGAAATGATCATCATTCCGAGAAAGGATTTTAATGGTGTCCAAAACGCTTTATTGTCTATCTTCAAGTCTCATGGGTTACCTCACACAATTATGTCAGATAATGGCCCTCCATTCGATTCAAGAAATTTCTCAGAGTTTCTTAATAAGCTGGATATCACTCATATCACATCCAGTCCAACGTATAGTCAATCAAATGGTATGATAGAGAGACATATTCAGACAATAAAATCTATGCTAATGAAATCTGAAAAACACCCTTATCTCATTGCTATGGAATACAATAGCACACCTAAGCAACAATTGCCCTCTCCGGCTGAAATGCTAATGGGTCGAAAATTTCGAACTCAATTGCCGTGTGTCAGGGATCAAATGAAACCACTTTTCGATGTGAAAAAGAATGTTGAAATCATGACATCCAACCAAAAACAAAATTCTAAGTTTTACAACAAAAATAAGAAAAAACTACCAGTACTGAATGGTCCTGTCATGGTACAGAAATCAACAAGAAATTGGATTCCCGGTGAAATCGTAGAAAAACTTGACGAGCCAGAAAGTTATCTAGTTCAAACAGAAGATGAAGGAAAATACAGAAGAAATCGTATTCATTTGAGACCCATTGTAAGGACCCCGGAGCTAGAAGATATGACCGAAGGAAAGATAACATCAACAGATAAAGAAGAAAGAAGACAAGGAAAATCAGTAGAAGAAACTCCATCAAGATTTGAGCCTCAGTGTGCTTCAGAGCCAAACCAAAGGAACACAAGAATTATTAGGCCACCCTCGAGATTCAAAGATTTCATATGTTCATTCAATGACTCCAAAGGGGGGCGTGTCTCATGATAGACTGTACTAATTCAATTATCATCATAAGTTACTGAACTATGAAAAACAAAGTTGTTAGTTGTCAATTTACATTTGTCAGATTGAAAAGCAATAAAATATTAGGAAATACTTCTAGTTCTGCAAGTTAATTCATTTATATATATTGACAATATTACAATTTATTGTACTCATATTAATAACTCAAACTGTAACACAAACATTTCATCGTTTAATCAGGTACGGAAATGAAATTGAAGGCATACTACAACTGAAACACAATGAAGTCATTGTATCATCAGGTAAGGAAATGAAATTGATGACATACAAATGTACCCCACTGTTCTATTGATAACAGTTCAGATAGAGCAGTTTTGTGTAATAACCGTAGAAAAAGTGGCTCGCGCTCTATAATTTTTGTTTTTTGCATAGAATATTTTTTTTTTTTTTCAAATAGTCAAACGTCTATGAATGATAATCAAATACCAACAGAAAGTATTTTCTAATTCTTTATCGTACTTTCATGAGATTTATGTATTTTATTATTATTGATTCGGTGAAGAAAAGCTATAGAAATAGTTATGAATTGTATATTTTCCCAACATGGATAATTGTTTCAAATTCATTCTATTTCTTGTACAATTTTTATACACACTCGATTCATTTTGAATCTACTTTGATGACTGAATTCGATATTTGGACGATTTAGGCCTAGAAGTCATCAGAAAAAGTCTGCTCAAACGTTTCCAGGAGAATTTCAAGCCACAAAATCATGAATTCAGGCCATGTGCACCACAACAGGAATTGTACACCATAAAACTCAAGTAATTTGTTGCGGCATAGTTATGATTCAATTTATGTTAAGCAACCCCATTTCTTTAGGCTGTTTCATTTTCTCATCGCATCGCCTTTTCCTTTTGTATACTTCCGGGATCTGCGTCGTTGATTATTGCGAATAACAGGGCGAACTTTTCAAGGGATGTATCTAGAGACGAGCGAGGTGAGGGTTCCTTTTGAGTTCGTCAGGACAACATGCCATTCCGACTACATTTTTTAAATAATTTCAAAATAACAACCTTCGCAGGCTTGAGTATGAAATTATTTGAGAATCGAAAACATCGCAAATATTCGTGTAACCAGTTGGGAAAAGCTTCCTTTTGTGTAATCAGCGCGGTTTCTACGGAATGATCGTAGCCAGATATCGCAAAGTAACGTGCTTTACAGATTTTTTGTTATTTCAGTAGAAATACCACATTGGCGGGTGGCACTTATAACCTAACCATGGTGAAGATAATTTCGATTTGAGAGAATTCGTAAAAAACGTCAACTTCATTGTTTTATGTTAGTCACGTCAAATCGAACAATTATGAAAAACAATTTTGAAATATTGAAATATACTTTGGAGATCACTCATTAAAATAATCTTACGGTGTTATGTTTGGAAATCTTGCCAAATCTGGCCAATGGAAGAGTTTCGAAAGAAAGCTCAATATCACGAACAATATATTTTTGTTTCTGGTTTGTTTCTGTAAAATTATTCCATGAAGAAACTTCACGATCTTTTGCATGCAGATGGAGCCTTGTTTCATTTTCTTAGAATTCTAACACATATCTTTTTTTCTTGTGGATTCATTATACGACTATAAAACAACAGATTTGTGTTATATAGCTCAGGATTTTTCACTTGAGCTCAATTGAAGAAAACACTTGCTCTCAACATACGTTTCGCCAAGTGGCATGATATTCGCAGGAAATTTTTCATCCTGTTTTATCTCCCGTTTTTCAACGAAGGTGTACGAATGCAGAGTAGTGGGTGAAAGATAGTAGCTACAGGATAATCGAATATTAGGTACATAAACGGTTCATACTTGTCAATAATTCATTGGTAGGGTGGAGAATTGAGTCAACAATTTGCCAGGCTAGCCTGAGGTCAAAGAGTTCGCACGTTTTTTTTTTTTCATAGAAAATCTCGAATAACTCTTAATTGATAAAATGAGTCGATTAATGTAAGAGATGTTTTTATATTCAGATTCAACACTTCTGATTTTCTTCTTAGGAAAAAAATAATCTGAAAACCATTAGCATTAGCAAGGATTAACGACGACTTACCTTTCAATGTGTGAATTCCATCACGGTGATCCACTTAATAGGCGAACGTGCCTACCTCTATAATACCAAGACCACAAGTTTAGTGTGAGGATTATTGTTTTTTGACTAATAGTGATCATTTTCCTCAATGCGAATAAACGATGGAACAGTTGAAGGCTAGACTGCTTTTACAGAGTTTTACAGCGATTAAATGCACTAGACCTTTTAGGGCCAGTTTTATGGGTTCGGTTTAAACTGAGATTGAAGTTTAAACTGCGGATTTGACAGATTTGTGCGTTTTTATAAGTTCCGATGAAATAAAATCTTTAGATTAAACTCTGGCGACTGGTCGTTAACGTGATCGGTGGATTGAGCAGTAGTTAAACTTCAGATCGGGGTTGGACATGCGTATCAGCCGAAGAAATATGTTTGTAGAACTATGATAAGTATGATAGAATAAAATTAACGTACAAATTGGTGGGAATTTGAAATAATCAAACTTTTGTCAGTGTGTTGGTGTTTGAACTATATTGTAATTTTCATCTTCATTGATGATTTTGAAGAACTTCTGTCGGATCATGAAGAAGCCATCATAAATGTCGTCGAAATTGCAAGAAGGCTCCGAGTATTCAGGGAGTGATTCGATCATGTTGCTCTTTGGGATGATACAGAATTCATTACACGTTTTATTTGGAACATTTTTTAATGCCTAAATACAAAAATTTCTTCTGAAATAAATACTTTGGAAATAAACGTCTTTGAAAACAATCAATAATATTAAGGAACGTAAACTTTCACGGCCTGAGGTAGCTGGTACTGGGGTGTTATCCGGGTTCGTTTACCGAAAACAAACCTGGATAACACCCTAGTACCAATAATATTGAGCCTAAATTAAATATATGAACACATCTTTGCATATAGACGGTATCTTTACATCAAATAATATTCTGAAATGAATCAATACAACCTTACACTAACAATACTATCAACACTCTCAACTCTTTGGAAATAAGAACATTATAAATATTTCTTCAATGAAGGAAATATAGAAAATATTTCTCATCCATTGCTCACTAGAACTTCAATAATTAGTCTCTATCAAGTTTTCTCCTCAAAAGTGATAATTTACACTTCTGTTTTTCAATATTTAATTGATGTTCTTCTTTCATAATCTGGATTCTTGTTTCGTACTCCTCTTTTTTCCACTCCATTTCTTCTTTGAGTATAATTTGGTGCAAACCAATTAATTGTTGTTTAGCTTCTGACAACGAATTTATTTTAATTCTACGATCCGTTGTTAGTTCTTTTATTTTTTTACATCCGTTTTGTGGAACTGAAATGAAATGCAATTACTCATAGAAGTTTAAATTTTCGTAAAACATAACTTTTCAAGGGTTTCAACAAGATCTCACTCTGAATTTCTTTGACAGGTGAACCAGGTAGATCAGAATTTTTATCCTCATCCCCATCTACACATGACAACATCACTTTTCTTACATTCTAAAATATTCTTACATTTTTTCACCAACCCAATCAGAAGAGTCGTTTCATCTTCTGTGAAATTTTCGGCTCTCTTGTCTTTCGACATGTAATATCACTCTGCACGTTAGAACAAACAAATTGCCTTTCACATAGACTGGAAAATATAACGAAATTCAAAAATATACGGCAATTAAACATGACAGTCATGAGACCATACTGTCAAGTGCCAATTCTATCAACTCACTAATCATTATTTTCCTAGAAACTGTCAACTATAATCGGAACCTATAAAACACTCAACTGCTGCGCGAGGTTTAAACTGAGTTCAAATCAATGGATAACTGAAGCTTGATCTTCAGGTTAACCTCCAGTTTAAACCGAACCTATAAAACTGGCCCTTAACCAATTAAAATATTCGAAATAAACCGGGCGTTTGGATCACTTTTTAGGTACTATCTCGGGTACTATATTGTTCCTGTGTTCGATTTTGATGTTTCCTGAGTTTACACGTTTTGGAAATGATCTAAAAATATATCCCCCCTTCACCAAGTTCAATCGACCAAAATGCGTGCATTTCCATGATTTTCAAAATTTCTCAAAATTCAATAAAATCCCTCGACCTGCGGTTTCGGGATTTTATTGAATTATCATACACTCGTGTCATTTGCTAAGCAAAATTTCGAGAATCATGGAAGTGCAGCACACATTTTAACCGATTAAACTTGGTGCACTCGGGATATAACCCCCGAAAAAAATCAAGTTACTAAATACAGATATTATTTCTAATAAAATTCAATTGAAATGTGCCACTGGAAAATAAAAACTGAAGAGAGGAGTGAAATAGGAATTCCAAAAATTTTCAAACAAGAATACACAATTTGACATCTGTGAGCTCCTGCCCTAACCTCATTCCCGTATTCTGGCCTGACAAACTGATTAGTCAGGAATCTGCTATATTAATGGATCCTTCCAAAATACGACTCTTTTGGTAAGTTACTTTTTTTTCAGACTTTAATTCATCGGATTATATTCATCCTTCCACTCATTTTCTGTGTGGGATGAATAAAAATTTCTATTGACCCAGAAATACAATAGATATCTGAAATATGTATTCCATCTAGTCGCCTGGAGGATTTCAAGGGATTCCATGCAACTCCCACCTGAATTTACATAAAACAGAACTGTTGGATTGCAACATCCAACTCTGAAAAACCAATATTTGTTTCGAAACAAGAGAACTCCAATGCATTATCCCAGTTGATTTGCATACAGATACGTGACGAGTGCATTCTTCCATCGACCCATCATCCATCAGGGATTTATTCTGCTCGTGGATGTTGAACTAACACAATTTGAAATGATCCTAATGTCAACATGTATTTACAAATATCACTGAAACCCTTCTGATGCAACCTGAGAGTGATTATTGCATTGTTCACTGGGGAAAAAGTGTATTAATTCGTACAATGAATGAAATATTATATGGTCAAGTAAAAAATCATGAATAGCTCAGAAATAAATAGGAACAATAAAATTCAAATGATCTCCACAATGATGTCTTACAGGTGACTTCTGAGAGAAAATCCACCCTTCCAAATGAATGAAATAGAACAAAAAATTAGTCATAAAATGTTTAGCTTGGTTGGGAGAGATGATTTTCGACTATGTACGTGAAGTGAACCCTGGTGTAGTGGTGTTAAAAACAAAATTCAGTCACTATATTGATATTATTATTATATAAATATTAAAATCTAATAGTTGAAAATTTCTAACTGTTTACGAATTGTAAAATTGATCTTCAATGCAAATAAAATGGATTTGAAAATACTTGCACCAGAATTTGAATGCGACAAAATATCCGTATATTGTTGAAACAAAGCATTGTACTAATGCAGTTAGAAAAATTGTCTCAAATTGATAAAAAACATTTTATAGAATTTCTTAAAGGACATATTCTGATACATATAAGAATATATATCGTGAATATGAAATAAGAGGCAGGCGGGTGAAATAGTATATTATGCAATGATCATGTAATGATGGTTATTAATATACGAGCATCAACCGGGATACGAAACGAGCCGAGGGTGAGTTTCGTATGGTTGATGCGAGTGTATTAATAACCATTACATGAGAGTTGCATACAATATTTTATCTACACCCGATAAATAGTGAAGAACTGAAATATTATATTTATATTCGTATTGCGCACAATAATACTAATTAAGCGCATTTCTTTGAGAAATTCTACAAAATTGTAATTAATGGTATTACTTCGAGAAATAGAACGACGCGAAATGAAGATAAGATCAGAAATTGAAAAAAAAAAGATTACTCGAGGCCGGAATCGAACCCATGTCTTTTCCAACTAGCTCAGATAATCTCAGCGCCTCAGACCGCTCACCTACGGAGAACTCAGATAATTTGGTTGAAAAAATAAAGAAATAAATCATTCATTTGTCAAATGAAAAATTCAATCTTTCTAACTGTACTTCTGCCGGTGAAGGTGTCGAAGGTGATTTTTACATATCGCTGGTATCAGACATTTTGTTATGATTATCGAAGTTTGGCTATATTTTTCAATAATTCAATACCTATACCGATTTTGACTTGACAAACAGAGCATGCACATCATACTTGATTGAAAAATAATGGGTTTCTATTGGTTGAAAATCTGTATCGTAATGAAAAATCTGTATCATAATGGATTTCATTCTAAAACCGACTTGTGGACATATATGTGTAATATTAGAGAACGGATGTAGATAACACCGAGTGCGGCAATGCGCACGTTACGTTACACGTACTGTATCTACTCCCACCATGGTTTTGCGGTAATTTCAGCTGGTGTAGGACAATTTTTTTTGTTTTCCCTCATTTTCAATGATCAATTCACAAACTGTTCATCACAAATTTTTAAAATCAATTACACAAAGAATTTGAAATGAAATTTTGCTGGATTTGTTCTTTGGGAAATTGAATGTAGTCATAATATAAAATTTGTCAGGTCAAATGTTACATCATCATTTTGACCATACTTGAAAACTTTGAGGTAAAATTGGCGACACATGCCTAATATGGTGAAAGGCTTCATATCGTTTTCCATCCAACTTCAGATAGCGCTTGCAATAAAAAGAGTTTGAAGAAATTGCACCAAATTTCCTAGGAAATTATAGTCTGCCAACCAGACGGCTGCGGCTGGCTAGACTTTTAGTTTTAGACTCTGTTCAGATGCCTGCAAAATTCTCCATACTTGTATTACTCTTGTTTGATGTTGTTCTTCATAAATATTATATTAGATTTTGCTTTATATGTTGACTGCTGAAATCAGGGGTATAGTTTGCCGATGGGTCTGTTGACTATGCACTCCATATCTTTCGACCAGAACGTCAGCAAACTTCAGAATGACGTTATTCTCATGTAAAATGTAACATGTTTTATACTGCAATAAAGGTGAAATATGCCTGTCTTCCAAATTTGACAGGCGACAACTTCTGTACCAAGAGAAACCGCCGTGTTTTGCCTTCTTATTCGTATTCTACACATCGAAATACGTTTTTCAGATCACATAGGCAATAATAACCAATCAGATAGATGAACATTTTATTGATACTATCCCAACACCCACATCAAAAGTAGATCTCAACAAAAAAAGCACATTTTATATCGAACTGTAATTGCATCCTGTGTTACTCATTCCAATTATCATTTCTCGAATATTTCTTTGACATCAGAGTAACGACTCAAAAATAACAGACATGGCAAAAGTTTACCGAAAGTATCTCCCGTAATGGATGTCTGATAAGCTCAATTTTGTGCCGAATGCCATCCATTACTTCCGTCTGTCTTTTCATTTTCCACATCTCTCATATTCAAGAGGGATATCTTGTGATGACACTAAGGGCTCATTTATGAGAATATTTTTCCATTTATATCGAAATGCCATTTTCTCGCAGCTATATTGAATGTCGCCAAATCTTGAATGATAGCGCGAAGGGGTGGATCACAATGTCATCAGATATTGCAAGAACGTGATTGAAAAGTCGATCATGGGTAGAACATTTTTGAAGTGATGATGACTTTACTGCGTAGATTTTTCGTGGCTCAAATATTCACAGTTCCATGCCAGATTCTATCTATGTAAGTTCATATGAGAAGATATGTAAATTTTGAGGTTGTCTATTAGATTAAACGGAATGAGGTTTCGTTTGTTTATATCAATAAATAAATGAGTTTAATTGAAAAGTCACGTGTGTTTTTCTGAATACCACTAGACTATAATTATATCGAAACAAACATTCAAAACTGATCTTTCTTGTAGGGGTATGAAATAGTATATTGTACATTGAGCATGGAATGACATATATTTCCGACGAATATGAAATCATACGTGTAGGAAATGGTCATTTCATGCGAGTTTTACACTGTAATTTTTCTACGGCTGTTATAATATACAGTGTTAGCGAAAAAACAACATGAAATATGTACTTCCATTATTTATTGAAGTATTTAACGTACTAGTGGAATGTGTTAAGCACCTACTACAATAATCGCAAAAAAAAATCTTCTCAATTTTCATTAATAATATTCAATGTTACATTGGTACCATTATTGAAAACAAATTTTGGGTAACTGACATTTTCTGTGTCTGATGTTGAACACGAGCCACCATGCCGTTTTAATGTCGTTGTATCCTTGCCACTATCAATATTGTAGCTGAAGATCGATGGAAACAGTGGCCAGTGTATAACTCAGAATCCGAAAGTTTCAAGTACGAAGCAATTTTTTCCCCATATTTCCTATTTTATTTATTCCAATTCTCTGGACAGTGCATTTAAATTTCTGATAATTTAGAAAAAAATAAGCATCGTTGACATTAGTTGGTCGCAGGTTTCAATATTTCTCACAATGTTAGCATATTCCTTCGTCACAGTAGATTTTCGGGAAGTTTTTGGTTTGGTGTTCGGAATGTGGACCAAAACTGCGGCACCTGAATCTTCAAAATCGTGAATTTTCATTTTGTACATCTCATCTCTCCCACAAGCATCCATAATTATCATGATAAGTACGACCTGTAATCAAAAAATATAAACGAATTATAATTAATCATCTAATTACTGTGGAACTTACTTCTGATACAAGGTATTCGATGTCTGCGGATTCTTCGATGAACGTATCAATCTCCTTCATTGTAAAAACTTTGGATTTTTTGGCTTTGTATCCATCTGATTTCCGCTTTAGAAATGCTCTCAATTTGAAATATTACCAACATTTACGCCATCATTGATACTAAGCATCGTTTTCAACATACTATAGTGAGCCCATAAAGTGGAAGATTTAAATTCATTTGATATGTAAGCCATCAGAAAATTCTCTGAACGAGAAACAGTTTTCTGTTTTTCGCACCAGTCCATGAATGGGGTATGAGAAACTCTTTATTTTTCTTTAGATATTTCAGGCACTAAATTGAATGAAGCGTTATTTGCTGTATTCATAATACCTGGCGGAGTCAAACTTCTTTGACTATTACTAGTTTTCATGCTGAACTGAATTTGAAACACCTTCAAAATATCGTTGTCGAAGAAATCTTGAATTGTCACTTATGTTTGTGATTATATTGTCTCTATGGTTACAGCAATGTTACTTGGTTACGGCCTCTTTTGTTTCATCTAAACCACACCTCTTTGCCGTGGCGAAGATTGTAACGATTTACCTAAGATTTACCCGTGCGCTTTTCAAACATTGTGCACTAGTTGCTGGGCAACAATGAAATAGTATATCATGCAACGATCGTGTAATGATGGTTATTAATACATGAGCATAAACCGGGATACGAAACGAGCCGAAGGTGAGTTTCGTATGGTTTATGCGAGTGTATTAATAACCATTACACGAGAGTTGTATACGCTATTTTATCTACACCCGATAAATAGTGAAGAACTACAAATATTATATTTATATTTGTATTGCACACAATGATACTAATTTAACGAATTTCTTTGAAAAATTCCACATAATTATAATTTATAGTATTACTTCGAGAAATAAAACGATGAGATATGAAAAAAAGATCAAAAATCAAAGAAAAAAAAGATTGCTCGGGCCCGGAATCGAATCAATGTCTCCTCCAGCTATATTAATCAATGTCAGCGTCACAGACGGCTCGGCTACGGAGAGCCTACAAAACTTGATGAAAAAATAAATAATAAACCATGCATTTGTCAAATGGAAAATTTAATCATTTTAACTATTTCTGTCGGTGAAGGTGTCGAAGGTGATTTTCCCGAATCGCTGGTATCAGACATTTTGTTATGATTATCGAAATTTGGCTATATTCTTCAAAAGTTCAATACCTATACCGATTTTGACTCGACAATGTCAAATGCAGAGCATGCACATCATGCTTGATTGAAAAATAATGGGTTTCTATTGGTTGAAAATCTGTATCGTAATGAAAAATCTGTATCGTAATGGATTTCATTATAAAACGGGTTGTGGGCCTATAAGTGTATTATTAGAGTACGGGTGTAGATAAAGGAGTATTATAATTTACTACATTTAGAAATCATCATTGAACATACAATGAAGGTATTTCCAAACAATCGTAGAAAAAGTACTGAACAGTGCACGGCCGAAATTGCATACCCCACGGGACTACTCATTTCATTGACCACGGCTTACCGCCTGGGCAAGAGAACTCATTTAGTTTCAGTGTCTGTATAATAATCAACAATTCGAATGGAATATTTTGTGGCAAATGCTGCGGTTGAAAGGTACGATTGGGTACTAAGACCAGTTGATAGTGGATGAGTATCCTTTCCTAACACCTCCGTCAGTCGAAAACCGCCGAAGGTTCTTGCTTTGAATAACAACTAGCACTGGAATTTGAGAGAAATTACTTCCGAATATGCAAAGGAGAACTCAAGGTCCTCGAGAACTCAGTGATAATAGCATCCGTCTACTTAATGGAAGACGTGAGTTCGAATCCCGATTGAGGAAGTTTAATTCTTTTATATTCCAATTTGTATAAATGTCACAAAATATTTCATTCGAAAGACACATTTACATTCACATTATGCCCAATATTGGTATTCGGTCGTTAGTAACTGATGAATTTTTCAGAGTTGAATTTTTTACTGTTTTGAATTTCATCTCAGAAGTATTTTCCATTCTGTCTCTTATTATAGGCTCTTGTAGAGAAAAAAAACAAAACTATTTTCTTCTGAATCAGACGCTTTCAGAATATGTTTGTCCGTGGTGTATGTGAGGTGTCCTATCAAGAGCTTTGTGATACATATATCAGAGTCGTATATTGTAATATGAAATGAACAATTCACTGAAAATAACTTTGTTTACTGGAAATGGTGAACACAAATTTACAGATATACAACAAATACCTCTTCATTAATCCAAGGAAACCCTACATGGTTGCAAGATCCAAAAGTTTTCATAGGATGTCATTTCTCTGTTTCAAGAAGTTGTGGGAGGAAAACGATAGATTTGTTGTAGGGGCAGGGGTTTCTTTCGGCCTCCAGCATATTTGAACGGTTGTAGGCCGGCGGAAACTACTTGCTTCTGCAATTTGATACGTCCGTTGCTGAAATAACCCACCATCATACCACATGTGGAAGGTTCGATTTCGTGAGAGGATCCATATGAAAATAATATATTATTGAAAAAGGAAACACGAAGTCATCTCCACAACATATTTAATTCCTAAAGGAACTATGTCCTAGTTAAGACATGTTTCGAACATATATATGTTCATCTTCAGTTAAGTACAAAAAGGCTGAAATAGAGTTAACAATGAGAAAACAGTAAAAGTGATTTTTTTTACATGATACTTTCGAGAGTTGGGAGATCAAAAACGACAAATTACATATTAACAATCATTATACTACTTACGAGAACCAAAGTGGTTCAAGAAGTAGAATTATGTTATAAGATGGGTGTGGAACCCCAGAATAATAATGGTATTTGCATTACAAATTGGAAATATTAACAAAACACCATGCAAGTGTGGCGTGGGTAGACAACAAAATGGACGAAATCGTGAAACAAAACCGAAATGAGCATCAAGGAGACAAGTGGAGGCACCTAGGAGGAACGAGGCACAACAAAAATCCAAAAAGACACTAGAAAACTGTATAAAGTTTGAAGGTTCAGTCTTTAGGAGACAGATGTCCTTACTGAAACTAATGATTAAATATTTTGATAATTAATTGTTATAATGCAAGTAAATGAATTTAAACAAGTTTTTTTGTGATTTAACATTAGGGAGAAAACAATGTCCTTTTCTGTGACTAAAAAATTCAATTGTGGGAAGAAAAAGTTATAATAGAATCAAAAAAAGTTTCACAATCAAAGTTAATCTGATCATTAAGGGAATTATAGAAAGGTTGTTTCGAAATTTGATCAATATGGAAAATTTCACTAATATTGAGTAGCGCACCTTTATCACAAATATGAACTATATCGAAATCTGTTTCTGGGTTGAAAAAATGGTTAGAGTTAATAATGTGGTTAGCAAAGGAATTATTAGTTAAACTTTCAAAAGTGTTATCATGATTTTTATATTTATCTATCATTCTAATATGTTCTTTAAGACGTATTTTAAAATTACGACCAGTGTCTTTTTGGATTTTTGTTGTGCCTCGTTCCTCCTAGGTGCCTCCACTTGTCTCCTTGATGCTCATTTCGGTTTTGTTTCACGATTTCGTCCATTTTGTTGTCTACCCACGCCACACTTGCATGGTGTTTTGTTAATATTTCCAATTTGTAATGCAAATACCATTATTATTCTGGGGTTCCACACCCATCTTATAACATAATTCTACTTCTTGAACCACTTTGGTTCTCGTAAGTGGTATAATGATTGTTAATATGTAATTTGTCGTTTTTGATCTCCCAACTCTCGAAAGTATCATGTAAAAAAACACTTTTACTGTTTTCTCATTGTTAACTCTATTTCAGCCTTTTTGTACTTAACTGAAGATGAACATATATATGTTCGGCACATGTCTTAACTAGGACATAGTTCCTTTAGGAATTAAATATGTTGTGGAGATGACTTCGTGTTTCCTTTTTCAATAAAATTGGTCTTCCACTTTGAGTATGGACTACTACCTTCGTATAATATATTATGTTGATAGTGGTAGTGAATTGTATTTTCATACACATCTGTTTTTGTATTTTGTGTTAGGTTGCTTGCCAAAAAAAAACTTCGAAAAATTACATTCTAAATAGAACTTGAATAGATTCCAAACAAAATCCTATTATTTTCAGATTGTGGTAGGTTCACAACCGAAAAAACTACGAAGAAGGAATTCATCCACAAAATAATTACTTTCGAACAGTATTTATCGTTTTTTATACCAAACACCATTGACTTCGGACAAAGTCCACAGCAAGAAGGCCTTTTGTGGAGAATATGATGGGTACGCCTATGAGAATGAGTCAGGTTCTATGATTCAGGGTGAATGTATCAAACATCATATATATATATATATATATATATATACCGTGTGACACAGACTCATGGTACACCCCCGTTTTCTCCTTTGTTTTTCTAGCTATATTTTTGAAATTCGCAACATTGAATATGCTCACTGAACAGCATTTCTCGACATATCTGAAAGAAAAAAATTCCAATTTTTCCGGAAGTGACATCAACTTTCGATTCTTGAAAGGACACCCTGTATATTGTTACATGATCGGCTAGGGATGATCATGAGGAATCCAACGATACCAGGTTTGATGATATTATCTCCAATGACTGCGGAGATATCGCCATTTATATTATCCATAAGCTCAACGAGTAGGAGAGAGAAACTTTTTCTGGCGGGTCAATCCAATTCTCTCTCCCACACATTGGGCTTATGAATAAAATAAATGGCGATATCTCCGTTGTCATCGTAGTCATGAAACCTAGTATCGTTGGATTCCTCATGATCATCCCTAACCGATCATGTATCGATATTCAGGGTGTCCCATGCAAGAATCGAAAGTTGATGTCATTTCCGGAAAAATTGGAAGTTGTTTTTTTCTTTCAGATATGTCGAGAAATGCCGTTCAGTAAGCATATTCAATGTTCCGAATTCCAAAAATATAGGTAGAAAAACAAAGGAGAAAACGGAGGTGTACCATGAGTCTGTGTCACACGGTATATATATATATATATATATATATATATATATATATATATATATATATATATATATATATATATATATATATATCACACGGTATATAGAAACAGTATACACGGTATATATATATATATATATATATATATATATATATATATATATATATATATATATATATATATATATATATATATATATATATATATATATATATATACCGTGTGACACAGACTAATGGTATACATATATTCCGAATTCCAAAAATATAGGTAGAAAAACAAAGGAGAAAACGGAGGTGCACCATGAGTCTGTGTCACACGGTATATATATATATACCGTGTGACACAGACTATATATATATATATATATATATATATATATATATATATAGGAGATGGGTAGTCTTTGCTGACTAGTTAAGAACAAAACTAGGAAAATAGTTGGGTAAGCAGCATGCAGGAAGTATACTCTTATAACACTAATTCCAATATTTCGACAATGTTTATTGTCATCTTCAGGGAAAGCTACAATATTATATAATTTGTCTATATATATATATATATATATATATATATATATATATATATATATATGCTGTCTGGAACTTCCAGATGAACCACGTCTGGAATTGTTTTTCTTTCGACGTTTCGACTCCCACTTTGGAGCCATTCTCAAGACTTCTTGACTTGGTGATTGTGGTTTTGTGGATAGAGGGTTGGTATTCATAGCTGTATGAGAATCTGACGTTGTTGAAACTCTCGGACCATATACAGGTCTGGTTTGAAAAGGATTGATTAATGGATTTGTTCGAAGGGATAATAATGATTTCCAGGAATTGGGGAGCCTTCGTGAGTCGTCTCGTTTGTTGGGGCATTGAGAGCGGTTTTCAATTTCTATTGCTTCGCGAAGTGTATATATATATATATATATATAGCAGCACTGCCCTGTTGAGATTTTCAGACCATGTCGTTGGCACTCCTTTTGATGAAATTCAGACAGCTGTCAATGTCGAAGATGTTTCCTCTCTGTTTCAAATTGTTTCTCTTTCATGAATAACTTCTTAGCACGTGCTCCCAAGAATTTTAAATTATAAAATGTTTTCCAAAATATATGTACAATAAGTGTTTATTAACAGTTTTTATCGATTTTACTCCACGAGGTCATGAGAAAATGATGTTTTTCTATTTTTCCTCATCTTTACGCATGACTTCTTACATAACCTCACGTTAGTAAGTGAACCTAACCCCATATTTTTACAATTTGTTTGTAACTTCATATACATTTTTCAGATGTCTTGAAAAAGAGAATAAACATTCTCGAAAGCTCGACCAAACAACAAAGAGTTTGCTTGTACAACAGCCCAGCCTTTATGAACCCCTTCTAATACACTATGTGAAGGAATTACTACAAACAATATGTACATAGGAAAGAGTGTTTTCTCAACCATGCTTTTCACGATAGAGATATTTTCTCTGGAGAAGATGAATATCCGAACCGAAACTTACCGCGCCTTATTTCAATATTATGACATTGAGATGTTTATTTTCTTGGGATCTGTTTCATAGCTCGAGTTGACTTGCTATAATTACTACATTGTGATTAATATATCTCACCAGACTTGGCGTTTGAGCTGTGAATAATTATTTACATATAAGCAAAAGTTTCGAATTTGAGCTCCGAGGTGACCGCTAGTGATAGTTCATATACGAGTGTTCTTATTTGCAGACTCATGAGAATGTTTTTTCTCTGCGGCTTAGAATTATAGGTAATACCTCATCTGGTGTCCCGGAAAGTAATTGACAGGTGATATTTCCGTAATTGAAGATGACAAAGATGTAGTTTAAGATGAAAGTATAAACATGTAGCAGCCTCTTTCTATACAGTGTGTACCGGAATGAGTGTAAAACATTTAAGGAGGTGATTCCTCATCGAAAAATGATAGGATCTTTCATATGAAGAAACTTCATTGGATCATCCCTTGTTGAGATACAGCCCCATGAAATATGTATTGTATTGAAGTAACAAATCAAGAACAGAACAACAACACACAATTAGCATTGATTCAACATCGAAAATTCACAAACTGACACCGTCATACCAATTCAATTGTCACTATTGCTAATAGCGACCTACTAGATAGATTTGTTTTGTATTTTCGCATTTATGACGATGTATCTCTGTAGTTATTCGTAAAATAATTTTTTTCTGCGAACTGGTTTATTTTATGCAGGAAACCAAGGAGACATTATTTGTTAAGAAAAAAAAAGCTATCAGAAATGAAATTTTAAGTGATGAAAAAATAATAAGAAAAAAGTTACATTGGAAAAAATTTTAGGGGTTGCGTTTTCCACCCCTTACAACCATGGGGTAAACCAAATAAATTACTGGCTAAGTGTCTTTTTGATAGTACAAAACATCAGCTCAATTTCAATATTGGAACTTTTTCAGTGCTTGTGAAAAAAATTGTAATACAGATTTTATGTACCTTCTTCCAGGGGCTGTATCTTAACAAGGGATGCTCCAATGAAGTTTCTTTGTATGAAAGATCCTATCTTTTTTTCGATGAGGAATCACCTCCTTAAATGTTTTACACTCATTCAGTTACACCCTGTATAGAAAGAGGCTGCTACATGTTTATACTTTCATCTTAAACTACTTTGTCATCTTCAATTACGGAAATATCACCTGTCAATTACTTTCTGGGACACCAGATGAGGTATTACCTATAATTCTAAGCCGCAGAGAAAAAACATTCTCATGAGTCTGCAAATAAGAACACTCGTATATAAACTATCACTAGCGGTCACCTCGTCACCTCGCAGCTCAAATTCGAAACTTTTGCTTATATGTACATAATTATTCACAGCTCAAACGCCAAGTCTGGTGAGATATATTAATCACAATGTAGTAATTATAGCAAGTCAACTCGAGCTATGAAACAGATCCCAAGAAAATAAACATCTCAATGTCATAATATTGAAATAAGGCGCGGTAAGTTTCGGTTCGGATATTCATCTTCTCCAGAGAAAATATCTCTATCGTGGAAAGCATGGTTGAGAAAACACACTTTCCCATGTACATATTGTTTGTAGTAATTCCTTCACATAGTGTATTAGAAGGGGTTCATAAAGTTATCATATATATATAATGTGATGTGAGGATGCAGTCAAAAGGCTGGGCTGTTCTACAAGCAAACTCTTTGTTGTTTGGTCGAGCTTCCGAGAATGTTTATTCTCTTTTTCAAGACATCTGAAAGATGTATATAAAGTTACAAACAGATTGTAAAAATATGGGGTTAGGTTCACTTACTAACGTGAGGTTATGTATCTTATCAGGGGATGCTCCAATGAAGTTTCTTTGTATGAAAGATCCTATCTTTTTTTCGATGAGGAATCACCTCCTTAAATGTTTTACACTTATTCAGTTACACCTTGTATACGTTCACGAAACTATTTCTTCTTCCATATCAGCTAAGATCTCTCCTTGATTTTGGTCAAATTGCCCCCTTGATATCGAAATGAACATCAATGAGTTTTTGTGTAGAATAGTATGAGCGTATTCGGAGTCTCGAATCAGTGGAATACATAATACAATATATGTGATTTTTTATTATCAAAAAACAGAAAT